>JAQMYR010000687.1:0-80173 GCA_028536675.1 Aphelocoma californica | reverse complement strand
CCACCTTGAGAGAAGGATGCGCTCTATGGAGTTGAGAAAGAAAGTGCGTCTCACTAGCTTCTTTCCTCTACTTCATAGACAGCAAAGGGGCTATGAAAGGCAGCACTGGCTTTTTGTTCTAGGACTTCTTCTTTACAAGCAGCTGCTGGATGTTTGGAAGGGGGTTTGGGATATGCAAAAATGAGAGGCTAAGATGGTAAGAGGGTAAGATGGAAGTCATCTGGCAAAAGCAGAGCTCACAAAAGGGCCAGCTGAGAAAGCTCTTGCTGCCTACAACTTCAACTGCACCCCTCAAAGCAGCAGCACACACGCTGCTCTCGGCACTTTCCTTCTCAGCTCTACGCACCATCCTAAGCCTTGCCTCTCCCACACTCAGGATCCAAAGACAACGGCACCAGGGACTGCTCACACACTAAAGGCACCAGGACAAAAGGCTCACCAGCTTGGCCTTTGCATTCCCGCTGACAGCTCCACAGCTTGAACCCAGAGAACTGCCTGCTGCCAACAGCCTTTCCAATCACTCTGAGCACCTCATGACAAGGAGTGTGGGGAATGAATCTCCAGCAGCCTCCTGCCCCAGGCTGTCCCCCGGGAGCAGCCCTGCTCCAGGCCGTGACTGCCACCTGCACAGCCAAAGGACCCAGAGCCGGTGTTACACACCACGGCTGTGCCTGGCACAGAGACACCAGTGGCCACACAAGTGGCCATGGCACTGTCCACACACAGTCCCTGCTGCTGCTCCCCCAGCCGCTGGCACCAACTCCCAGCCACCCACTCCTAAAGCCACGGGGCCCACTGGGACACTGCGGGGGCTCGTGGAAGCCAGCGGCCATTGTGACACAGCGGGGCTGCACAGAGCCCACGGTGCTTTGTGACCCGTGGCTCCCAGGAGAGCCTTTGTGATGCTGGGGAACTACAAGGAAGCCTGGCTCCTCTGTGACACCACCACAGAAGCTCAGGGGAGCCCTGGAGACCGTGCTGATGCTATTGAACCTGATGCAACCCTGCCTCCTCTGTGACACCACAGAAGCTCTTGGAGCCCTGGAGACCGTGCTGATGCTATGGAACCTGATGCAACCCTGCCTCCTCTGTGACACCACAGAACCTCTGGGAGCCCTGGAGACCGTGCTGATGCTATGGAACCTGATGCAACCCTGCCTCCACTGTGACACCACAGAAGCTCAGGGAGCCCTGGAGACTGTGGTGATGCTATGGAACCTGATGCAACCCTGCCTCCACTGTGACACCACAGAACCTCTGGGAGCCCTGGAGACCGTGCTGATGCTATGGAACCTGATGCAACCCTGCCTCCACTGTGACACCACAGAAGCTCGGGGAGCTCTGCAGACCGTGGGGATGCTGGCGAAGCTGACGGAACCCTGGGCACCACAGTGACGCTATGGAACCTGGTGGAACCGAGGGGCCACAGTGACACTGTGGGGCCTTTTGGAAGCAACAGGACCCTGGTGGGAAGCCACGGGATGATTAATCCTGCACGAACCTGCTCCAGGTGGGCTCCTCTCTCCCGGCTTCCACAGGTGCTGCTAGGATCCCACTCCGGCACTGGCTTGGCACGGGCTCACGGCTTCCTTTGGCAATGGCTCTGCTCCAGGATGGCATGCTGCAGAGAATGCAGGTAGATTTTGTGCTCACTCCTGGCATGCAGCTGGACAATAAAGCCTGATCCAGCCCCCCCTCAGCATATGTCCGGCTCTGGCATTGGGGCGGGGCAACTTTGGGAGCAGCCCCAGCCCTGCTCCTGCTCCCGGCTGGGCACCCAGCTGCTGGGACACAGGTGTGTCCTGATGCCACCGTCTACTCCTTTGAGAAGGGGAGGACAGAGTGCATCAGGGAGTTTGGTGTGGCTTACATGCGGCAAGGAGAAGGTGCAGCCCCAAACTGGCTTTCACTTCTAGAACCTTTTGCTATTGCGGGAGCAGCTGCTGGAGCTTTTCAACCGAGCTGCAAGAGTGAAAAGTGTGATGGCATGTCTATCTGAGAAGGAAGGTTCGGTGCCGCAGCCTGTTGTGCACAATTTATATGCTGATAAGAGAAGGGGGTGCTTTTGCAACGTTTTCCTTCCTGACACTTCTGTCTCTGTGAGCTTTAGCTGCTTGGACTCAGGGATACCGAAGGTATGTGAAAGTGACTGGGATGCGAGAATCATGTTGCACAGGGAACAGGGAAGGTCAGCAAATGTTTCCTGTCCTGGCACATCTCTCAGTCTGAACTGCAGCTGCAGATGCTTCACTTCCGCCAAGGACTCTGCCACCTTGAGAGAAGGATGCGCTCTATGGAGTTGAGAAAGAAAGTGCGTCTCACTAGCTTCTTTCCTCTACTTCATAGACAGCAAAGGGGCTATGAAAGGCAGCACTGGCTTTTTGTTCTAGGACTTCTTCTTTACAAGCAGCTGCTGGATGTTTGGAAGGGGGTTTGGGATATGCAAAAATGAGAGGCTAAGATGGTAAGAGGGTAAGATGGAAGTCATCTGGCAAAAGCAGAGCTCACAAAAGGGCCAGCTGAGAAAGCTCTTGCTGCCTACAACTTCAACTGCACCCCTCAAAGCAGCAGCACACACGCTGCTCTCGGCACTTTCCTTCTCAGCTCTACGCACCATCCTAAGCCTTGCCTCTCCCACACTCAGGATCCAAAGACAACGGCACCAGGGACTGCTCACACACTAAAGGCACCAGGACAAAAGGCTCACCAGCTTGGCCTTTGCATTCCCGCTGACAGCTCCACAGCTTGAACCCAGAGAACTGCCTGCTGCCAACAGCCTTTCCAATCACTCTGAGCACCTCATGACAAGGAGTGTGGGGAATGAATCTCCAGCAGCCTCCTGCCCCAGGCTGTCCCCCGGGAGCAGCCCTGCTCCAGGCCGTGACTGCCACCTGCACAGCCAAAGGACCCAGAGCCGGTGTTACACACCACGGCTGTGCCTGGCACAGAGACACCAGTGGCCACACAAGTGGCCATGGCACTGTCCACACACAGTCCCTGCTGCTGCTCCCCCAGCCGCTGGCACCAACTCCCAGCCACCCACTCCTAAAGCCACGGGGCCCACTGGGACACTGCGGGGGCTCGTGGAAGCCAGCGGCCATTGTGACACAGCGGGGCTGCACAGAGCCCACGGTGCTTTGTGACCCGTGGCTCCCAGGAGAGCCTTTGTGATGCTGGGGAACTACAAGGAAGCCTGCCTCCTCTGTGACACCACCACAGAAGCTCAGGGGAGCCCTGGAGACCGTGCTGATGCTATGGAACCTGATGCAACCCTGCCTCCTCTGTGACACCACAGAACCTCTGGGAGCCCTGGAGACCGTGCTGATGCTATGGAACCTGATGCAACCCTGCCTCCACTGTGACACCACAGAAGCTCAGGGAGCCCTGGAGACTGTGGTGATGCTATGGAACCTGATGCAACCCTGCCTCCACTGTGACACCACAGAACCTCTGGGAGCCCTGGAGACCATGCTGATGCTATGGAACCTGATGCAACCCTGCCTCCACTGTGACACCACAGAAGCTCGGGGAGCTCTGCAGACCGTGGGGATGCTGGCGAAGCTGACGGAACCCTGGGCACCACAGTGACGCTATGGAACCTGGTGGAACCGAGGGGCCACAGTGACACTGTGGGGCCTTTTGGAAGCAACAGGACCCTGGTGGGAAGCCACGGGATGATTAATCCTGCACGAACCTGCTCCAGGTGGGCTCCTCTCTCCCGGCTTCCACAGGTGCTGCTAGGATCCCACTCCGGCACTGGCTTGGCACGGGCTCACGGCTTCCTTTGGCAATGGCTCTGCTCCAGGATGGCATGCTGCAGAGAATGCAGGTAGATTTTGTGCTCACTCCTGGCATGCAGCTGGACAATAAAGCCTGATCCAGCCCCCCCTCAGCATATGTCCGGCTCTGGCATTGGGGCGGGGCAACTTTGGGAGCAGCCCCAGCCCTGCTCCTGCTCCCGGCTGGGCACCCAGCTGCTGGGACACAGGTGTGTCCTGATGCCACCGTCTACTCCTTTGAGAAGGGGAGGACAGAGTGCATCAGGGAGTTTGGTGTGGCTTACATGCGGCAAGGAGAAGGTGCAGCCCCAAACTGGCTTTCACTTCTAGAACCTTTTGCTATTGCGGGAGCAGCTGCTGGAGCTTTTCAACCGAGCTGCAAGAGTGAAAAGTGTGATGGCATGTCTATCTGAGAAGGAAGGTTCGGTGCCGCAGCCTGTTGTGCACAATTTATATGCTGATAAGAGAAGGGGGTGCTTTTGGAACGTTTTCCTTCCTGACACTTCTGTCTCTGTGAGCTTTAGCTGCTTGGACTCAGGGATACCGAAGGTATGTGAAAGTGACTGGGATGCGAGAATCATGTTGCACAGGGAACAGGGAAGGTCAGCAAATGTTTCCTGTCCTGGCACATCTCTCAGTCTGAACTGCAGCTGCAGATGCTTCACTTCCGCCAAGGACTCTGCCACCTTGAGAGAAGGATGCGCTCTATGGAGTTGAGAAAGAAAGTGCGTCTCACTAGCTTCTTTCCTCTACTTCATAGACAGCAAAGGGGCTATGAAAGGCAGCACTGGCTTTTTGTTCTAGGACTTCTTCTTTACAAGCAGCTGCTGGATGTTTGGAAGGGGGTTTGGGATATGCAAAAATGAGAGGCTAAGATGGTAAGAGGGTAAGATGGAAGTCATCTGGCAAAAGCAGAGCTCACAAAAGGGCCAGCTGAGAAAGCTCTTGCTGCCTACAACTTCAACTGCACCCCTCAAAGCAGCAGCACACACGCTGCTCTCGGCACTTTCCTTCTCAGCTCTACGCACCATCCTAAGCCTTGCCTCTCCCACACTCAGGATCCAAAGACAACGGCACCAGGGACTGCTCACACACTAAAGGCACCAGGACAAAAGGCTCACCAGCTTGGCCTTTGCATTCCCGCTGACAGCTCCACAGCTTGAACCCAGAGAACTGCCTGCTGCCAACAGCCTTTCCAATCACTCTGAGCACCTCATGACAAGGAGTGTGGGGAATGAATCTCCAGCAGCCTCCTGCCCCAGGCTGTCCCCCGGGAGCAGCCCTGCTCCAGGCCGTGACTGCCACCTGCACAGCCAAAGGACCCAGAGCCGGTGTTACACACCACGGCTGTGCCTGGCACAGAGACACCAGTGGCCACACAAGTGGCCATGGCACTGTCCACACACAGTCCCTGCTGCTGCTCCCCCAGCCGCTGGCACCAACTCCCAGCCACCCACTCCTAAAGCCACGGGGCCCACTGGGACACTGCGGGGGCTCGTGGAAGCCAGCGGCCATTGTGACACAGCGGGGCTGCACAGAGCCCACGGTGCTTTGTGACCCGTGGCTCCCAGGAGAGCCTTTGTGATGCTGGGGAACTACAAGGAAGCCTGCCTCCTCTGTGACACCACCACAGAAGCTCAGGGGAGCCCTGGAGACTGTGCTGATGCTATTGAACCTGATGCAACCCTGCCTCCTCTGTGACAACACAGAAGCTCTTGGAGCCCTGGAGACCGTGGTGATGCTATGGAACCTGATGCAACCCTGCCTCCACTGTGACACCACAGAAGCTCGGGGAGCTCTGCAGGCCGTGGGGATGCTGGCGAAGCTGACGGAACCCTGGGCACCACAGTGACGCTATGGAACCTGGTGGAACCGAGGGGCCACAGTGACACTGTGGGGCCTTTTGGAAGCAACAGGACCCTGGTGGGAAGCCACGGGATGATTAATCCTGCACGAACCTGCTCCAGGTGGGCTCCTCTCTCCCGGCTTCCACAGGTGCTGCTAGGATCCCACTCCGGCACTGGCTTGGCACGGGCTCACGCCTTCCTTTGGCAATGGCTCTGCTCCAGGATGGCATGCTGCAGAGAATGCAGGTAGATTTTGTGCTCACTCCTGGCATGCAGCTGGACAATAAAGCCTGATCCAGCCCCCCCTCAGCATATGTCCGGCTCTGGCATTGGGGCGGGGCAACTTTGGGAGCAGCCCCAGCCCTGCTCCTGCTCCCGGCTGGGCACCCAGCTGCTGGGACACAGGTGTGTCCTGATGCCACCGTCTACTCCTTTGAGAAGGGGAGGACAGAGTGCATCAGGGAGTTTGGTGTGGCTTACATGCGGCAAGGAGAAGGTGCAGCCCCAAACTGGCTTTCACTTCTAGAACCTTTTGCTATTGCGGGAGCAGCTGCTGGAGCTTTTCAACCGAGCTGCAAGAGTGAAAAGTGTGATGGCATGTCTATCTGAGAAGGAAGGTTCGGTGCCGCAGCCTGTTGTGCACAATTTATATGCTGATAAGAGAAGGGGGTGCTTTTGCAACGTTTTCCTTCCTGACACTTCTGTCTCTGTGAGCTTTAGCTGCTTGGACTCAGGGATACCGAAGGTATGTGAAAGTGACTGGGATGCGAGAATCATGTTGCACAGGGAACAGGGAAGGTCAGCAAATGTTTCCTGTCCTGGCACATCTCTCAGTCTGAACTGCAGCTGCAGATGCTTCACTTCCGCCAAGGACTCTGCCACCTTGAGAGAAGGATGCGCTCTATGGAGTTGAGAAAGAAAGTGCGTCTCACTAGCTTCTTTCCTCTACTTCATAGACAGCAAAGGGGCTATGAAAGGCAGCACTGGCTTTTTGTTCTAGGACTTCTTCTTTACAAGCAGCTGCTGGATGTTTGGAAGGGGGTTTGGGATATGCAAAAATGAGAGGCTAAGATGGTAAGAGGGTAAGATGGAAGTCATCTGGCAAAAGCAGAGCTCACAAAAGGGCCAGCTGAGAAAGCTCTTGCTGCCTACAACTTCAACTGCACCCCTCAAAGCAGCAGCACACACGCTGCTCTCGGCACTTTCCTTCTCAGCTCTACGCACCATCCTAAGCCTTGCCTCTCCCACACTCAGGATCCAAAGACAACGGCACCAGGGACTGCTCACACACTAAAGGCACCAGGACAAAAGGCTCACCAGCTTGGCCTTTGCATTCCCGCTGACAGCTCCACAGCTTGAACCCAGAGAACTGCCTGCTGCCAACAGCCTTTCCAATCACTCTGAGCACCTCATGACAAGGAGTGTGGGGAATGAATCTCCAGCAGCCTCCTGCCCCAGGCTGTCCCCCGGGAGCAGCCCTGCTCCAGGCCGTGACTGCCACCTGCACAGCCAAAGGACCCAGAGCCGGTGTTACACACCACGGCTGTGCCTGGCACAGAGACACCAGTGGCCACACAAGTGGCCATGGCACTGTCCACACACAGTCCCTGCTGCTGCTCCCCCAGCCGCTGGCACCAACTCCCAGCCACCCACTCCTAAAGCCACGGGGCCCACTGGGACACTGCGGGGGCTCGTGGAAGCCAGCGGCCATTGTGACACAGCGGGGCTGCACAGAGCCCACGGTGCTTTGTGACCCGTGGCTCCCAGGAGAGCCTTTGTGATGCTGGGGAACTACAAGGAAGCCTGCCTCCTCTGTGACACCACCACAGAAGCTCAGGGGAGCCCTGGAGACCGTGCTGATGCTATGGAACCTGATGCAACCCTGCCTCCTCTGTGACACCACAGAACCTCTGGGAGCCCTGGAGACCGTGCTGATGCTATGGAACCTGATGCAACCCTGCCTCCACTGTGACACCACAGAAGCTCAGGGAGCCCTGGAGACTGTGGTGATGCTATGGAACCTGATGCAACCCTGCCTCCACTGTGACACCACAGAACCTCTGGGAGCCCTGGAGACCATGCTGATGCTATGGAACCTGATGCAACCCTGCCTCCACTGTGACACCACAGAAGCTCGGGGAGCTCTGCAGACCGTGGGGATGCTGGCGAAGCTGACGGAACCCTGGGCACCACAGTGACGCTATGGAACCTGGTGGAACCGAGGGGCCACAGTGACACTGTGGGGCCTTTTGGAAGCAACAGGACCCTGGTGGGAAGCCACGGGATGATTAATCCTGCACGAACCTGCTCCAGGTGGGCTCCTCTCTCCCGGCTTCCACAGGTGCTGCTAGGATCCCACTCCGGCACTGGCTTGGCACGGGCTCACGGCTTCCTTTGGCAATGGCTCTGCTCCAGGATGGCATGCTGCAGAGAATGCAGGTAGATTTTGTGCTCACTCCTGGCATGCAGCTGGACAATAAAGCCTGATCCAGCCCCCCCTCAGCATATGTCCGGCTCTGGCATTGGGGCGGGGCAACTTTGGGAGCAGCCCCAGCCCTGCTCCTGCTCCCGGCTGGGCACCCAGCTGCTGGGACACAGGTGTGTCCTGATGCCACCGTCTACTCCTTTGAGAAGGGGAGGACAGAGTGCATCAGGGAGTTTGGTGTGGCTTACATGCGGCAAGGAGAAGGTGCAGCCCCAAACTGGCTTTCACTTCTAGAACCTTTTGCTATTGCGGGAGCAGCTGCTGGAGCTTTTCAACCGAGCTGCAAGAGTGAAAAGTGTGATGGCATGTCTATCTGAGAAGGAAGGTTCGGTGCCGCAGCCTGTTGTGCACAATTTATATGCTGATAAGAGAAGGGGGTGCTTTTGCAACGTTTTCCTTCCTGACACTTCTGTCTCTGTGAGCTTTAGCTGCTTGGACTCAGGGATACCGAAGGTATGTGAAAGTGACTGGGATGCGAGAATCATGTTGCACAGGGAACAGGGAAGGTCAGCAAATGTTTCCTGTCCTGGCACATCTCTCAGTCTGAACTGCAGCTGCAGATGCTTCACTTCCGCCAAGGACTCTGCCACCTTGAGAGAAGGATGCGCTCTATGGAGTTGAGAAAGAAAGTGCGTCTCACTAGCTTCTTTCCTCTACTTCATAGACAGCAAAGGGGCTATGAAAGGCAGCACTGGCTTTTTGTTCTAGGACTTCTTCTTTACAAGCAGCTGCTGGATGTTTGGAAGGGGGTTTGGGATATGCAAAAATGAGAGGCTAAGATGGTAAGAGGGTAAGATGGAAGTCATCTGGCAAAAGCAGAGCTCACAAAAGGGCCAGCTGAGAAAGCTCTTGCTGCCTACAACTTCAACTGCACCCCTCAAAGCAGCAGCACACACGCTGCTCTCGGCACTTTCCTTCTCAGCTCTACGCACCATCCTAAGCCTTGCCTCTCCCACACTCAGGATCCAAAGACAACGGCACCAGGGACTGCTCACACACTAAAGGCACCAGGACAAAAGGCTCACCAGCTTGGCCTTTGCATTCCCGCTGACAGCTCCACAGCTTGAACCCAGAGAACTGCCTGCTGCCAACAGCCTTTCCAATCACTCTGAGCACCTCATGACAAGGAGTGTGGGGAATGAATCTCCAGCAGCCTCCTGCCCCAGGCTGTCCCCCGGGAGCAGCCCTGCTCCAGGCCGTGACTGCCACCTGCACAGCCAAAGGACCCAGAGCCGGTGTTACACACCACGGCTGTGCCTGGCACAGAGACACCAGTGGCCACACAAGTGGCCATGGCACTGTCCACACACAGTCCCTGCTGCTGCTCCCCCAGCCGCTGGCACCAACTCCCAGCCACCCACTCCTAAAGCCACGGGGCCCACTGGGACACTGCGGGGGCTCGTGGAAGCCAGCGGCCATTGTGACACAGCGGGGCTGCACAGAGCCCACGGTGCTTTGTGACCCGTGGCTCCCAGGAGAGCCTTTGTGATGCTGGGGAACTACAAGGAAGCCTGCCTCCTCTGTGACACCACCACAGAAGCTCAGGGGAGCCCTGGAGACCGTGCTGATGCTATTGAACCTGATGCAACCCTGCCTCCTCTGTGACAACACAGAAGCTCTTGGAGCCCTGGAGACCGTGGTGATGCTATGGAACCTGATGCAACCCTGCCTCCACTGTGACACCACAGAAGCTCGGGGAGCTCTGCAGGCCGTGGGGATGCTGGCGAAGCTGACGGAACCCTGGGCACCACAGTGACGCTATGGAACCTGGTGGAACCGAGGGGCCACAGTGACACTGTGGGGCCTTTTGGAAGCAACAGGACCCTGGTGGGAAGCCACGGGATGATTAATCCTGCACGAACCTGCTCCAGGTGGGCTCCTCTCTCCCGGCTTCCACAGGTGCTGCTAGGATCCCACTCCGGCACTGGCTTGGCACGGGCTCACGCCTTCCTTTGGCAATGGCTCTGCTCCAGGATGGCATGCTGCAGAGAATGCAGGTAGATTTTGTGCTCACTCCTGGCATGCAGCTGGACAATAAAGCCTGATCCAGCCCCCCCTCAGCATATGTCCGGCTCTGGCATTGGGGCGGGGCAACTTTGGGAGCAGCCCCAGCCCTGCTCCTGCTCCCGGCTGGGCACCCAGCTGCTGGGACACAGGTGTGTCCTGATGCCACCGTCTACTCCTTTGAGAAGGGGAGGACAGAGTGCATCAGGGAGTTTGGTGTGGCTTACATGCGGCAAGGAGAAGGTGCAGCCCCAAACTGGCTTTCACTTCTAGAACCTTTTGCTATTGCGGGAGCAGCTGCTGGAGCTTTTCAACCGAGCTGCAAGAGTGAAAAGTGTGATGGCATGTCTATCTGAGAAGGAAGGTTCGGTGCCGCAGCCTGTTGTGCACAATTTATATGCTGATAAGAGAAGGGGGTGCTTTTGCAACGTTTTCCTTCCTGACACTTCTGTCTCTGTGAGCTTTAGCTGCTTGGACTCAGGGGTACCGAAGGTATGTGAAAGTGACTGGGATGCGAGAATCATGTTGCACAGGGAACAGGGAAGGTCAGCAAATGTTTCCTGTCCTGGCACATCTCTCAGTCTGAACTGCAGCTGCAGATGCTTCACTTCCGCCAAGGACTCTGCCACCTTGAGAGAAGGATGCGCTCTATGGAGTTGAGAAAGAAAGTGCGTCTCACTAGCTTCTTTCCTCTACTTCATAGACAGCAAAGGGGCTATGAAAGGCAGCACTGGCTTTTTGTTCTAGGACTTCTTCTTTACAAGCAGCTGCTGGATGTTTGGAAGGGGGTTTGGGATATGCAAAAATGAGAGGCTAAGATGGTAAGAGGGTAAGATGGAAGTCATCTGGCAAAAGCAGAGCTCACAAAAGGGCCAGCTGAGAAAGCTCTTGCTGCCTACAACTTCAACTGCACCCCTCAAAGCAGCAGCACACATGCTGCTCTCGGCACTTTCCTTCTCAGCTCTACGCACCATCCTAAGCCTTGCCTCTCCCACACTCAGGATCCAAAGACAACGGCACCAGGGACTGCTCACACACTAAAGGCACCAGGACAAAAGGCTCACCAGCTTGGCCTTTGCATTCCCGCTGACAGCTCCACAGCTTGAACCCAGAGAACTGCCTGCTGCCAACAGCCTTTCCAATCACTCTGAGCACCTCATGACAAGGAGTGTGGGGAATGAATCTCCAGCAGCCTCCTGCCCCAGGCTGTCCCCCGGGAGCAGCCCTGCTCCAGGCCATGACTGCCACCTGCACAGCCAAAGGACCCAGAGCCGGTGTTACACACCACGGCTGTGCCTGGCACAGAGACACCAGTGGCCACACAAGTGGCCATGGCACTGTCCACACACAGTCCCTGCTGCTGCTCCCCCAGCCGCTGGCACCAACTCCCAGCCACCCACTCCTAAAGCCACGGGGCCCACTGGGACACTGCGGGGGCTCGTGGAAGCCAGCGGCCATTGTGACACAGCGGGGCTGCACAGAGCCCACGGTGCTTTGTGACCCGTGGCTCCCAGGAGAGCCTTTGTGATGCTGGGGAACTACAAGGAAGCCTGGCTCCTCTGTGACACCACCACAGAAGCTCAGGGGAGCCCTGGAGACCGTGCTGATGCTATTGAACCTGATGCAACCCTGCCTCCTCTGTGACACCACAGAAGCTCTTGGAGCCCTGGAGACCGTGGTGATGCTATGGAACCTGATGCAACCCTGCCTCCTCTGTGACACCACAGAACCTCTGGGAGCCCTGGAGACCGTGCTGATGCTATGGAACCTGATGCAACCCTGCCTCCACTGTGACACCACAGAAGCTCAGGGAGCCCTGGAGACTGTGGTGATGCTATGGAACCTGATGCAACCCTGCCTCCACTGTGACACCACAGAACCTCTGGGAGCCCTGGAGACCGTGCTGATGCTATGGAACCTGATGCAACCCTGCCTCCACTGTGACACCACAGAAGCTCGGGGAGCTCTGCAGACCGTGGGGATGCTGGCGAAGCTGACGGAACCCTGGGCACCACAGTGACGCTATGGAACCTGGTGGAACCGAGGGGCCACAGTGACACTGTGGGGCCTTTTGGAAGCAACAGGACCCTGGTGGGAAGCCACGGGATGATTAATCCTGCACGAACCTGCTCCAGGTGGGCTCCTCTCTCCCGGCTTCCACAGGTGCTGCTAGGATCCCACTCCGGCACTGGCTTGGCACGGGCTCACGGCTTCCTTTGGCAATGGCTCTGCTCCAGGATGGCATGCTGCAGAGAATGCAGGTAGATTTTGTGCTCACTCCTGGCATGCAGCTGGACAATAAAGCCTGATCCAGCCCCCCCTCAGCATATGTCCGGCTCTGGCATTGGGGCGGGGCAACTTTGGGAGCAGCCCCAGCCCTGCTCCTGCTCCCGGCTGGGCACCCAGCTGCTGGGACACAGGTGTGTCCTGATGCCACCGTCTACTCCTTTGAGAAGGGGAGGACAGAGTGCATCAGGGAGTTTGGTGTGGCTTACATGCGGCAAGGAGAAGGTGCAGCCCCAAACTGGCTTTCACTTCTAGAACCTTTTGCTATTGCGGGAGCAGCTGCTGGAGCTTTTCAACCGAGCTGCAAGAGTGAAAAGTGTGATGGCATGTCTATCTGAGAAGGAAGGTTCGGTGCCGCAGCCTGTTGTGCACAATTTATATGCTGATAAGAGAAGGGGGTGCTTTTGGAACGTTTTCCTTCCTGACACTTCTGTCTCTGTGAGCTTTAGCTGCTTGGACTCAGGGATACCGAAGGTGTGTGAAAGTGACTGGGATGCGAGAATCATGTTGCACAGGGAACAGGGAAGGTCAGCAAATGTTTCCTGTCCTGGCACATCTCTCAGTCTGAACTGCAGCTGCAGATGCTTCACTTCCGCCAAGGACTCTGCCACCTTGAGAGAAGGATGCGCTCTATGGAGTTGAGAAAGAAAGTGCGTCTCACTAGCTTCTTTCCTCTACTTCATAGACAGCAAAGGGGCTATGAAAGGCAGCACTGGCTTTTTGTTCTAGGACTTCTTCTTTACAAGCAGCTGCTGGATGTTTGGAAGGGGGTTTGGGATATGCAAAAATGAGAGGCTAAGATGGTAAGAGGGTAAGATGGAAGTCATCTGGCAAAAGCAGAGCTCACAAAAGGGCCAGCTGAGAAAGCTCTTGCTGCCTACAACTTCAACTGCACCCCTCAAAGCAGCAGCACACACGCTGCTCTCGGCACTTTCCTTCTCAGCTCTACGCACCATCCTAAGCCTTGCCTCTCCCACACTCAGGATCCAAAGACAACGGCACCAGGGACTGCTCACACACTAAAGGCACCAGGACAAAAGGCTCACCAGCTTGGCCTTTGCATTCCCGCTGACAGCTCCACAGCTTGAACCCAGAGAACTGCCTGCTGCCAACAGCCTTTCCAATCACTCTGAGCACCTCATGACAAGGAGTGTGGGGAATGAATCTCCAGCAGCCTCCTGCCCCAGGCTGTCCCCCGGGAGCAGCCCTGCTCCAGGCCGTGACTGCCACCTGCACAGCCAAAGGACCCAGAGCCGGTGTTACACACCACGGCTGTGCCTGGCACAGAGACACCAGTGGCCACACAAGTGGCCATGGCACTGTCCACACACAGTCCCTGCTGCTGCTCCCCCAGCCGCTGGCACCAACTCCCAGCCACCCACTCCTAAAGCCACGGGGCCCACTGGGACACTGCGGGGGCTCGTGGAAGCCAGCGGCCATTGTGACACAGCGGGGCTGCACAGAGCCCACGGTGCTTTGTGACCCGTGGCTCCCAGGAGAGCCTTTGTGATGCTGGGGAACTACAAGGAAGCCTGGCTCCTCTGTGACACCACCACAGAAGCTCAGGGGAGCCCTGGAGACCGTGCTGATGCTATGGAACCTGATGCAACCCTGCCTCCTCTGTGACACCACAGAACCTCTGGGAGCCCTGGAGACCGTGCTGATGCTATGGAACCTGATGCAACCCTGCCTCCACTGTGACACCACAGAAGCTCAGGGAGCCCTGGAGACTGTGGTGATGCTATGGAACCTGATGCAACCCTGCCTCCACTGTGACACCACAGAACCTCTGGGAGCCCTGGAGACCGTGCTGATGCTATGGAACCTGATGCAACCCTGCCTCCACTGTGACACCACAGAAGCTCGGGGAGCTCTGCAGACCGTGGGGATGCTGGCGAAGCTGACGGAACCCTGGGCACCACAGTGACGCTATGGAACCTGGTGGAACCGAGGGGCCACAGTGACACTGTGGGGCCTTTTGGAAGCAACAGGACCCTGGTGGGAAGCCACGGGATGATTAATCCTGCACGAACCTGCTCCAGGTGGGCTCCTCTCTCCCGGCTTCCACAGGTGCTGCTAGGATCCCACTCCGGCACTGGCTTGGCACGGGCTCACGGCTTCCTTTGGCAATGGCTCTGCTCCAGGATGGCATGCTGCAGAGAATGCAGGTAGATTTTGTGCTCAC
This sequence comes from Aphelocoma californica, assembly GCA_028536675.1. Classification (NCBI taxonomy): domain Eukaryota; kingdom Metazoa; phylum Chordata; class Aves; order Passeriformes; family Corvidae; genus Aphelocoma; species Aphelocoma californica. Next base: position 65,587 of record JAQMYR010000687.1, on the reverse strand, counting down.
TCCTGGCATGCAGCTGGACAATAAAGCCTGATCCAGCCCCCCCTCAGCATATGTCCGGCTCTGGCATTGGGGCGGGGCAACTTTGGGAGCAGCCCCAGCCCTGCTCCTGCTCCCGGCTGGGCACCCAGCTGCTGGGACACAGGTGTGTCCTGATGCCACCGTCTACTCCTTTGAGAAGGGGAGGACAGAGTGCATCAGGGAGTTTGGTGTGGCTTACATGCGGCAAGGAGAAGGTGCAGCCCCAAACTGGCTTTCACTTCTAGAACCTTTTGCTATTGCGGGAGCAGCTGCTGGAGCTTTTCAACCGAGCTGCAAGAGTGAAAAGTGTGATGGCATGTCTATCTGAGAAGGAAGGTTCGGTGCCGCAGCCTGTTGTGCACAATTTATATGCTGATAAGAGAAGGGGGTGCTTTTGCAACGTTTTCCTTCCTGACACTTCTGTCTCTGTGAGCTTTAGCTGCTTGGACTCAGGGATACCGAAGGTATGTGAAAGTGACTGGGATGCGAGAATCATGTTGCACAGGGAACAGGGAAGGTCAGCAAATGTTTCCTGTCCTGGCACATCTCTCAGTCTGAACTGCAGCTGCAGATGCTTCACTTCCGCCAAGGACTCTGCCACCTTGAGAGAAGGATGCGCTCTATGGAGTTGAGAAAGAAAGTGCGTCTCACTAGCTTCTTTCCTCTACTTCATAGACAGCAAAGGGGCTATGAAAGGCAGCACTGGCTTTTTGTTCTAGGACTTCTTCTTTACAAGCAGCTGCTGGATGTTTGGAAGGGGGTTTGGGATATGCAAAAATGAGAGGCTAAGATGGTAAGAGGGTAAGATGGAAGTCATCTGGCAAAAGCAGAGCTCACAAAAGGGCCAGCTGAGAAAGCTCTTGCTGCCTACAACTTCAACTGCACCCCTCAAAGCAGCAGCACACATGCTGCTCTCGGCACTTTCCTTCTCAGCTCTACGCACCATCCTAAGCCTTGCCTCTCCCACACTCAGGATCCAAAGACAACGGCACCAGGGACTGCTCACACACTAAAGGCACCAGGACAAAAGGCTCACCAGCTTGGCCTTTGCATTCCCGCTGACAGCTCCACAGCTTGAACCCAGAGAACTGCCTGCTGCCAACAGCCTTTCCAATCACTCTGAGCACCTCATGACAAGGAGTGTGGGGAATGAATCTCCAGCAGCCTCCTGCCCCAGGCTGTCCCCCGGGAGCAGCCCTGCTCCAGGCCATGACTGCCACCTGCACAGCCAAAGGACCCAGAGCCGGTGTTACACACCACGGCTGTGCCTGGCACAGAGACACCAGTGGCCACACAAGTGGCCATGGCACTGTCCACACACAGTCCCTGCTGCTGCTCCCCCAGCCGCTGGCACCAACTCCCAGCCACCCACTCCTAAAGCCACGGGGCCCACTGGGACACTGCGGGGGCTCGTGGAAGCCAGCGGCCATTGTGACACAGCGGGGCTGCACAGAGCCCACGGTGCTTTGTGACCCGTGGCTCCCAGGAGAGCCTTTGTGATGCTGGGGAACTACAAGGAAGCCTGGCTCCTCTGTGACACCACCACAGAAGCTCAGGGGAGCCCTGGAGACCGTGCTGATGCTATTGAACCTGATGCAACCCTGCCTCCTCTGTGACACCACAGAAGCTCTTGGAGCCCTGGAGACCGTGGTGATGCTATGGAACCTGATGCAACCCTGCCTCCTCTGTGACACCACAGAACCTCTGGGAGCCCTGGAGACCGTGCTGATGCTATGGAACCTGATGCAACCCTGCCTCCACTGTGACACCACAGAAGCTCAGGGAGCCCTGGAGACTGTGGTGATGCTATGGAACCTGATGCAACCCTGCCTCCACTGTGACACCACAGAACCTCTGGGAGCCCTGGAGACCGTGCTGATGCTATGGAACCTGATGCAACCCTGCCTCCACTGTGACACCACAGAAGCTCGGGGAGCTCTGCAGACCGTGGGGATGCTGGCGAAGCTGACGGAACCCTGGGCACCACAGTGACGCTATGGAACCTGGTGGAACCGAGGGGCCACAGTGACACTGTGGGGCCTTTTGGAAGCAACAGGACCCTGGTGGGAAGCCACGGGATGATTAATCCTGCACGAACCTGCTCCAGGTGGGCTCCTCTCTCCCGGCTTCCACAGGTGCTGCTAGGATCCCACTCCGGCACTGGCTTGGCACGGGCTCACGGCTTCCTTTGGCAATGGCTCTGCTCCAGGATGGCATGCTGCAGAGAATGCAGGTAGATTTTGTGCTCACTCCTGGCATGCAGCTGGACAATAAAGCCTGATCCAGCCCCCCCTCAGCATATGTCCGGCTCTGGCATTGGGGCGGGGCAACTTTGGGAGCAGCCCCAGCCCTGCTCCTGCTCCCGGCTGGGCACCCAGCTGCTGGGACACAGGTGTGTCCTGATGCCACCGTCTACTCCTTTGAGAAGGGGAGGACAGAGTGCATCAGGGAGTTTGGTGTGGCTTACATGCGGCAAGGAGAAGGTGCAGCCCCAAACTGGCTTTCACTTCTAGAACCTTTTGCTATTGCGGGAGCAGCTGCTGGAGCTTTTCAACCGAGCTGCAAGAGTGAAAAGTGTGATGGCATGTCTATCTGAGAAGGAAGGTTCGGTGCCGCAGCCTGTTGTGCACAATTTATATGCTGATAAGAGAAGGGGGTGCTTTTGGAACGTTTTCCTTCCTGACACTTCTGTCTCTGTGAGCTTTAGCTGCTTGGACTCAGGGATACCGAAGGTGTGTGAAAGTGACTGGGATGCGAGAATCATGTTGCACAGGGAACAGGGAAGGTCAGCAAATGTTTCCTGTCCTGGCACATCTCTCAGTCTGAACTGCAGCTGCAGATGCTTCACTTCCGCCAAGGACTCTGCCACCTTGAGAGAAGGATGCGCTCTATGGAGTTGAGAAAGAAAGTGCGTCTCACTAGCTTCTTTCCTCTACTTCATAGACAGCAAAGGGGCTATGAAAGGCAGCACTGGCTTTTTGTTCTAGGACTTCTTCTTTACAAGCAGCTGCTGGATGTTTGGAAGGGGGTTTGGGATATGCAAAAATGAGAGGCTAAGATGGTAAGAGGGTAAGATGGAAGTCATCTGGCAAAAGCAGAGCTCACAAAAGGGCCAGCTGAGAAAGCTCTTGCTGCCTACAACTTCAACTGCACCCCTCAAAGCAGCAGCACACACGCTGCTCTCGGCACTTTCCTTCTCAGCTCTACGCACCATCCTAAGCCTTGCCTCTCCCACACTCAGGATCCAAAGACAACGGCACCAGGGACTGCTCACACACTAAAGGCACCAGGACAAAAGGCTCACCAGCTTGGCCTTTGCATTCCCGCTGACAGCTCCACAGCTTGAACCCAGAGAACTGCCTGCTGCCAACAGCCTTTCCAATCACTCTGAGCACCTCATGACAAGGAGTGTGGGGAATGAATCTCCAGCAGCCTCCTGCCCCAGGCTGTCCCCCGGGAGCAGCCCTGCTCCAGGCCGTGACTGCCACCTGCACAGCCAAAGGACCCAGAGCCGGTGTTACACACCACGGCTGTGCCTGGCACAGAGACACCAGTGGCCACACAAGTGGCCATGGCACTGTCCACACACAGTCCCTGCTGCTGCTCCCCCAGCCGCTGGCACCAACTCCCAGCCACCCACTCCTAAAGCCACGGGGCCCACTGGGACACTGCGGGGGCTCGTGGAAGCCAGCGGCCATTGTGACACAGCGGGGCTGCACAGAGCCCACGGTGCTTTGTGACCCGTGGCTCCCAGGAGAGCCTTTGTGATGCTGGGGAACTACAAGGAAGCCTGGCTCCTCTGTGACACCACCACAGAAGCTCAGGGGAGCCCTGGAGACCGTGCTGATGCTATGGAACCTGATGCAACCCTGCCTCCTCTGTGACACCACAGAACCTCTGGGAGCCCTGGAGACCGTGCTGATGCTATGGAACCTGATGCAACCCTGCCTCCACTGTGACACCACAGAAGCTCAGGGAGCCCTGGAGACTGTGGTGATGCTATGGAACCTGATGCAACCCTGCCTCCACTGTGACACCACAGAACCTCTGGGAGCCCTGGAGACCGTGCTGATGCTATGGAACCTGATGCAACCCTGCCTCCACTGTGACACCACAGAAGCTCGGGGAGCTCTGCAGACCGTGGGGATGCTGGCGAAGCTGACGGAACCCTGGGCACCACAGTGACGCTATGGAACCTGGTGGAACCGAGGGGCCACAGTGACACTGTGGGGCCTTTTGGAAGCAACAGGACCCTGGTGGGAAGCCACGGGATGATTAATCCTGCACGAACCTGCTCCAGGTGGGCTCCTCTCTCCCGGCTTCCACAGGTGCTGCTAGGATCCCACTCCGGCACTGGCTTGGCACGGGCTCACGGCTTCCTTTGGCAATGGCTCTGCTCCAGGATGGCATGCTGCAGAGAATGCAGGTAGATTTTGTGCTCACTCCTGGCATGCAGCTGGACAATAAAGCCTGATCCAGCCCCCCCTCAGCATATGTCCGGCTCTGGCATTGGGGCGGGGCAACTTTGGGAGCAGCCCCAGCCCTGCTCCTGCTCCCGGCTGGGCACCCAGCTGCTGGGACACAGGTGTGTCCTGATGCCACCGTCTACTCCTTTGAGAAGGGGAGGACAGAGTGCATCAGGGAGTTTGGTGTGGCTTACATGCGGCACGGAGAAGGTGCAGCCCCAAACTGGCTTTCACTTCTAGAACCTTTTGCTATTGCGGGAGCAGCTGCTGGAGCTTTTCAACCGAGCTGCAAGAGTGAAAAGTGTGATGGCATGTCTATCTGAGAAGGAAGGTTCGGTGCCGCAGCCTGTTGTGCACAATTTATATGCTGATAAGAGAAGGGGGTGCTTTTGGAACGTTTTCCTTCCTGACACTTCTGTCTCTGTGAGCTTTAGCTGCTTGGACTCAGGGATACCGAAGGTATGTGAAAGTGACTGGGATGCGAGAATCATGTTGCACAGGGAACAGGGAAGGTCAGCAAATGTTTCCTGTCCTGGCACATCTCTCAGTCTGAACTGCAGCTGCAGATGCTTCACTTCCGCCAAGGACTCTGCCACCTTGAGAGAAGGATGCGCTCTATGGAGTTGAGAAAGAAAGTGCGTCTCACTAGCTTCTTTCCTCTACTTCATAGACAGCAAAGGGGCTATGAAAGGCAGCACTGGCTTTTTGTTCTAGGACTTCTTCTTTACAAGCAGCTGCTGGATGTTTGGAAGGGGGTTTGGGATATGCAAAAATGAGAGGCTAAGATGGTAAGAGGGTAAGATGGAAGTCATCTGGCAAAAGCAGAGCTCACAAAAGGGCCAGCTGAGAAAGCTCTTGCTGCCTACAACTTCAACTGCACCCCTCAAAGCAGCAGCACACATGCTGCTCTCGGCACTTTCCTTCTCAGCTCTACGCACCATCCTAAGCCTTGCCTCTCCCACACTCAGGATCCAAAGACAACGGCACCAGGGACTGCTCACACACTAAAGGCACCAGGACAAAAGGCTCACCAGCTTGGCCTTTGCATTCCCGCTGACAGCTCCACAGCTTGAACCCAGAGAACTGCCTGCTGCCAACAGCCTTTCCAATCACTCTGAGCACCTCATGACAAGGAGTGTGGGGAATGAATCTCCAGCAGCCTCCTGCCCCAGGCTGTCCCCCGGGAGCAGCCCTGCTCCAGGCCGTGACTGCCACCTGCACAGCCAAAGGACCCAGAGCCGGTGTTACACACCACGGCTGTGCCTGGCACAGAGACACCAGTGGCCACACAAGTGGCCATGGCACTGTCCACACACAGTCCCTGCTGCTGCTCCCCCAGCCGCTGGCACCAACTCCCAGCCACCCACTCCTAAAGCCACGGGGCCCACTGGGACACTGCGGGGGCTCGTGGAAGCCAGCGGCCATTGTGACACTGCGGGGCTGCACAGAGCCCACGGTGCTTTGTGACCCGTGGCTCCCAGGAGAGCCTTTGTGATGCTGGGGAACTACGAGGAAGCCTGGCTCCTCTGTGACACCACCACAGAAGCTCAGGGGAGCCCTGGAGACCGTGCTGATGCTATTGAACCTGATGCAACCCTGCCTCCTCTGTGACACCACAGAAGCTCTTGGAGCCCTGGAGACCGTGGTGATGCTATGGAACCTGATGCAACCCTGCCTCCTCTGTGACACCACAGAACCTCTGGGAGCCCTGGAGACCGTGCTGATGCTATGGAACCTGATGCAACCCTGCCTCCACTGTGACACCACAGAAGCTCAGGGAGCCCTGGAGACTGTGGTGATGCTATGGAACCTGATGCAACCCTGCCTCCTCTGTGACACCACAGAACCTCTGGGAGCCCTGGAGACCGTGCTGATGCTATGGAACCTGATGCAACCCTGCCTCCACTGTGACACCACAGAACCTCTGGGAGCCCTGGAGACCGTGCTGATGCTATGGAACCTGATGCAACCCTGCCTCCACTGTGACACCACAGAAGCTCGGGGAGCTCTGCAGACCGTGGGGATGCTGGCGAAGCTGACGGAACCCCGGGCACCACAGTGACGCTATGGAACCTGGTGGAACCGAGGGGCCACAGTGACACTGTGGGGCCTTTTGGAAGCAACAGGACCCTGGTGGGAAGCCACGGGATGATTAATCCTGCACGAACCTGCTCCAGGTGGGCTCCTCTCTCCCGGCTTCCACAGGTGCTGCTAGGATCCCACTCCGGCACTGGCTTGGCACGGGCTCACGGCTTCCTTTGGCAATGGCTCTGCTCCAGGATGGCATGCTGCAGAGAATGCAGGTAGATTTTGTGCTCACTCCTGGCATGCAGCTGGACAATAAAGCCTGATCCAGCCCCCTCTCAGCATATGTCCGGCTCTGGCATTGGGGCGGGGCAACTTTGGGAGCAGCCCCAGCCCTGCTCCTGCTCCCGGCTGGGCACCCAGCTGCTGGGACACAGGTGTGTCCTGATGCCACCGTCTACTCCTTTGAGAAGGGGAGGACAGAGTGCATCAGGGAGTTTGGTGTGGCTTACATGCGGCAAGGAGAAGGTGCAGCCCCAAACTGGCTTTCACTTCTAGAACCTTTTGCTATTGCGGGAGCAGCTGCTGGAGCTTTTCAACCGAGCTGCAAGAGTGAAAAGTGTGATGGCATGTCTATCTGAGAAGGAAGGTTCGGTGCCGCAGCCTGTTGTGCACAATTTATATGCTGATAAGAGAAGGGGGTGCTTTTGCAACGTTTTCCTTCCTGACACTTCTGTCTCTGTGAGCTTTAGCTGCTTGGACTCAGGGATACCGAAGGTATGTGAAAGTGACTGGGATGCGAGAATCATGTTGCACAGGGAACAGGGAAGGTCAGCAAATGTTTCCTGTCCTGGCACATCTCTCAGTCTGAACTGCAGCTGCAGATGCTTCACTTCCGCCAAGGACTCTGCCACCTTGAGAGAAGGATGCGCTCTATGGAGTTGAGAAAGAAAGTGCGTCTCACTAGCTTCTTTCCTCTACTTCATAGACAGCAAAGGGGCTATGAAAGGCAGCACTGGCTTTTTGTTCTAGGACTTCTTCTTTACAAGCAGCTGCTGGATGTTTGGAAGGGGGTTTGGGATATGCAAAAATGAGAGGCTAAGATGGTAAGAGGGTAAGATGGAAGTCATCTGGCAAAAGCAGAGCTCACAAAAGGGCCAGCTGAGAAAGCTCTTGCTGCCTACAACTTCAACTGCACCCCTCAAAGCAGCAGCACACACGCTGCTCTCGGCACTTTCCTTCTCAGCTCTACGCACCATCCTAAGCCTTGCCTCTCCCACACTCAGGATCCAAAGACAACGGCACCAGGGACTGCTCACACACTAAAGGCACCAGGACAAAAGGCTCACCAGCTTGGCCTTTGCATTCCCGCTGACAGCTCCACAGCTTGAACCCAGAGAACTGCCTGCTGCCAACAGCCTTTCCAATCACTCTGAGCACCTCATGACAAGGAGTGTGGGGAATGAATCTCCAGCAGCCTCCTGCCCCAGGCTGTCCCCCGGGAGCAGCCCTGCTCCAGGCCGTGACTGCCACCTGCACAGCCAAAGGACCCAGAGCCGGTGTTACACACCACGGCTGTGCCTGGCACAGAGACACCAGTGGCCACACAAGTGGCCATGGCACTGTCCACACACAGTCCCTGCTGCTGCTCCCCCAGCCGCTGGCACCAACTCCCAGCCACCCACTCCTAAAGCCACGGGGCCCACTGGGACACTGCGGGGGCTCGTGGAAGCCAGCGGCCATTGTGACACAGCGGGGCTGCACAGAGCCCACGGTGCTTTGTGACCCGTGGCTCCCAGGAGAGCCTTTGTGATGCTGGGGAACTACAAGGAAGCCTGCCTCCTCTGTGACACCACCACAGAAGCTCAGGGGAGCCCTGGAGACCGTGCTGATGCTATTGAACCTGATGCAACCCTGCCTCCTCTGTGACACCACAGAAGCTCTTGGAGCCCTGGAGACCGTGCTGATGCTATGGAACCTGATGCAACCCTGCCTCCACTGTGACACCACAGAAGCTCAGGGAGCCCTGGAGACTGTGGTGATGCTATGGAACCTGATGCAACCCTGCCTCCACTGTGACACCACAGAACCTCTGGGAGCCCTGGAGACCGTGCTGATGCTATGGAACCTGATGCAACCCTGCCTCCACTGTGACACCACAGAAGCTCGGGGAGCTCTGCAGACCGTGGGGATGCTGGCGAAGCTGACGGAACCCTGGGCACCACAGTGACGCTATGGAACCTGGTGGAACCGAGGGGCCACAGTGACACTGTGGGGCCTTTTGGAAGCAACAGGACCCTGGTGGGAAGCCACGGGATGATTAATCCTGCACGAACCTGCTCCAGGTGGGCTCCTCTCTCCCGGCTTCCACAGGTGCTGCTAGGATCCCACTCCGGCACTGGCTTGGCACGGGCTCACGGCTTCCTTTGGCAATGGCTCTGCTCCAGGATGGCATGCTGCAGAGAATGCAGGTAGATTTTGTGCTCACTCCTGGCATGCAGCTGGACAATAAAGCCTGATCCAGCCCCCCCTCAGCATATGTCCGGCTCTGGCATTGGGGCGGGGCAACTTTGGGAGCAGCCCCAGCCCTGCTCCTGCTCCCGGCTGGGCACCCAGCTGCTGGGACACAGGTGTGTCCTGATGCCACCGTCTACTCCTTTGAGAAGGGGAGGACAGAGTGCATCAGGGAGTTTGGTGTGGCTTACATGCGGCAAGGAGAAGGTGCAGCCCCAAACTGGCTTTCACTTCTAGAACCTTTTGCTATTGCGGGAGCAGCTGCTGGAGCTTTTCAACCGAGCTGCAAGAGTGAAAAGTGTGATGGCATGTCTATCTGAGAAGGAAGGTTCGGTGCCGCAGCCTGTTGTGCACAATTTATATGCTGATAAGAGAAGGGGGTGCTTTTGGAACGTTTTCCTTCCTGACACTTCTGTCTCTGTGAGCTTTAGCTGCTTGGACTCAGGGATACCGAAGGTGTGTGAAAGTGACTGGGATGCGAGAATCATGTTGCACAGGGAACAGGGAAGGTCAGCAAATGTTTCCTGTCCTGGCACATCTCTCAGTCTGAACTGCAGCTGCAGATGCTTCACTTCCGCCAAGGACTCTGCCACCTTGAGAGAAGGATGCGCTCTATGGAGTTGAGAAAGAAAGTGCGTCTCACTAGCTTCTTTCCTCTACTTCATAGACAGCAAAGGGGCTATGAAAGGCAGCACTGGCTTTTTGTTCTAGGACTTCTTCTTTACAAGCAGCTGCTGGATGTTTGGAAGGGGGTTTGGGATATGCAAAAATGAGAGGCTAAGATGGTAAGAGGGTAAGATGGAAGTCATCTGGCAAAAGCAGAGCTCACAAAAGGGCCAGCTGAGAAAGCTCTTGCTGCCTACAACTTCAACTGCACCCCTCAAAGCAGCAGCACACACGCTGCTCTCGGCACTTTCCTTCTCAGCTCTACGCACCATCCTAAGCCTTGCCTCTCCCACACTCAGGATCCAAAGACAACGGCACCAGGGACTGCTCACACACTAAAGGCACCAGGACAAAAGGCTCACCAGCTTGGCCTTTGCATTCCCGCTGACAGCTCCACAGCTTGAACCCAGAGAACTGCCTGCTGCCAACAGCCTTTCCAATCACTCTGAGCACCTCATGACAAGGAGTGTGGGGAATGAATCTCCAGCAGCCTCCTGCCCCAGGCTGTCCCCCGGGAGCAGCCCTGCTCCAGGCCGTGACTGCCACCTGCACAGCCAAAGGACCCAGAGCCGGTGTTACACACCACGGCTGTGCCTGGCACAGAGACACCAGTGGCCACACAAGTGGCCATGGCACTGTCCACACACAGTCCCTGCTGCTGCTCCCCCAGCCGCTGGCACCAACTCCCAGCCACCCACTCCTAAAGCCACGGGGCCCACTGGGACACTGCGGGGGCTCGTGGAAGCCAGCGGCCATTGTGACACAGCGGGGCTGCACAGAGCCCACGGTGCTTTGTGACCCGTGGCTCCCAGGAGAGCCTTTGTGATGCTGGGGAACTACAAGGAAGCCTGGCTCCTCTGTGACACCACCACAGAAGCTCAGGGGAGCCCTGGAGACCGTGCTGATGCTATGGAACCTGATGCAACCCTGCCTCCTCTGTGACACCACAGAACCTCTGGGAGCCCTGGAGACCGTGCTGATGCTATGGAACCTGATGCAACCCTGCCTCCACTGTGACACCACAGAAGCTCAGGGAGCCCTGGAGACTGTGGTGATGCTATGGAACCTGATGCAACCCTGCCTCCACTGTGACACCACAGAACCTCTGGGAGCCCTGGAGACCGTGCTGATGCTATGGAACCTGATGCAACCCTGCCTCCACTGTGACACCACAGAAGCTCGGGGAGCTCTGCAGACCGTGGGGATGCTGGCGAAGCTGACGGAACCCTGGGCACCACAGTGACGCTATGGAACCTGGTGGAACCGAGGGGCCACAGTGACACTGTGGGGCCTTTTGGAAGCAACAGGACCCTGGTGGGAAGCCACGGGATGATTAATCCTGCACGAACCTGCTCCAGGTGGGCTCCTCTCTCCCGGCTTCCACAGGTGCTGCTAGGATCCCACTCCGGCACTGGCTTGGCACGGGCTCACGGCTTCCTTTGGCAATGGCTCTGCTCCAGGATGGCATGCTGCAGAGAATGCAGGTAGATTTTGTGCTCACTCCTGGCATGCAGCTGGACAATAAAGCCTGATCCAGCCCCCCCTCAGCATATGTCCGGCTCTGGCATTGGGGCGGGGCAACTTTGGGAGCAGCCCCAGCCCTGCTCCTGCTCCCGGCTGGGCACCCAGCTGCTGGGACACAGGTGTGTCCTGATGCCACCGTCTACTCCTTTGAGAAGGGGAGGACAGAGTGCATCAGGGAGTTTGGTGTGGCTTACATGCGGCAAGGAGAAGGTGCAGCCCCAAACTGGCTTTCACTTCTAGAACCTTTTGCTATTGCGGGAGCAGCTGCTGGAGCTTTTCAACCGAGCTGCAAGAGTGAAAAGTGTGATGGCATGTCTATCTGAGAAGGAAGGTTCGGTGCCGCAGCCTGTTGTGCACAATTTATATGCTGATAAGAGAAGGGGGTGCTTTTGCAACGTTTTCCTTCCTGACACTTCTGTCTCTGTGAGCTTTAGCTGCTTGGACTCAGGGATACCGAAGGTATGTGAAAGTGACTGGGATGCGAGAATCATGTTGCACAGGGAACAGGGAAGGTCAGCAAATGTTTCCTGTCCTGGCACATCTCTCAGTCTGAACTGCAGCTGCAGATGCTTCACTTCCGCCAAGGACTCTGCCACCTTGAGAGAAGGATGCGCTCTATGGAGTTGAGAAAGAAAGTGCGTCTCACTAGCTTCTTTCCTCTACTTCATAGACAGCAAAGGGGCTATGAAAGGCAGCACTGGCTTTTTGTTCTAGGACTTCTTCTTTACAAGCAGCTGCTGGATGTTTGGAAGGGGGTTTGGGATATGCAAAAATGAGAGGCTAAGATGGTAAGAGGGTAAGATGGAAGTCATCTGGCAAAAGCAGAGCTCACAAAAGGGCCAGCTGAGAAAGCTCTTGCTGCCTACAACTTCAACTGCACCCCTCAAAGCAGCAGCACACATGCTGCTCTCAGCACTTTCCTTCTCAGCTCTACGCACCATCCTAAGCCTTGCCTCTCCCACACTCAGGATCCAAAGACAACGGCACCAGGGACTGCTCACACACTAAAGGCACCAGGACAAAAGGCTCACCAGCTTGGCCTTTGCATTCCCGCTGACAGCTCCACAGCTTGAACCCAGAGAACTGCCTGCTGCCAACAGCCTTTCCAATCACTCTGAGCACCTCATGACAAGGAGTGTGGGGAATGAATCTCCAGCAGCCTCCTGCCCCAGGCTGTCCCCCGGGAGCAGCCCTGCTCCAGGCCGTGACTGCCACCTGCACAGCCAAAGGACCCAGAGCCGGTGTTACACACCACGGCTGTGCCTGGCACAGAGACACCAGTGGCCACACAAGTGGCCATGGCACTGTCCACACACAGTCCCTGCTGCTGCTCCCCCAGCCGCTGGCACCAACTCCCAGCCACCCACTCCTAAAGCCACGGGGCCCACTGGGACACTGCGGGGGCTCGTGGAAGCCAGCGGCCATTGTGACACTGCGGGGCTGCACAGAGCCCACGGTGCTTTGTGACCCGTGGCTCCCAGGAGAGCCTTTGTGATGCTGGGGAACTACAAGGAAGCCTGGCTCCTCTGTGACACCACCACAGAAGCTCAGGGGAGCCCTGGAGACCGTGCTGATGCTATGGAACCTGATGCAACCCTGCCTCCTCTGTGACACCACAGAACCTCTGGGAGCCCTGGAGACCGTGCTGATGCTATGGAACCTGATGCAACCCTGCCTCCACTGTGACACCACAGAAGCTCAGGGAGCCCTGGAGACTGTGGTGATGCTATGGAACCTGATGCAACCCTGCCTCCACTGTGACACCACAGAACCTCTGGGAGCCCTGGAGACCGTGCTGATGCTATGGAACCTGATGCAACCCTGCCTCCACTGTGACACCACAGAAGCTCGGGGAGCTCTGCAGACCGTGGGGATGCTGGCGAAGCTGACGGAACCCTGGGCACCACAGTGACGCTATGGAACCTGGTGGAACCGAGGGGCCACAGTGACACTGTGGGGCCTTTTGGAAGCAACAGGACCCTGGTGGGAAGCCACGGGATGATTAATCCTGCACGAACCTGCTCCAGGTGGGCTCCTCTCTCCCGGCTTCCACAGGTGCTGCTAGGATCCCACTCCGGCACTGGCTTGGCACGGGCTCACGCCTTCCTTTGGCAATGGCTCTGCTCCAGGATGGCATGCTGCAGAGAATGCAGGTAGATTTTGTGCTCACTCCTGGCATGCAGCTGGACAATAAAGCCTGATCCAGCCCCCCCTCAGCATATGTCCGGCTCTGGCATTGGGGCGGGGCAACTTTGGGAGCAGCCCCAGCCCTGCTCCTGCTCCCGGCTGGGCACCCAGCTGCTGGGACACAGGTGTGTCCTGATGCCACCGTCTACTCCTTTGAGAAGGGGAGGACAGAGTGCATCAGGGAGTTTGGTGTGGCTTACATGCGGCAAGGAGAAGGTGCAGCCCCAAACTGGCTTTCACTTCTAGAACCTTTTGCTATTGCGGGAGCAGCTGCTGGAGCTTTTCAACCGAGCTGCAAGAGTGAAAAGTGTGATGGCATGTCTATCTGAGAAGGAAGGTTCGGTGCCGCAGCCTGTTGTGCACAATTTATATGCTGATAAGAGAAGGGGGTGCTTTTGGAACGTTTTCCTTCCTGACACTTCTGTCTCTGTGAGCTTTAGCTGCTTGGACTCAGGGATACCGAAGGTATGTGAAAGTGACTGGGATGCGAGAATCATGTTGCACAGGGAACAGGGAAGGTCAGCAAATGTTTCCTGTCCTGGCACATCTCTCAGTCTGAACTGCAGCTGCAGATGCTTCACTTCCGCCAAGGACTCTGCCACCTTGAGAGAAGGATGCGCTCTATGGAGTTGAGAAAGAAAGTGCGTCTCACTAGCTTCTTTCCTCTACTTCATAGACAGCAAAGGGGCTATGAAAGGCAGCACTGGCTTTTTGTTCTAGGACTTCTTCTTTACAAGCAGCTGCTGGATGTTTGGAAGGGGGTTTGGGATATGCAAAAATGAGAGGCTAAGATGGTAAGAGGGTAAGATGGAAGTCATCTGGCAAAAGCAGAGCTCACAAAAGGGCCAGCTGAGAAAGCTCTTGCTGCCTACAACTTCAACTGCACCCCTCAAAGCAGCAGCACACATGCTGCTCTCAGCACTTTCCTTCTCAGCTCTACGCACCATCCTAAGCCTTGCCTCTCCCACACTCAGGATCCAAAGACAACGGCACCAGGGACTGCTCACACACTAAAGGCACCAGGACAAAAGGCTCACCAGCTTGGCCTTTGCATTCCCGCTGACAGCTCCACAGCTTGAACCCAGAGAACTGCCTGCTGCCAACAGCCTTTCCAATCACTCTGAGCACCTCATGACAAGGAGTGTGGGGAATGAATCTCCAGCAGCCTCCTGCCCCAGGCTGTCCCCCGGGAGCAGCCCTGCTCCAGGCCGTGACTGCCACCTGCACAGCCAAAGGACCCAGAGCCGGTGTTACACACCACGGCTGTGCCTGGCACAGAGACACCAGTGGCCACACAAGTGGCCATGGCACTGTCCACACACAGTCCCTGCTGCTGCTCCCCCAGCCGCTGGCACCAACTCCCAGCCACCCACTCCTAAAGCCACGGGGCCCACTGGGACACTGCGGGGGCTCGTGGAAGCCAGCGGCCATTGTGACACTGCGGGGCTGCACAGAGCCCACGGTGCTTTGTGACCCGTGGCTCCCAGGAGAGCCTTTGTGATGCTGGGGAACTACGAGGAAGCCTGGCTCCTCTGTGACACCACCACAGAAGCTCAGGGGAGCCCTGGAGACCGTGCTGATGCTATTGAACCTGATGCAACCCTGCCTCCTCTGTGACACCACAGAAGCTCTTGGAGCCCTGGAGACCGTGGTGATGCTATGGAACCTGATGCAACCCTGCCTCCTCTGTGACACCACAGAACCTCTGGGAGCCCTGGAGACCGTGCTGATGCTATGGAACCTGATGCAACCCTGCCTCCACTGTGACACCACAGAAGCTCAGGGAGCCCTGGAGACTGTGGTGATGCTATGGAACCTGATGCAACCCTGCCTCCTCTGTGACACCACAGAACCTCTGGGAGCCCTGGAGACCGTGCTGATGCTATGGAACCTGATGCAACCCTGCCTCCACTGTGACACCACAGAACCTCTGGGAGCCCTGGAGACCGTGCTGATGCTATGGAACCTGATGCAACCCTGCCTCCACTGTGACACCACAGAAGCTCGGGGAGCTCTGCAGACCGTGGGGATGCTGGCGAAGCTGACGGAACCCCGGGCACCACAGTGACGCTATGGAACCTGGTGGAACCGAGGGGCCACAGTGACACTGTGGGGCCTTTTGGAAGCAACAGGACCCTGGTGGGAAGCCACGGGATGATTAATCCTGCACGAACCTGCTCCAGGTGGGCTCCTCTCTCCCGGCTTCCACAGGTACTGCTAGGATCCCACTCCGGCACTGGCTTGGCACGGGCTCACGCCTTCCTTTGGCAATGGCTCTGCTCCAGGATGGCATGCTGCAGAGAATGCAGGTAGATTTTGTGCTCACTCCTGGCATGCAGCTGGACAATAAAGCCTGATCCAGCCCCCTCTCAGCATATGTCCGGCTCTGGCATTGGGGCGGGGCAACTTTGGGAGCAGCCCCAGCCCTGCTCCTGCTCCCGGCTGGGCACCCAGCTGCTGGGACACAGGTGTGTCCTGATGCCACCGTCTACTCCTTTGAGAAGGGGAGGACAGAGTGCATCAGGGAGTTTGGTGTGGCTTACATGCGGCAAGGAGAAGGTGCAGCCCCAAACTGGCTTTCACTTCTAGAACCTTTTGCTATTGCGGGAGCAGCTGCTGGAGCTTTTCAACCGAGCTGCAAGAGTGAAAAGTGTGATGGCATGTCTATCTGAGAAGGAAGGTTCGGTGCCGCAGCCTGTTGTGCACAATTTATATGCTGATAAGAGAAGGGGGTGCTTTTGCAACGTTTTCCTTCCTGACACTTCTGTCTCTGTGAGCTTTAGCTGCTTGGACTCAGGGATACCGAAGGTATGTGAAAGTGACTGGGATGCGAGAATCATGTTGCACAGGGAACAGGGAAGGTCAGCAAATGTTTCCTGTCCTGGCACATCTCTCAGTCTGAACTGCAGCTGCAGATGCTTCACTTCCGCCAAGGACTCTGCCACCTTGAGAGAAGGATGCGCTCTATGGAGTTGAGAAAGAAAGTGTGTCTCACTAGCTTCTTTCCTCTACTTCATAGACAGCAAAGGGGCTATGAAAGGCAGCACTGGCTTTTTGTTCTAGGACTTCTTCTTTACAAGCAGCTGCTGGATGTTTGGAAGGGGGTTTGGGATATGCAAAAATGAGAGGCTAAGATGGTAAGAGGGTAAGATGGAAGTCATCTGGCAAAAGCAGAGCTCACAAAAGGGCCAGCTGAGAAAGCTCTTGCTGCCTACAACTTCAACTGCACCCCTCAAAGCAGCAGCACACACGCTGCTCTCGGCACTTTCCTTCTCAGCTCTACGCACCATCCTAAGCCTTGCCTCTCCCACACTCAGGATCCAAAGACAACGGCACCAGGGACTGCTCACACACTAAAGGCACCAGGACAAAAGGCTCACCAGCTTGGCCTTTGCATTCCCGCTGACAGCTCCACAGCTTGAACCCAGAGAACTGCCTGCTGCCAACAGCCTTTCCAATCACTCTGAGCACCTCATGACAAGGAGTGTGGGGAATGAATCTCCAGCAGCCTCCTGCCCCAGGCTGTCCCCCGGGAGCAGCCCTGCTCCAGGCCGTGACTGCCACCTGCACAGCCAAAGGACCCGGAGCCGGTGTTACACACCACGGCTGTGCCTGGCACAGAGACACCAGTGGCCACACAAGTGGCCATGGCACTGTCCACACACAGTCCCTGCTGCTGCTCCCCCAGCCGCTGGCACCAACTCCCAGCCACCCACTCCTAAAGCCACGGGGCCCACTGGGACACTGCGGGGGCTCGTGGAAGCCAGCGGCCATTGTGACACAGCGGGGCTGCACAGAGCCCACGGTGCTTTGTGACCCGTGGCTCCCAGGAGAGCCTTTGTGATGCTGGGGAACTACAAGGAAGCCTGGCTCCTCTGTGACACCACCACAGAAGCTCAGGGGAGCCCTGGAGACCGTGCTGATGCTATTGAACCTGATGCAACCCTGCCTCCTCTGTGACAACACAGAAGCTCTTGGAGCCCGGGAGACCGTGCTGATGCTATGGAACCTGATGCAACCCTGCCTCCTCTGTGACACCACAGAACCTCTGGGAGCCCTGGAGACCGTGCTGATGCTATGGAACCTGATGCAACCCTGCCTCCACTGTGACACCACAGAAGCTCAGGGAGCCCTGGAGACTGTGGTGATGCTATGGAACCTGATGCAACCCTGCCTCCACTGTGACACCACAGAAGCTCGGGGAGCTCTGCAGACCGTGGGGATGCTGGCGAAGCTGACGGAACCCTGGGCACCACAGTGACGCTATGGAACCTGGTGGAACCGAGGGGCCACAGTGACACTGTGGGGCCTTTTGGAAGCAACAGGACCCTGGTGGGAAGCCACGGGATGATTAATCCTGCACGAACCTGCTCCAGGTGGGCTCCTCTCTCCCGGCTTCCACAGGTGCTGCTAGGATCCCACTCCGGCACTGGCTTGGCACGGGCTGACGGCTTCCTTTGGCAATGGCTCTGCTCCAGGATGGCATGCTGCAGAGAATGCAGGTAGATTTTGTGCTCACTCCTGGCATGCAGCTGGACAATAAAGCCTGATCCAGCCCCCCCTCAGCATATGTCCGGCTCTGGCATTGGGGCGGGGCAACTTTGGGAGCAGCCCCAGCCCTGCTCCTGCTCCCGGCTGGGCACCCAGCTGCTGGGACACAGGTGTGTCCTGATGCCACCGTCTACTCCTTTGAGAAGGGGAGGACAGAGTGCATCAGGGAGTTTGGTGTGGCTTACATGCGGCAAGGAGAAGGTGCAGCCCCAAACTGGCTTTCACTTCTAGAACCTTTTGCTATTGCGGGAGCAGCTGCTGGAGCTTTTCAACCGAGCTGCAAGAGTGAAAAGTGTGATGGCATGTCTATCTGAGAAGGAAGGTTCGGTGCCGCAGCCTGTTGTGCACAATTTATATGCTGATAAGAGAAGGGGGTGCTTTTGCAACGTTTTCCTTCCTGACACTTCTGTCTCTGTGAGCTTTAGCTGCTTGGACTCAGGGATACCGAAGGTGTGTGAAAGTGACTGGGATGCGAGAATCATGTTGCACAGGGAACAGGGAAGGTCAGCAAATGTTTCCTGTCCTGGCACATCTCTCAGTCTGAACTGCAGCTGCAGATGCTTCACTTCCGCCAAGGACTCTGCCACCTTGAGAGAAGGATGCGCTCTATGGAGTTGAGAAAGAAAGTGCGTCTCACTAGCTTCTTTACTTCATAGACAGCAAAGGGGCTATGAAAGGCAGCACTGGCTTTTTGTTCTAGGACTTCTTCTTTACAAGCAGCTGCTGGATGTTTGGAAGGGGGTTTGGGATATGCAAAAATGAGAGGCTAAGATGGTAAGAGGGTAAGATGGAAGTCATCTGGCAAAAGCAGAGCTCACAAAAGGGCCAGCTGAGAAAGCTCTTGCTGCCTACAACTTCAACTGCACCCCTCAAAGCAGCAGCACACACGCTGCTCTCGGCACTTTCCTTCTCAGCTCTACGCACCATCCTAAGCCTTGCCTCTCCCACACTCAGGATCCAAAGACAACGGCACCAGGGACTGCTCACACACTAAAGGCACCAGGACAAAAGGCTCACCAGCTTGGCCTTTGCATTCCCGCTGACAGCTCCACAGCTTGAACCCAGAGAACTGCCTGCTGCCAACAGCCTTTCCAATCACTCTGAGCACCTCATGACAAGGAGTGTGGGGAATGAATCTCCAGCAGCCTCCTGCCCCAGGCTGTCCCCCGGGAGCAGCCCTGCTCCAGGCCGTGACTGCCACCTGCACAGCCAAAGGACCCAGAGCCGGTGTTACACACCACGGCTGTGCCTGGCACAGAGACACCAGTGGCCACACAAGTGGCCATGGCACTGTCCACACACAGTCCCTGCTGCTGCTCCCCCAGCCGCTGGCACCAACTCCCAGCCACCCACTCCTAAAGCCACGGGGCCCACTGGGACACTGCGGGGGCTCGTGGAAGCCAGCGGCCATTGTGACACAGCGGGGCTGCACAGAGCCCACGGTGCTTTGTGACCCGTGGCTCCCAGGAGAGCCTTTGTTGTTGGGGAAGATGAAACAGGAAAGCCTTATAAATATGATTGCCTAACAAAAGATTCTGGGAATATGAAAACTGTGAGCGACATCGAAATGAAGGCCATCTTTGAGATATAGAGTCTTAGTTACTGAACAACTGGAAAACAATGGTATAGCCGGCTGAAGGTAATCCCCTCTTGATTGAACAATACCCTCTGCTTGCAGACAGGTCCAAGGGTCAGAGCAGACCCTACTAGCTCAGCAGAAGGGGTCCAAAGAGTAGTTTTTAGAAGTTAAAATGTAACACTCTATGGTAATGTAAGAACTCTTATAGGCTGTATGTAAATGCTATAGGATTTGTACCTTGTATTAGATTGGCTACTGAGAATTAGAATATTCACTACAGAAGATGATTTATTGTATTGTAACAAGCTCCTCGCTCTCTTAACTCCTCTCCTCTTAGTAATGCTCTTCTCCTCTTAGTAACGCTCTTAGTAACTCTCTTAGTAGCTCTCTTAGTAATGCTCTTCTCCTCTTAGTAGCTCTCTTAGTAACTCTCTTGCTCTTCTTCTTCCTCTTAATTCAGCTCTCCTCTTAGTTTGTCTCTCTTGCTCTTTACACTCTTAGCTCTCAGCCTCTTGCTCTAGCTCTCTCGCTCACTCTCTCTCCCTCTCTTACACCTTGGGCCTGCTTGGAGCTGCAGCTGGCAGCTCTAAGCAGTGCCCCTGTACCCACGCCCTCTGCAATAAACTGCATGCTCCAAAGACCTGCTTATAGAGATCTCTCGTCGCCGTCCATCTCCAGCCGGGCCCGACCGAACCCACACCCTCATCACCATCATCGCCATCAATTTCGACAAACTGGCGCCCAAACGTGAGTGAAGGCCTGATTCAGCTTCTTCCACCTGTGAGAGACTTCGCCATGGACGGTAACTAAAAGACCAGTTATAGCCACCTGGAACGTGTCGTGAGCACGGCATACCGTTGCTGCGCAGCGTAAAAGCCGGAGCTCTATAACTCTGCCGAGGCAGCCCTCGAGCACGGGGAGCCGTTACTTCGTAGCAATTACCTGGAGCTCTCGGAGGGAGGAAATTGCCTGGCAGTCCTCGAGCACAGACGGCCACTGCTGCGCAGCGGTTACCTGGAGCTCTTTGAGGAAGTTTGCCGTGGTACCCCTCGAGCACGGACACGCTGCTAAGCAGTGCAGACCGGAGCTCTTAGGAGGGATCCAGCCGCGCGCCCGAGCACAGGCGGGTATTGCTCAGCACCGCCCGCGCTGGAGCTCTGAGTGGAGACACCTGCGAGGTCCCGAGCACGGAAAGCCGTTGCCAAGCGACGCCTGAAACCGGAGCTCTGAGGAGGGACCCGACAGCAGCGTCCTGAGCGCCGTGTGGAGAGCCTGGCCAGCCCCCCACGACGGACTTCTGATTAAGGACCCTGCCCCCTGCGACATCTAGGTGAGTATCATACTGGTCAATAATGGGACAAACTCACTCTGCCCATGACAGACATCTCTATAAACAACTTAAGTACTTACTAAGCTCCGGTCCAAGTCAATTACCTAAACAGGAGCTAAAAAACCTCTTAGAATGGACTCTGATTAATTTCCCAAATGCTGACCGTTCAGCCGTCTTTACAAGAGACTTCTGGGACACAGTTCGGGTTAAACTCTTTAATAATATCTCCCGCCGGGATTGGGCTGCCGCGGAGCTGGTCCCGGCTTGCAGAGCGCTCGTGGAGCTGTTTGCTGCGAAGGCGCCGCCCGCAGCAGCCACCTCGCCGGGTCCCGCTCCTGCTGCGAGCCCGCCCCTTGCCGCCGCGAGCCTGCAACCGGGCACGGCCCCCGCCCCGCCGCCGGACCTCACGGCTCCGGTACCCGCGGTCCAGCTGTCTCGTGCCGCCCCGCCCCACCCCCCCGCGGTCCCTGCACCGGTCACCCCTGCCCCACCGGACTCCACCGCCCCCCCCACCGCCCCCGTCATCTCCACCCCCACGGTCCCGTTAGTCCCTGCTGTCCCGCCTCTCGCGGCTCCGGTAGCCGCGGTCCGACTGACTCGTGCCGCCCCGCCCCCCGCCCCCGCTGTCCTGGCAGCCGTCACCCCTGTCCCACCGGACCCTACGACCCCCTCCACCGCTCCCCCCATCCCCGCCCCCCCCATCCCGTTCCTCCCTGCTGCCCCGGCTCCCGCGGTCCCCGCCCTCGGCTCCAGCGTCTTCGCGGCCCCGTCCCTCGCTCCTCCCACCCCGTCCGCCAGCGCCTTCGCGGCCCCGCCCCCCGCCGATAGCCCCGCGGGGCCAGCGGCTGCTCCCCAGCCACCTACGGGTCCTACCGCTCCCCTAGCCGCGCCTGTTATGGCTGTAGCCACCATCATAGCCGGCCCCCCGCAAAGCCAGGCGGCGACCCTTCTTCCAGCCCCCCAGGTCCCCCTCGCCGCCACCGACACGGCGCCGGTGGTGGTCAACGTCCCGTCCGCGGGACACGGAGCGCCCCAGCCCCGCCAGCCACCTGGTGCCGGCGCTGCAGCGCCTACACAGATGGCTGCTGCCTCTCCCGTGCCTGCCGCTGCTCCAGCCCCGTCTCCTGGCACCGCCGCGCCGGCAGCCACACCAGCCCAGCCTGCAAACTCCCAGCGGCAGCACGCCGCGGTCCAGCCGCCGACTGGCCCACCGTTCGCCATGGCCCCACCGCAACATACTCCCGCCGCCTCCACGCCGGCCCTCCCGCCTCCCGCAGCCCCGGGATCGTCTCCTGCCGACGGGACAGCCCTGCCACCTCCCGCTCTCCCCGACACACAGACAGCGGCCATCACAGTCCGCCACGTTGACCTGATGGCGCAACCCACGCACGCTCACACTTCTCCAACCACAGCACTGCTCACGGAACTAGCTCCGCCACCGCCCCCCACGGCTTTCACCTCGCCTTCAATAGAGCCACCCGCACCCCCTCGCCCGCTGCCGCGGAGCCGGTTGCTCGCGGCCCCCCCGCCTCCTCGCCCGCCACCGCGGAGATCGGCAGTGCCATCGCCGCCCCCGCCGGGGCCCTCCGGCACCGCACAGCTGTATCCCTCGGCTACCGCCGCCCAGCAACATCCCTCCGCGCAGCTCAGCCTCGCCTCACAAGCCGCAAACAGGGGGGGAACGGAGGGCAGTGGTGCAGCTCCAGTGGCAGGGAAGACGGAGAGCCGCTCTGCCCGAGCCGATGCTTTAAATCTAACACCAGGAAACCCTGAAAAGCAGCCAGATTTGTTTGCAATGAGCCCCAGAGTCCCGCCAGCGAGCGGCTGGGATCTTGCAACCCATAAGGAGAAAACGAGTTCTGAGAGTTTGTTAGCGCTACTTTCTGAATCAAAAAATCCTCCAAAGTGCTCAGATTATTCTCAATTAACAGATTGGCATGAAATAAGACTCCAAAGCTGTAAAGATGAAAGTCTATTAGCTAAGCCTGTGATAGCTAGCCAACAGCCTGACAGTCCCAAAACGTGGGTTCCCATCCCCACTCACGAAATTAAAGAACTAAGAAGGGCTGTAAGAGATAGTGGTATTTGCTCACCGTATCTTAAACAACTGCTAAAAAGTACCCTAAAAAGAACACATCAAACCCTAAAACGCATTTTAGATCAACAGAGAGGGGGAGAAGTCCAGGATACACCTCAAAGGAGGTTGAACAAGGCTTTGTATGTTTACAATTTTTTGAATAGCTCTGCAGAAGAGCCTGATCCCCCCATTTATAGACATTTTTTGAACAACAAAAAAGCAAAACTGAAAGAGCGCCCCCCAGTTTTGATTAAAAATCTAGACTCAGGAAAAATAGAAGGACCATACAATCTTATAATGTGGGGGAAGGGGTTTGCATGTGTTTCCACAGGTGAAGGAATCAAGTGGGTTCCAGCAAAAAACGTGAAGCCATACCTCGCATCAAAGCCTGCTGATGCCACCACACCAGCCAGTGACTCTGCAAGTGGAAGCCAGGAAGCAAGCACCCAGACCTGAACTGCGCAGAATCACCAGAAGAAAGTGATCTGCCAAAAACAGCTCAAGAAAAGAATGGAGTTTTCTCATTTGCGCGCGTGCATGTTGCTTTTATTCTTTTGTTTTAGTTTTTGTAGTGAAGCTTTACCTGTGAATCAACCAAAGACAAATGTCTGGGTTGCTTTAGCCAAATCCGCAGGCTCCGATACCATCTGTCTATCTGACACAAGCCCTGACAAACCTTTTTCAACCTGTTTAGTTGGAGTACCTCTTCCAGAAGGTTTTGATAATATTACTCTTGATAAGTATTGGCCATATGACGATCATCATGTATCTCCAACTCCCAGCCATAGACACCAAACTTATATTGATAATTCTAAAATTGATAAATCTGACCTTCAAGAGCTAGAAATCCTAGGTTCGTTAACTATGGATACCTGCTATTTCTTTCACTTTCAAGGAGAAAACGGTCCCCATTTAAATGTTACCCCATATCACCCAGCTTATAGCAATGTAACTTCTTGGTGTAGTCAAGTTAAGCTTCTTATATATGACGAACCTCATGCAGATCGTTTTAGCAAACTTCCTATTCGATTCCCCAGAGGAATTTGGCTCATCTGTGGAGACAGGGCCTGGCAAGGTATACCTTCAAAAATAGATGGTGGCCCTTGTGCTCTGGGACAACTTACAATTATTGCTCCCAGTGTCAAAGAGGTAATCAAAAAGAAAAGCAGAAAGATCAGATCTTCCTGGGGACATCAGTACGATAGTGACTGTGATAGTGACTTCCACCCTTGGAACTCTGGAAAATCAATTGTTGCAAGCATTTTTCTACCTCAGTTAAGCTCCTCAATTGCTTTAAAACAGTTAAACAAGTTGGGATGTTGGCTCAGCAAGGAGGTAAATGCCACCTCTACTATGATCAGTGATCTGTTAACCGATGAAGAGGCAGTCAGACATGCCACTTTACAAAATAGAGCTGCCGTTGATTATCTTTTATTAGCACATGGGCACGGCTGTGAAGATTTTGAAGGATTATGCTGTATGAACTTATCCGATCATTCTGTTTCCATTCACAAACAGCTACAAAACCTAAAGGATCTAGCTAACCAAATTAGAACAGATGACCCGTCTTGGCTGGACAGTTTGTTTGATGATTGGAGCTTTGCACCTTGGCTAAGGGAACTCTGTAAAATAGGCTTGATTATTCTAGTAGTAATAATTATAGTTTTAGTAGCAGTACCTTGTATGCTTCAGTGTGTGCAAAAAATAACGAGTAGGACTGTATCTAATATCTTAGTTGTTCATCAGAACGGGGGAGATGTTGGGGAAGATGAAACAGGAAAGCCTTATAAATATGATTGCCTAACAAAAGATTCTGGGAATATGAAAACTGTGAGCGACATCGAAATGAAGGCCATCTTTGAGATATAGAGTCTTAGTTACTGAACAACTGGAAAACAATGGTATAGCCGGCTGAAGGTAATCCCCTCTTGATTGAACAATACCCTCTGCTTGCAGACAGGTCCAAGGGTCAGAGCAGACCCTACTAGCTCAGCAGAAGGGGTCCAAAGAGTAGTTTTTAGAAGTTAAAATGTAACACTCTATGGTAATGTAAGAACTCTTATAGGCTGTATGTAAATGCTATAGGATTTGTACCTTGTATTAGATTGGCTACTGAGAATTAGAATATTCACTACAGAAGATGATTTATTGTATTGTAACAAGCTCCTCGCTCTCTTAACTCCTCTCCTCTTAGTAATGCTCTTCTCCTCTTAGTAACGCTCTTAGTAACTCTCTTAGTAGCTCTCTTAGTAATGCTCTTCTCCTCTTAGTAGCTCTCTTAGTAACTCTCTTGCTCTTCTTCTTCCTCTTAATTCAGCTCTCCTCTTAGTTTGTCTCTCTTGCTCTTTACACTCTTAGCTCTCAGCCTCTTGCTCTAGCTCTCTCGCTCACTCTCTCTCCCTCTCTTACACCTTGGGCCTGCTTGGAGCTGCAGCTGGCAGCTCTAAGCAGTGCCCCTGTACCCACGCCCTCTGCAATAAACTGCATGCTCCAAAGACCTGCTTATAGAGATCTCTCGTCGCCGTCCATCTCCAGCCGGGCCCGACCGAACCCACACCCTCATCACCATCATCGCCATCAATTTCGACATTTGTGATGCTGGGGAACTACAAGGAAGCCTGGCTCCTCTGTGACACCACCACAGAAGCTCAGGGGAGCCCTGGAGACCGTGCTGATGCTATGGAACCTGATGCAACCCTGCCTCCTCTGTGACACCACAGAACCTCTGGGAGCCCTGGAGACCGTGGTGATGCTATGGAACCTGATGCAACCCTGCCTCCACTGTGACACCACAGAAGCTCGGGGAGCCCTGGAGACTGTGGTGATGCTATGGAACCTGATGCAACCCTGCCTCCACTGTGACACCACAGAACCTCTGGGAGCCCTGGAGACCGTGCTGATGCTATGGAACCTGATGCAACCCTGCCTCCACTGTGACACCACAGAAGCTCGGGGAGCTCTGCAGACCGTGGGGATGCTGGCGAAGCTGACGGAACCCTGGGCACCACAGTGACGCTATGGAACCTGGTGGAACCGAGGGGCCACAGTGACACTGTGGGGCCTTTTGGAAGCAACAGGACCCTGGTGGGAAGCCACGGGATGATTAATCCTGCACGAACCTGCTCCAGGTGGGCTCCTCTCTCCCGGCTTCCACAGGTGCTGCTAGGATCCCACTCCGGCACTGGCTTGGCACGGGCTCACGGCTTCCTTTGGCAATGGCTCTGCTCCAGGATGGCATGCTGCAGAGAATGCAGGTAGATTTTGTGCTCACTCCTGGCATGCAGCTGGACAATAAAGCCTGATCCAGCCCCCCCTCAGCATATGTCCGGCTCTGGCATTGGGGCGGGGCAACTTTGGGAGCAGCCCCAGCCCTGCTCCTGCTCCCGGCTGGGCACCCAGCTGCTGGGACACAGGTGTGTCCTGATGCCACCGTCTACTCCTTTGAGAAGGGGAGGACAGAGTGCATCAGGGAGTTTGGTGTGGCTTACATGCGGCAAGGAGAAGGTGCAGCCCCAAACTGGCTTTCACTTCTAGAACCTTTTGCTATTGCGGGAGCAGCTGCTGGAGCTTTTCAACCGAGCTGCAAGAGTGAAAAGTGTGATGGCATGTCTATCTGAGAAGGAAGGTTCGGTGCCGCAGCCTGTTGTGCACAATTTATATGCTGATAAGAGAAGGGGGTGCTTTTGCAACGTTTTCCTTCCTGACACTTCTGTCTCTGTGAGCTTTAGCTGCTTGGACTCAGGGATACCGAAGGTATGTGAAAGTGACTGGGATGCGAGAATCATGTTGCACAGGGAACAGGGAAGGTCAGCAAATGTTTCCTGTCCTGGCACATCTCTCAGTCTGAACTGCAGCTGCAGATGCTTCACTTCCGCCAAGGACTCTGCCACCTTGAGAGAAGGATGCGCTCTATGGAGTTGAGAAAGAAAGTGCGTCTCACTAGCTTCTTTCCTCTACTTCATAGACAGCAAAGGGGCTATGAAAGGCAGCACTGGCTTTTTGTTCTAGGACTTCTTCTTTACAAGCAGCTGCTGGATGTTTGGAAGGGGGTTTGGGATATGCAAAAATGAGAGGCTAAGATGGTAAGAGGGTAAGATGGAAGTCATCTGGCAAAAGCAGAGCTCACAAAAGGGCCAGCTGAGAAAGCTCTTGCTGCCTACAACTTCAACTGCACCCCTCAAAGCAGCAGCACACACGCTGCTCTCGGCACTTTCCTTCTCAGCTCTACGCACCATCCTAAGCCTTGCCTCTCCCACACTCAGGATCCAAAGACAACGGCACCAGGGACTGCTCACACACTAAAGGCACCAGGACAAAAGGCTCACCAGCTTGGCCTTTGCATTCCCGCTGACAGCTCCACAACTTGAACCCAGAGAACTGCCTGCTGCCAACAGCCTTTCCAATCACTCTGAGCACCTCATGACAAGGAGTGTGGGGAATGAATCTCCAGCAGCCTCCTGCCCCAGGCTGTCCCCCGGGAGCAGCCCTGCTCCAGGCCGTGACTGCCACCTGCACAGCCAAAGGACCCAGAGCCGGTGTTACACACCACGGCTGTGCCTGGCACAGAGACACCAGTGGCCACACAAGTGGCCATGGCACTGTCCACACACAGTCCCTGCTGCTGCTCCCCCAGCCGCTGGCACCAACTCCCAGCCACCCACTCCTAAAGCCACGGGGCCCACTGGGACACTGCGGGGGCTCGTGGAAGCCAGCGGCCATTGTGACACAGCGGGGCTGCACAGAGCCCACGGTGCTTTGTGACCCGTGGCTCCCAGGAGAGCCTTTGTTGTTGGGGAAGATGAAACAGGAAAGCCTTATAAATATGATTGCCTAACAAAAGATTCTGGGAATATGAAAACTGTGAGCGACATCGAAATGAAGGCCATCTTTGAGATATAGAGTCTTAGTTACTGAACAACTGGAAAACAATGGTATAGCCGGCTGAAGGTAATCCCCTCTTGATTGAACAATACCCTCTGCTTGCAGACAGGTCCAAGGGTCAGAGCAGACCCTACTAGCTCAGCAGAAGGGGTCCAAAGAGTAGTTTTTAGAAGTTAAAATGTAACACTCTATGGTAATGTAAGAACTCTTATAGGCTGTATGTAAATGCTATAGGATTTGTACCTTGTATTAGATTGGCTACTGAGAATTAGAATATTCACTACAGAAGATGATTTATTGTATTGTAACAAGCTCCTCGCTCTCTTAACTCCTCTCCTCTTAGTAATGCTCTTCTCCTCTTAGTAACGCTCTTAGTAACTCTCTTAGTAGCTCTCTTAGTAATGCTCTTCTCCTCTTAGTAGCTCTCTTAGTAACTCTCTTGCTCTTCTTCTTCCTCTTAATTCAGCTCTCCTCTTAGTTTGTCTCTCTTGCTCTTTACACTCTTAGCTCTCAGCCTCTTGCTCTAGCTCTCTCGCTCACTCTCTCTCCCTCTCTTACACCTTGGGCCTGCTTGGAGCTGCAGCTGGCAGCTCTAAGCAGTGCCCCTGTACCCACGCCCTCTGCAATAAACTGCATGCTCCAAAGACCTGCTTATAGAGATCTCTCGTCGCCGTCCATCTCCAGCCAGGCCCGACCGAACCCACACCCTCATCACCATCATCGCCATCAATTTCGACATTTGTGATGCTGGGGAACTACAAGGAAGCCTGGCTCCTCTGTGACACCACCACAGAAGCTCAGGGGAGCCCTGGAGACCGTGCTGATGCTATTGAACCTGATGCAACCCTGCCTCCTCTGTGACACCACAGAAGCTCTTGGAGCCCTGGAGACCGTGGTGATGCTATGGAACCTGAGGCAACCCTGCCTCCTCTGTGACACCACAGAACCTCTGGGAGCCCTGGAGACCGTGCTGATGCTATGGAACCTGATGCAACCCTGCCTCCACTGTGACACCACAGAAGCTCAGGGAGCCCTGGAGACTGTGGTGATGCTATGGAACCTGATGCAACCCTGCCTCCACTGTGACACCACAGAACCTCTGGGAGCCCTGGAGACCGTGCTGATGCTATGGAACCTGATGCAACCCTGCCTCCACTGTGACACCACAGAAGCTCGGGGAGCTCTGCAGACCGTGGGGATGCTGGCGAAGCTGACGGAACCCTGGGCACCACAGTGACGCTATGGAACCTGGTGGAACCGAGGGGCCACAGTGACACTGTGGGGCCTTTTGGAAGCAACAGGACCCTGGTGGGAAGCCACGGGATGATTAATCCTGCACGAACCTGCTCCAGGTGGGCTCCTCTCTCCCGGCTTCCACAGGTGCTGCTAGGATCCCACTCCGGCACTGGCTTGGCACGGGCTCACGGCTTCCTTTGGCAATGGCTCTGCTCCAGGATGGCATGCTGCAGAGAATGCAGGTAGATTTTGTGCTCACTCCTGGCATGCAGCTGGACAATAAAGCCTGATCCAGCCCCCCCTCAGCATATGTCCGGCTCTGGCATTGGGGCGGGGCAACTTTGGGAGCAGCCCCAGCCCTGCTCCTGCTCCCGGCTGGGCACCCAGCTGCTGGGACACAGGTGTGTCCTGATGCCACCGTCTACTCCTTTGAGAAGGGGAGGACAGAGTGCATCAGGGAGTTTGGTGTGGCTTACATGCGGCAAGGAGAAGGTGCAGCCCCAAACTGGCTTTCACTTCTAGAACCTTTTGCTATTGCGGGAGCAGCTGCTGGAGCTTTTCAACCGAGCTGCAAGAGTGAAAAGTGTGATGGCATGTCTATCTGAGAAGGAAGGTTCGGTGCCGCAGCCTGTTGTGCACAATTTATATGCTGATAAGAGAAGGGGGTGCTTTTGGAACGTTTTCCTTCCTGACACTTCTGTCTCTGTGAGCTTTAGCTGCTTGGACTCAGGGATACCGAAGGTGTGTGAAAGTGACTGGGATGCGAGAATCATGTTGCACAGGGAACAGGGAAGGTCAGCAAATGTTTCCTGTCCTGGCACATCTCTCAGTCTGAACTGCAGCTGCAGATGCTTCACTTCCGCCAAGGACTCTGCCACCTTGAGAGAAGGATGCGCTCTATGGAGTTGAGAAAGAAAGTGCGTCTCACTAGCTTCTTTCCTCTACTTCATAGACAGCAAAGGGGCTATGAAAGGCAGCACTGGCTTTTTGTTCTAGGACTTCTTCTTTACAAGCAGCTGCTGGATGTTTGGAAGGGGGTTTGGGATATGCAAAAATGAGAGGCTAAGATGGTAAGAGGGTAAGATGGAAGTCATCTGGCAAAAGCAGAGCTCACAAAAGGGCCAGCTGAGAAAGCTCTTGCTGCCTACAACTTCAACTGCACCCCTCAAAGCAGCAGCACACACGCTGCTCTCGGCACTTTCCTTCTCAGCTCTACGCACCATCCTAAGCCTTGCCTCTCCCACACTCAGGATCCAAAGACAACGGCACCAGGGACTGCTCACACACTAAAGGCACCAGGACAAAAGGCTCACCAGCTTGGCCTTTGCATTCCCGCTGACAGCTCCACAGCTTGAACCCAGAGAACTGCCTGCTGCCAACAGCCTTTCCAATCACTCTGAGCACCTCATGACAAGGAGTGTGGGGAATGAATCTCCAGCAGCCTCCTGCCCCAGGCTGTCCCCCGGGAGCAGCCCTGCTCCAGGCCGTGACTGCCACCTGCACAGCCAAAGGACCCAGAGCCGGTGTTACACACCACGGCTGTGCCTGGCACAGAGACACCAGTGGCCACACAAGTGGCCATGGCACTGTCCACACACAGTCCCTGCTGCTGCTCCCCCAGCCGCTGGCACCAACTCCCAGCCACCCACTCCTAAAGCCACGGGGCCCACTGGGACACTGCGGGGGCTCGTGGAAGCCAGCGGCCATTGTGACACAGCGGGGCTGCACAGAGCCCACGGTGCTTTGTGACCCGTGGCTCCCAGGAGAGCCTTTGTTGTTGGGGAAGATGAAACAGGAAAGCCTTATAAATATGATTGCCTAACAAAAGATTCTGGGAATATGAAAACTGTGAGCGACATCGAAATGAAGGCCATCTTTGAGATATAGAGTCTTAGTTACTGAACAACTGGAAAACAATGGTATAGCCGGCTGAAGGTAATCCCCTCTTGATTGAACAATACCCTCTGCTTGCAGACAGGTCCAAGGGTCAGAGCAGACCCTACTAGCTCAGCAGAAGGGGTCCAAAGAGTAGTTTTTAGAAGTTAAAATGTAACACTCTATGGTAATGTAAGAACTCTTATAGGCTGTATGTAAATGCTATAGGATTTGTACCTTGTATTAGATTGGCTACTGAGAATTAGAATATTCACTACAGAAGATGATTTATTGTATTGTAACAAGCTCCTCGCTCTCTTAACTCCTCTCCTCTTAGTAATGCTCTTCTCCTCTTAGTAACGCTCTTAGTAACTCTCTTAGTAGCTCTCTTAGTAATGCTCTTCTCCTCTTAGTAGCTCTCTTAGTAACTCTCTTGCTCTTCTTCTTCCTCTTAATTCAGCTCTCCTCTTAGTTTGTCTCTCTTGCTCTTTACACTCTTAGCTCTCAGCCTCTTGCTCTAGCTCTCTCGCTCACTCTCTCTCCCTCTCTTACACCTTGGGCCTGCTTGGAGCTGCAGCTGGCAGCTCTAAGCAGTGCCCCTGTACCCACGCCCTCTGCAATAAACTGCATGCTCCAAAGACCTGCTTATAGAGATCTCTCGTCGCCGTCCATCTCCAGCCAGGCCCGACCGAACCCACACCCTCATCACCATCATCACCATCAATTTCGACATTTGTGATGCTGGGGAACTACAAGGAAGCCTGGCTCCTCTGTGACACCACCACAGAAGCTCAGGGGAGCCCTGGAGACCGTGCTGATGCTATTGAACCTGATGCAACCCTGCCTCCTCTGTGACACCACAGAACCTCTGGGAGCCCTGGAGACCGTGCTGATGCTATGGAACCTGATGCAACCCTGCCTCCACTGTGACACCACAGAAGCTCAGGGAGCCCTGGAGACTGTGGTGATGCTATGGAACCTGATGCAACCCTGCCTCCACTGTGACACCACAGAACCTCTGGGAGCCCTGGAGACCGTGCTGATGCTATGGAACCTGATGCAACCCTGCCTCCACTGTGACACCACAGAAGCTCGGGGAGCTCTGCAGACCGTGGGGATGCTGGCGAAGCTGACGGAACCCTGGGCACCACAGTGACGCTATGGAACCTGGTGGAACCGAGGGGCCACAGTGACACTGTGGGGCCTTTTGGAAGCAACAGGACCCTGGTGGGAAGCCACGGGATGATTAATCCTGCACGAACCTGCTCCAGGTGGGCTCCTCTCTCCCGGCTTCCACAGGTGCTGCTAGGATCCCACTCCGGCACTGGCTTGGCACGGGCTCACGGCTTCCTTTGGCAATGGCTCTGCTCCAGGATGGCATGCTGCAGAGAATGCAGGTAGATTTTGTGCTCACTCCTGGCATGCAGCTGGACAATAAAGCCTGATCCAGCCCCCCCTCAGCATATGTCCGGCTCTGGCATTGGGGCGGGGCAACTTTGGGAGCAGCCCCAGCCCTGCTCCTGCTCCCGGCTGGGCACCCAGCTGCTGGGACACAGGTGTGTCCTGATGCCACCGTCTACTCCTTTGAGAAGGGGAGGACAGAGTGCATCAGGGAGTTTGGTGTGGCTTACATGCGGCAAGGAGAAGGTGCAGCCCCAAACTGGCTTTCACTTCTAGAACCTTTTGCTATTGCGGGAGCAGCTGCTGGAGCTTTTCAACCGAGCTGCAAGAGTGAAAAGTGTGATGGCATGTCTATCTGAGAAGGAAGGTTCGGTGCCGCAGCCTGTTGTGCACAATTTATATGCTGATAAGAGAAGGGGGTGCTTTTGGAACGTTTTCCTTCCTGACACTTCTGTCTCTGTGAGCTTTAGCTGCTTGGACTCAGGGATACCGAAGGTGTGTGAAAGTGACTGGGATGCGAGAATCATGTTGCACAGGGAACAGGGAAGGTCAGCAAATGTTTCCTGTCCTGGCACATCTCTCAGTCTGAACTGCAGCTGCAGATGCTTCACTTCCGCCAAGGACTCTGCCACCTTGAGAGAAGGATGCGCTCTATGGAGTTGAGAAAGAAAGTGCGTCTCACTAGCTTCTTTCCTCTACTTCATAGACAGCAAAGGGGCTATGAAAGGCAGCACTGGCTTTTTGTTCTAGGACTTCTTCTTTACAAGCAGCTGCTGGATGTTTGGAAGGGGGTTTGGGATATGCAAAAATGAGAGGCTAAGATGGTAAGAGGGTAAGATGGAAGTCATCTGGCAAAAGCAGAGCTCACAAAAGGGCCAGCTGAGAAAGCTCTTGCTGCCTACAACTTCAACTGCACCCCTCAAAGCAGCAGCACACACGCTGCTCTCGGCACTTTCCTTCTCAGCTCTACGCACCATCCTAAGCCTTGCCTCTCCCACACTCAGGATCCAAAGACAACGGCACCAGGGACTGCTCACACACTAAAGGCACCAGGACAAAAGGCTCACCAGCTTGGCCTTTGCATTCCCGCTGACAGCTCCACAGCTTGAACCCAGAGAACTGCCTGCTGCCAACAGCCTTTCCAATCACTCTGAGCACCTCATGACAAGGAGTGTGGGGAATGAATCTCCAGCAGCCTCCTGCCCCAGGCTGTCCCCCGGGAGCAGCCCTGCTCCAGGCCGTGACTGCCACCTGCACAGCCAAAGGACCCAGAGCCGGTGTTACACACCACGGCTGTGCCTGGCACAGAGACACCAGTGGCCACACAAGTGGCCATGGCACTGTCCACACACAGTCCCTGCTGCTGCTCCCCCAGCCGCTGGCACCAACTCCCAGCCACCCACTCCTAAAGCCACGGGGCCCACTGGGACACTGCGGGGGCTCGTGGAAGCCAGCGGCCATTGTGACACAGCGGGGCTGCACAGAGCCCACGGTGCTTTGTGACCCGTGGCTCCCAGGAGAGCCTTTGTTGTTGGGGAAGATGAAACAGGAAAGCCTTATAAATATGATTGCCTAACAAAAGATTCTGGGAATATGAAAACTGTGAGCGACATCGAAATGAAGGCCATCTTTGAGATATAGAGTCTTAGTTACTGAACAACTGGAAAACAATGGTATAGCCGGCTGAAGGTAATCCCCTCTTGATTGAACAATACCCTCTGCTTGCAGACAGGTCCAAGGGTCAGAGCAGACCCTACTAGCTCAGCAGAAGGGGTCCAAAGAGTAGTTTTTAGAAGTTAAAATGTAACACTCTATGGTAATGTAAGAACTCTTATAGGCTGTATGTAAATGCTATAGGATTTGTACCTTGTATTAGATTGGCTACTGAGAATTAGAATATTCACTACAGAAGATGATTTATTGTATTGTAACAAGCTCCTCGCTCTCTTAACTCCTCTCCTCTTAGTAATGCTCTTCTCCTCTTAGTAACGCTCTTAGTAACTCTCTTAGTAGCTCTCTTAGTAATGCTCTTCTCCTCTTAGTAGCTCTCTTAGTAACTCTCTTGCTCTTCTTCTTCCTCTTAATTCAGCTCTCCTCTTAGTTTGTCTCTCTTGCTCTTTACACTCTTAGCTCTCAGCCTCTTGCTCTAGCTCTCTCGCTCACTCTCTCTCCCTCTCTTACACCTTGGGCCTGCTTGGAGCTGCAGCTGGCAGCTCTAAGCAGTGCCCCTGTACCCACGCCCTCTGCAATAAACTGCATGCTCCAAAGACCTGCTTATAGAGATCTCTCGTCGCCGTCCATCTCCAGCCAGGCCCGACCGAACCCACACCCTCATCACCATCATCGCCATCAATTTCGACATTTGTGATGCTGGGGAACTACAAGGAAGCCTGGCTCCTCTGTGACACCACCACAGAAGCTCAGGGGAGCCCTGGAGACCGTGCTGATGCTATTGAACCTGATGCAACCCTGCCTCCTCTGTGACACCACAGAAGCTCTTGGAGCCCTGGAGACCGTGGTGATGCTATGGAACCTGAGGCAACCCTGCCTCCTCTGTGACACCACAGAACCTCTGGGAGCCCTGGAGATCGTGCTGATGCTATGGAACCTGATGCAACCCTGCCTCCACTGTGACACCACAGAAGCTCAGGGAGCCCTGGAGACTGTGGTGATGCTATGGAACCTGATGCAACCCTGCCTCCACTGTGACACCACAGAACCTCTGGGAGCCCTGGAGACCGTGCTGATGCTATGGAACCTGATGCAACCCTGCCTCCACTGTGACACCACAGAAGCTCGGGGAGCTCTGCAGACCGTGGGGATGCTGGCGAAGCTGACGGAACCCTGGGCACCACAGTGACGCTATGGAACCTGGTGGAACCGAGGGGCCACAGTGACACTGTGGGGCCTTTTGGAAGCAACAGGACCCTGGTGGGAAGCCACGGGATGATTAATCCTGCACGAACCTGCTCCAGGTGGGCTCCTCTCTCCCGGCTTCCACAGGTGCTGCTAGGATCCCACTCCGGCACTGGCTTGGCACGGGCTCACGGCTTCCTTTGGCAATGGCTCTGCTCCAGGATGGCATGCTGCAGAGAATGCAGGTAGATTTTGTGCTCACTCCTGGCATGCAGCTGGACAATAAAGCCTGATCCAGCCCCCCCTCAGCATATGTCCGGCTCTGGCATTGGGGCGGGGCAACTTTGGGAGCAGCCCCAGCCCTGCTCCTGCTCCCGGCTGGGCACCCAGCTGCTGGGACACAGGTGTGTCCTGATGCCACCGTCTACTCCTTTGAGAAGGGGAGGACAGAGTGCATCAGGGAGTTTGGTGTGGCTTACATGCGGCAAGGAGAAGGTGCAGCCCCAAACTGGCTTTCACTTCTAGAACCTTTTGCTATTGCGGGAGCAGCTGCTGGAGCTTTTCAACCGAGCTGCAAGAGTGAAAAGTGTGATGGCATGTCTATCTGAGAAGGAAGGTTCGGTGCCGCAGCCTGTTGTGCACAATTTATATGCTGATAAGAGAAGGGGGTGCTTTTGGAACGTTTTCCTTCCTGACACTTCTGTCTCTGTGAGCTTTAGCTGCTTGGACTCAGGGATACCGAAGGTGTGTGAAAGTGACTGGGATGCGAGAATCATGTTGCACAGGGAACAGGGAAGGTCAGCAAATGTTTCCTGTCCTGGCACATCTCTCAGTCTGAACTGCAGCTGCAGATGCTTCACTTCCGCCAAGGACTCTGCCACCTTGAGAGAAGGATGCGCTCTATGGAGTTGAGAAAGAAAGTGCGTCTCACTAGCTTCTTTCCTCTACTTCATAGACAGCAAAGGGGCTATGAAAGGCAGCACTGGCTTTTTGTTCTAGGACTTCTTCTTTACAAGCAGCTGCTGGATGTTTGGAAGGGGGTTTGGGATATGCAAAAATGAGAGGCTAAGATGGTAAGAGGGTAAGATGGAAGTCATCTGGCAAAAGCAGAGCTCACAAAAGGGCCAGCTGAGAAAGCTCTTGCTGCCTACAACTTCAACTGCACCCCTCAAAGCAGCAGCACACACGCTGCTCTCGGCACTTTCCTTCTCAGCTCTACGCACCATCCTAAGCCTTGCCTCTCCCACACTCAGGATCCAAAGACAACGGCACCAGGGACTGCTCACACACTAAAGGCACCAGGACAAAAGGCTCACCAGCTTGGCCTTTGCATTCCCGCTGACAGCTCCACAGCTTGAACCCAGAGAACTGCCTGCTGCCAACAGCCTTTCCAATCACTCTGAGCACCTCATGACAAGGAGTGTGGGGAATGAATCTCCAGCAGCCTCCTGCCCCAGGCTGTCCCCCGGGAGCAGCCCTGCTCCAGGCCGTGACTGCCACCTGCACAGCCAAAGGACCCAGAGCCGGTGTTACACACCACGGCTGTGCCTGGCACAGAGACACCAGTGGCCACACAAGTGGCCATGGCACTGTCCACACACAGTCCCTGCTGCTGCTCCCCCAGCCGCTGGCACCAACTCCCAGCCACCCACTCCTAAAGCCACGGGGCCCACTGGGACACTGCGGGGGCTCGTGGAAGCCAGCGGCCATTGTGACACAGCGGGGCTGCACAGAGCCCACGGTGCTTTGTGACCCGTGGCTCCCAGGAGAGCCTTTGTGATGCTGGGGAACTACAAGGAAGCCTGGCTCCTCTGTGACACCACCACAGAAGCTCAGGGGAGCCCTGGAGACCGTGCTGATGCTATGGAACCTGATGCAACCCTGCCTCCTCTGTGACACCACAGAAGCTCTTGGAGCCCTGGAGACTGTGCTGATGCTATGGAACCTGATGCAACCCTGCCTCCTCTGTGACACCACAGAACCTCTGGGAGCCCTGGAGACCGTGCTGATGCTATGGAACCTGATGCAACCCTGCCTCCACTGTGACACCACAGAAGCTCAGGGAGCCCTGGAGACTGTGGTGATGCTATGGAACCTGATGCAACCCTGCCTCCACTGTGACACCACAGAACCTCTGGGAGCCCTGGAGACCGTGCTGATGCTATGGAACCTGATGCAACCCTGCCTCCACTGTGACACCACAGAAGCTCGGGGAGCTCTGCAGACCGTGGGGATGCTGGCGAAGCTGACGGAACCCTGGGCACCACAGTGACGCTATGGAACCTGGTGGAACCGAGGGGCCACAGTGACACTGTGGGGCCTTTTGGAAGCAACAGGACCCTGGTGGGAAGCCACGGGATGATTAATCCTGCACGAACCTGCTCCAGGTGGGCTCCTCTCTCCCGGCTTCCACAGGTGCTGCTAGGATCCCACTCCGGCACTGGCTTGGCACGGGCTCACGGCTTCCTTTGGCAATGGCTCTGCTCCAGGATGGCATGCTGCAGAGAATGCAGGTAGATTTTGTGCTCACTCCTGGCATGCAGCTGGACAATAAAGCCTGATCCAGCCCCCCCTCAGCATATGTCCGGCTCTGGCATTGGGGCGGGGCAACTTTGGGAGCAGCCCCAGCCCTGCTCCTGCTCCCGGCTGGGCACCCAGCTGCTGGGACACAGGTGTGTCCTGATGCCACCGTCTACTCCTTTGAGAAGGGGAGGACAGAGTGCATCAGGGAGTTTGGTGTGGCTTACATGCGGCAAGGAGAAGGTGCAGCCCCAAACTGGCTTTCACTTCTAGAACCTTTTGCTATTGCGGGAGCAGCTGCTGGAGCTTTTCAACCGAGCTGCAAGAGTGAAAAGTGTGATGGCATGTCTATCTGAGAAGGAAGGTTCGGTGCCGCAGCCTGTTGTGCACAATTTATATGCTGATAAGAGAAGGGGGTGCTTTTGCAACGTTTTCCTTCCTGACACTTCTGTCTCTGTGAGCTTTAGCTGCTTGGACTCAGGGATACCGAAGGTGTGTGAAAGTGACTGGGATGCGAGAATCATGTTGCACAGGGAACAGGGAAGGTCAGCAAATGTTTCCTGTCCTGGCACATCTCTCAGTCTGAACTGCAGCTGCAGATGCTTCACTTCCGCCAAGGACTCTGCCACCTTGAGAGAAGGATGCGCTCTATGGAGTTGAGAAAGAAAGTGCGTCTCACTAGCTTCTTTCCTCTACTTCATAGACAGCAAAGGGGCTATGAAAGGCAGCACTGGCTTTTTGTTCTAGGACTTCTTCTTTACAAGCAGCTGCTGGATGTTTGGAAGGGGGTTTGGGATATGCAAAAATGAGAGGCTAAGATGGTAAGAGGGTAAGATGGAAGTCATCTGGCAAAAGCAGAGCTCACAAAAGGGCCAGCTGAGAAAGCTCTTGCTGCCTACAACTTCAACTGCACCCCTCAAAGCAGCAGCACACACGCTGCTCTCGGCACTTTCCTTCTCAGCTCTACGCACCATCCTAAGCCTTGCCTCTCCCACACTCAGGATCCAAAGACAACGGCACCAGGGACTGCTCACACACTAAAGGCACCAGGACAAAAGGCTCACCAGCTTGGCCTTTGCATTCCCGCTGACAGCTCCACAGCTTGAACCCAGAGAACTGCCTGCTGCCAACAGCCTTTCCAATCACTCTGAGCACCTCATGACAAGGAGTGTGGGGAATGAATCTCCAGCAGCCTCCTGCCCCAGGCTGTCCCCCGGGAGCAGCCCTGCTCCAGGCCGTGACTGCCACCTGCACAGCCAAAGGACCCAGAGCCGGTGTTACACACCACGGCTGTGCCTGGCACAGAGACACCAGTGGCCACACAAGTGGCCATGGCACTGTCCACACACAGTCCCTGCTGCTGCTCCCCCAGCCGCTGGCACCAACTCCCAGCCACCCACTCCTAAAGCCACGGGGCCCACTGGGACACTGCGGGGGCTCGTGGAAGCCAGCGGCCATTGTGACACAGCGGGGCTGCACAGAGCCCACGGTGCTTTGTGACCCGTGGCTCCCAGGAGAGCCTTTGTGATGCTGGGGAACTACAAGGAAGCCTGGCTCCTCTGTGACACCACCACAGAAGCTCAGGGGAGCCCTGGAGACCGTGCTGATGCTATGGAACCTGATGCAACCCTGCCTCCTCTGTGACACCACAGAAGCTCTTGGAGCCCTGGAGACCGTGGTGATGCTATGGAACCTGATGCAACCCTGCCTCCTCTGTGACACCACAGAACCTCTGGGAGCCCTGGAGACCGTGCTGATGCTATGGAACCTGATGCAACCCTGCCTCCACTGTGACACCACAGAAGCTCAGGGAGCCCTGGAGACTGTGGTGATGCTATGGAACCTGATGCAACCCTGCCTCCACTGTGACACCACAGAACCTCTGGGAGCCCTGGAGACCGTGCTGATGCTATGGAACCTGATGCAACCCTGCCTCCACTGTGACACCACAGAAGCTCGGGGAGCTCTGCAGACCGTGGGGATGCTGGCGAAGCTGACGGAACCCTGGGCACCACAGTGACGCTATGGAACCTGGTGGAACCGAGGGGCCACAGTGACACTGTGGGGCCTTTTGGAAGCAACAGGACCCTGGTGGGAAGCCACGGGATGATTAATCCTGCACGAACCTGCTCCAGGTGGGCTCCTCTCTCCCGGCTTCCACAGGTGCTGCTAGGATCCCACTCCGGCACTGGCTTGGCACGGGCTCACGGCTTCCTTTGGCAATGGCTCTGCTCCAGGATGGCATGCTGCAGAGAATGCAGGTAGATTTTGTGCTCACTCCTGGCATGCAGCTGGACAATAAAGCCTGATCCAGCCCCCCCTCAGCATATGTCCGGCTCTGGCATTGGGGCGGGGCAACTTTGGGAGCAGCCCCAGCCCTGCTCCTGCTCCCGGCTGGGCACCCAGCTGCTGGGACACAGGTGTGTCCTGATGCCACCGTCTACTCCTTTGAGAAGGGGAGGACAGAGTGCATCAGGGAGTTTGGTGTGGCTTACATGCGGCAAGGAGAAGGTGCAGCCCCAAACTGGCTTTCACTTCTAGAACCTTTTGCTATTGCGGGAGCAGCTGCTGGAGCTTTTCAACCGAGCTGCAAGAGTGAAAAGTGTGATGGCATGTCTATCTGAGAAGGAAGGTTCGGTGCCGCAGCCTGTTTTGCACAATTTATATGCTGATAAGAGAAGGGGGTGCTTTTGGAACGTTTTCCTTCCTGACACTTCTGTCTCTGTGAGCTTTAGCTGCTTGGACTCAGGGATACCGAAGGTGTGTGAAAGTGACTGGGATGCGAGAATCATGTTGCACAGGGAACAGGGAAGGTCAGCAAATGTTTCCTGTCCTGGCACATCTCTCAGTCTGAACTGCAGCTGCAGATGCTTCACTTCCGCCAAGGACTCTGCCACCTTGAGAGAAGGATGCGCTCTATGGAGTTGAGAAAGAAAGTGCGTCTCACTAGCTTCTTTCCTCTACTTCATAGACAGCAAAGGGGCTATGAAAGGCAGCACTGGCTTTTTGTTCTAGGACTTCTTCTTTACAAGCAGCTGCTGGATGTTTGGAAGGGGGTTTGGGATATGCAAAAATGAGAGGCTAAGATGGTAAGAGGGTAAGATGGAAGTCATCTGGCAAAAGCAGAGCTCACAAAAGGGCCAGCTGAGAAAGCTCTTGCTGCCTACAACTTCAACTGCACCCCTCAAAGCAGCAGCACACACGCTGCTCTCGGCACTTTCCTTCTCAGCTCTACGCACCATCCTAAGCCTTGCCTCTCCCACACTCAGGATCCAAAGACAACGGCACCAGGGACTGCTCACACACTAAAGGCACCAGGACAAAAGGCTCACCAGCTTGGCCTTTGCATTCCCGCTGACAGCTCCACAGCTTGAACCCAGAGAACTGCCTGCTGCCAACAGCCTTTCCAATCACTCTGAGCACCTCATGACAAGGAGTGTGGGGAATGAATCTCCAGCAGCCTCCTGCCCCAGGCTGTCCCCCGGGAGCAGCCCTGCTCCAGGCCGTGACTGCCACCTGCACAGCCAAAGGACCCGGAGCCGGTGTTACACACCACGGCTGTGCCTGGCACAGAGACACCAGTGGCCACACAAGTGACCAT
The DNA here is from genome assembly GCA_028536675.1 of Aphelocoma californica. Classification (NCBI taxonomy): domain Eukaryota; kingdom Metazoa; phylum Chordata; class Aves; order Passeriformes; family Corvidae; genus Aphelocoma; species Aphelocoma californica. Next base: position 24,280 of record JAQMYR010000687.1, on the reverse strand, counting down.
GGCACTGTCCACACACAGTCCCTGCTGCTGCTCCCCCAGCCGCTGGCACCAACTCCCAGCCACCCACTCCTAAAGCCACGGGGCCCACTGGGACACTGCGGGGGCTCGTGGAAGCCAGCGGCCATTGTGACACAGCGGGGCTGCACAGAGCCCACGGTGCTTTGTGACCCGTGGCTCCCAGGAGAGCCTTTGTGATGCTGGGGAACTACAAGGAAGCCTGGCTCCTCTGTGACACCACCACAGAAGCTCAGGGGAGCCCTGGAGACCGTGCTGATGCTATGGAACCTGATGCAACCCTGCCTCCTCTGTGACACCACAGAACCTCTGGGAGCCCTGGAGACCGTGCTGATGCTATGGAACCTGATGCAACCCTGCCTCCTCTGTGACACCACCACAGAAGCTCAGGGAGCCCTGGAGACTGTGGTGATGCTATGGAACCTGATGCAACCCTGCCTCCACTGTGACACCACAGAACCTCTGGGAGCCCTGGAGACCGTGCTGATGCTATGGAACCTGATGCAACCCTGCCTCCACTGTGACACCACAGAAGCTCGGGGAGCTCTGCAGACCGTGGGGATGCTGGCGAAGCTGACGGAACCCTGGGCACCACAGTGACGCTATGGAACCTGGTGGAACCGAGGGGCCACAGTGACACTGTGGGGCCTTTTGGAAGCAACAGGACCCTGGTGGGAAGCCACGGGATGATTAATCCTGCACGAACCTGCTCCAGGTGGGCTCCTCTCTCCCGGCTTCCACAGGTGCTGCTAGGATCCCACTCCGGCACTGGCTTGGCACGGGCTCACGGCTTCCTTTGGCAATGGCTCTGCTCCAGGATGGCATGCTGCAGAGAATGCAGGTAGATTTTGTGCTCACTCCTGGCATGCAGCTGGACAATAAAGCCTGATCCAGCCCCCCCTCAGCATATGTCCGGCTCTGGCATTGGGGCGGGGCAACTTTGGGAGCAGCCCCAGCCCTGCTCCTGCTCCCGGCTGGGCACCCAGCTGCTGGGACACAGGTGTGTCCTGATGCCACCGTCTACTCCTTTGAGAAGGGGAGGACAGAGTGCATCAGGGAGTTTGGTGTGGCTTACATGCGGCAAGGAGAAGGTGCAGCCCCAAACTGGCTTTCACTTCTAGAACCTTTTGCTATTGCGGGAGCAGCTGCTGGAGCTTTTCAACCGAGCTGCAAGAGTGAAAAGTGTGATGGCATGTCTATCTGAGAAGGAAGGTTCGGTGCCGCAGCCTGTTGTGCACAATTTATATGCTGATAAGAGAAGGGGGTGCTTTTGCAACGTTTTCCTTCCTGACACTTCTGTCTCTGTGAGCTTTAGCTGCTTGGACTCAGGGATACCGAAGGTATGTGAAAGTGACTGGGATGCGAGAATCATGTTGCACAGGGAACAGGGAAGGTCAGCAAATGTTTCCTGTCCTGGCACATCTCTCAGTCTGAACTGCAGCTGCAGATGCTTCACTTCCGCCAAGGACTCTGCCACCTTGAGAGAAGGATGCGCTCTATGGAGTTGAGAAAGAAAGTGCGTCTCACTAGCTTCTTTCCTCTACTTCATAGACAGCAAAGGGGCTATGAAAGGCAGCACTGGCTTTTTGTTCTAGGACTTCTTCTTTACAAGCAGCTGCTGGATGTTTGGAAGGGGGTTTGGGATATGCAAAAATGAGAGGCTAAGATGGTAAGAGGGTAAGATGGAAGTCATCTGGCAAAAGCAGAGCTCACAAAAGGGCCAGCTGAGAAAGCTCTTGCTGCCTACAACTTCAACTGCACCCCTCAAAGCAGCAGCACACACGCTGCTCTCGGCACTTTCCTTCTCAGCTCTACGCACCATCCTAAGCCTTGCCTCTCCCACACTCAGGATCCAAAGACAACGGCACCAGGGACTGCTCACACACTAAAGGCACCAGGACAAAAGGCTCACCAGCTTGGCCTTTGCATTCCCGCTGACAGCTCCACAGCTCGAACCCAGAGAACTGCCTGCTGCCAACAGCCTTTCCAATCACTCCGAGCACCTCATGACAAGGAGCTGCAGCGTGTGGGGAATGAATCTCCAGCAGCCTCCTGCCCCAGGCTGTCCCCCGGGAGCAGCCCTGCTCCAGGCCGTGACTGCCACCTGCACAGCCAAAGGACCCAGAGCCGGTGTTACACACCACGGCTGTGCCTGGCACAGAGACACCAGTGGCCACACAAGTGGCCATGACTGTCCACACACAGTCCCTGCTGCTGCTCCCCCAGCCGCTGGCACCAACTCCCAGCCACCCACTCCTAAAGCCACGGGGCCCACTGGGACACTGCGGGGGCTCGTGGAAGCCAGCGGCCATTGTGACACAGCGGGGCTGCACAGAGCCCACGGTGCTTTGTGACCCGTGGCTCCCAGGAGAGCCTTTGTGATGCTGGGGAACTACAAGGAAGCCTGGCTCCTCTGTGACACCACCACAGAAGCTCAGGGGAGCCCTGGAGACCGTGCTGATGCTATGGAACCTGATGCAACCCTGCCTCCACTGTGACACCACAGAAGCTCTTGGAGCCCTGGAGACCGTGGTGATGCTATGGAACCTGATGCAACCCTGCCTCCACTGTGACACCACAGAAGCTCAGGGAGCCCTGGAGACTGTGGTGATGCTATGGAACCTGATGCAACCCTGCCTCCTCTGTGACACCACAGAAGCTCAGGGAGCCCTGGAGACTGTGGTGATGCTATGGAACCTGATGCAACCCTGCCTCCACTGTGACACCACAGAAGCTCGGGGAGCCCTGGAGACTGTGGGGATGCTGGCGAAGCTGACGGAACCCTGGGCACCACAGTGACGCTATGGAACCTGGTGGAACCGAGGGGCCACAGTGACACTGTGGGGCCTTTTGGAAGCAACAGGACCCTGGTGGGAAGCCACGGGATGATTAATCCTGCACGAACCTGCTCCAGGTGGGCTCCTCTCTCCCGGCTTCCACAGGTGCTGCTAGGATCCCACTCCGGCACTGGCTTGGCACGGGCTCACGGCTTCCTTTGGCAATGGCTCTGCTCCAGGATGGCATGCTGCAGAGAATGCAGGTAGATTTTGTGCTCACTCCTGGCATGCAGCTGGACAATAAAGCCTGATCCAGCCCCCCCTCAGCATATGTCTGGCTCTGGCATTGGGGCGGGGCAACTTTGGGAGCAGCCCCAGCCCTGCTCCTGCTCCCGGCTGGGCACCCAGCTGCTGGGACACAGGTGTGTCCTGATGCCACCGTCTACTCCTTTGAGAAGGGGAGGACAGAGTGCATCAGGGAGTTTGGTGTGGCTTACATGCGGCAAGGAGAAGGTGCAGCCCCAAACTGGCTTTCACTTCTAGAACCTTTTGCTATTGCGGGAGCAGCTGGTGGAGCTTTTCAACCGAGCTGCAAGAGTGAAAAGTGTGATGGCATGTCTATCTGAGAAGGAAGGTTCGGTGCCGCAGCCTGTTGTGCACAATTTATATGCTGATAAGAGAAGGGGGTGCTTTTGCAACGTTTTCCTTCCTGACACTTCTGTCTCTGTGAGCTTTAGCTGCTTGGACTCAGGGATACCGAAGGTATGTGAAAGTGACTGGGATGCGAGAATCATGTTGCACAGGGAACAGGGAAGGTCAGCAAATGTTTCCTGTCCTGGCACATCTCTCAGTCTGAACTGCAGCTGCAGATGCTTCACTTCCGCCAAGGACTCTGCCACCTTGAGAGAAGGATGCGCTCTATGGAGTTGAGAAAGAAAGTGCGTCTCACTAGCTTCTTTCCTCTACTTCATAGACAGCAAAGGGGCTATGAAAGGCAGCACTGGCTTTTTGTTCTAGGACTTCTTCTTTACAAGCAGCTGCTGGATGTTTGGAAGGGGGTTTGGGATATGCAAAAATGAGAGGCTAAGATGGTAAGAGGGTAAGATGGAAGTCATCTGGCAAAAGCAGAGCTCACAAAAGGGCCAGCTGAGAAAGCTCTTGCTGCCTACAACTTCAACTGCACCCCTCAAAGCAGCAGCACACACGCTGCTCTCGGCACTTTCCTTCTCAGCTCTACGCACCATCCTAAGCCTTGCCTCTCCCACACTCAGGATCCAAAGACAACGGCACCAGGGACTGCTCACACACTAAAGGCACCAGGACAAAAGGCTCACCAGCTTGGCCTTTGCATTCCCGCTGACAGCTCCACAGCTCGAACCCAGAGAACTGCCTGCTGCCAACAGCCTTTCCAATCACTCCGAGCACCTCATGACAAGGAGCTGCAGCGTGTGGGGAATGAATCTCCAGCAGCCTCCTGCCCCAGGCTGTCCCCCGGGAGCAGCCCTGCTCCAGGCCGTGACTGCCACCTGCACAGCCAAAGGACCCGGAGCCGGTGTTACACACCACGGCTGTGCCTGGCACAGAGACACCAGTGGCCACACAAGTGGCCATGACTGTCCACACACAGTCCCTGCTGCTGCTCCCCCAGCCGCTGGCACCAACTCCCAGCCACCCACTCCTAAAGCCACGGGGCCCACTGAGACACTGCGGGGGCTCGTGGAAGCCAGCGGCCATTCTGACACAGCGGGGCTGCACAGAGCCCACGGTGCTTTGTGACCCGTGGCTCCCAGGAGAGCCTTTGTGATGCTGGGGAACTACAAGGAAGCCTGGCTCCTCTGTGACACCACCACAGAAGCTCAGGGGAGCCCTGGAGACCGTGCTGATGCTATGGAACCTGATGCAACCCTGCCTCCTCTGTGACACCACAGAACCTCTGGGAGCCCTGGAGACCGTGGTGATGCTATGGAACCTGATGCAACCCTGCCTCCTCTGTGACACCACAGAACCTCTGGGAGCCCTGGAGACCGTGCTGATGCTATGGAACCTGATGCAACCCTGCCTCCACTGTGACACCACAGAAGCTCAGGGAGCCCTGGAGACTGTGGTGATGCTATGGAACCTGATGCAACCCTGCCTCCACTGTGACACCACAGAACCTCTGGGAGCCCTGGAGACCGTGCTGATGCTATGGAACCTGATGCAACCCTGCCTCCACTGTGACACCACAGAAGCTCGGGGAGCTCTGCAGACCATGGGGATGCTGGCGAAGCTGACGGAACCCTGGGCACCACAGTGACGCTATGGAACCTGGTGGAACCGAGGGGCCACAGTGACACTGTGGGGCCTTTTGGAAGCAACAGGACCCTGGTGGGAAGCCACGGGATGATTAATCCTGCACGAACCTGCTCCAGGTGGGCTCCTCTCTCCCGGCTTCCACAGGTGCTGCTAGGATCCCACTCCGGCACTGGCTTGGCACGGGCTCACGGCTTCCTTTGGCAATGGCTCTGCTCCAGGATGGCATGCTGCAGAGAATGCAGGTAGATTTTGTGCTCACTCCTGGCATGCAGCTGGACAATAAAGCCTGATCCAGCCCCCCCTCAGCATATGTCCGGCTCTGGCATTGGGGCGGGGCAACTTTGGGAGCAGCCCCAGCCCTGCTCCTGCTCCCGGCTGGGCACCCAGCTGCTGGGACACAGGTGTGTCCTGATGCCACCGTCTACTCCTTTGAGAAGGGGAGGACAGAGTGCATCAGGGAGTTTGGTGTGGCTTACATGCGGCAAGGAGAAGGTGCAGCCCCAAACTGGCTTTCACTTCTAGAACCTTTTGCTATTGCGGGAGCAGCTGCTGGAGCTTTTCAACCGAGCTGCAAGAGTGAAAAGTGTGATGGCATGTCTATCTGAGAAGGAAGGTTCGGTGCCGCAGCCTGTTGTGCACAATTTATATGCTGATAAGAGAAGGGGGTGCTTTTGCAACGTTTTCCTTCCTGACACTTCTGTCTCTGTGAGCTTTAGCTGCTTGGACTCAGGGGTACCGAAGGTGTGTGAAAGTGACTGGGATGCGAGAATCATGTTGCACAGGGAACAGGGAAGGTCAGCAAATGTTTCCTGTCCTGGCACATCTCTCAGTCTGAACTGCAGCTGCAGATGCTTCACTTCCGCCAAGGACTCTGCCACCTTGAGAGAAGGATGCGCTCTATGGAGTTGAGAAAGAAAGTGCGTCTCACTAGCTTCTTTCCTCTACTTCATAGACAGCAAAGGGGCTATGAAAGGCAGCACTGGCTTTTTGTTCTAGGACTTCTTCTTTACAAGCAGCTGCTGGATGTTTGGAAGGGGGTTTGGGATATGCAAAAATGAGAGGCTAAGATGGTAAGAGGGTAAGATGGAAGTCATCTGGCAAAAGCAGAGCTCACAAAAGGGCCAGCTGAGAAAGCTCTTGCTGCCTACAACTTCAACTGCACCCCTCAAAGCAGCAGCACACACGCTGCTCTCGGCACTTTCCTTCTCAGCTCTACGCACCATCCTAAGCCTTGCCTCTCCCACACTCAGGATCCAAAGACAACGGCACCAGGGACTGCTCACACACTAAAGGCACCAGGAAAAAAGGCTCACCAGCTTGGCCTTTGCATTCCCGCTGACAGCTCCACAGCTCGAACCCAGAGAACTGCCTGCTGCCAACAGCCTTTCCAATCACTCTGAGCACCTCATGACAAGGAGTGTGGGGAATGAATCTCCAGCAGCCTCCTGCCCCAGGCTGTCCCCCGGGAGCAGCCCTGCTCCAGGCCGTGACTGCCACCTGCACAGCCAAAGGACCCGGAGCCGGTGTTACACACCACGGCTGTGCCTGGCACAGAGACACCAGTGGCCACACAAGTGGCCATGGCACTGTCCACACACAGTCCCTGCTGCTGCTCCCCCAGCCGCTGGCACCAACTCCCAGCCACCCACTCCTAAAGCCACGGGGCCCACTGGGACACTGCGGGGGCTCGTGGAAGCCAGCGGCCATTGTGACACAGCGGGGCTGCACAGAGCCCACGGTGCTTTGTGACCCGTGGCTCCCAGGAGAGCCTTTGTGATGCTGGGGAACTACAAGGAAGCCTGGCTCCTCTGTGACACCACCACAGAAGCTCAGGGGAGCCCTGGAGACCGTGCTGATGCTATGGAACCTGATGCAACCCTGCCTCCTCTGTGACACCACAGACGCTCTTGGAGCCCTGGAGACCGTGGTGATGCTATGGAACCTGATGCAACCCTGCCTCCACTGTGACACCACAGAACCTCTGGGAGCCCTGGAGACCGTGCTGATGCTATGGAACCTGATGCAACCCTGCCTCCACTGTGACACCACAGAAGCTCAGGGAGCCCTGGAGACTGTGGTGATGCTATGGAACCTGATGCAACCCTGCCTCCACTGTGACACCACAGAACCTCTGGGAGCCCTGGAGACCGTGCTGATGCTATGGAACCTGATGCAACCCTGCCTCCACTGTGACACCACAGAAGCTCGGGGAGCTCTGCAGACCGTGGGGATGCTGGCGAAGCTGACGGAACCCTGGGCACCACAGTGACGCTATGGAACCTGGTGGAACCGAGGGGCCACAGTGACACTGTGGGGCCTTTTGGAAGCAACAGGACCCTGGTGGGAAGCCACGGGATGATTAATCCTGCACGAACCTGCTCCAGGTGGGCTCCTCTCTCCCGGCTTCCACAGGTGCTGCTAGGATCCCACTCCGGCACTGGCTTGGCACGGGCTCACGGCTTCCTTTGGCAATGGCTCTGCTCCAGGATGGCATGCTGCAGAGAATGCAGGTAGATTTTGTGCTCACTCCTGGCATGCAGCTGGACAATAAAGCCTGATCCAGCCCCCCCTCAGCATATGTCCGGCTCTGGCATTGGGGCGGGGCAACTTTGGGAGCAGCCCCAGCCCTGCTCCTGCTCCCGGCTGGGCACCCAGCTGCTGGGACACAGGTGTGTCCTGATGCCACCGTCTACTCCTTTGAGAAGGGGAGGACAGAGTGCATCAGGGAGTTTGGTGTGGCTTACATGCGGCAAGGAGAAGGTGCAGCCCCAAACTGGCTTTCACTTCTAGAACCTTTTGCTATTGCGGGAGCAGCTGCTGGAGCTTTTCAACCGAGCTGCAAGAGTGAAAAGTGTGATGGCATGTCTATCTGAGAAGGAAGGTTCGGTGCCGCAGCCTGTTGTGCACAATTTATATGCTGATAAGAGAAGGGGGTGCTTTTGGAACGTTTTCCTTCCTGACACTTCTGTCTCTGTGAGCTTTAGCTGCTTGGACTCAGGGATACCGAAGGTATGTGAAAGTGACTGGGATGCGAGAATCATGTTGCACAGGGAACAGGGAAGGTCAGCAAATGTTTCCTGTCCTGGCACATCTCTCAGTCTGAACTGCAGCTGCAGATGCTTCACTTCCGCCAAGGACTCTGCCACCTTGAGAGAAGGATGCGCTCTATGGAGTTGAGAAAGAAAGTGCGTCTCACTAGCTTCTTTCCTCTACTTCATAGACAGCAAAGGGGCTATGAAAGGCAGCACTGGCTTTTTGTTCTAGGACTTCTTCTTTACAAGCAGCTGCTGGATGTTTGGAAGGGGGTTTGGGATATGCAAAAATGAGAGGCTAAGATGGTAAGAGGGTAAGATGGAAGTCATCTGGCAAAAGCAGAGCTCACAAAAGGGCCAGCTGAGAAAGCTCTTGCTGCCTACAACTTCAACTGCACCCCTCAAAGCAGCAGCACACACGCTGCTCTCGGCACTTTCCTTCTCAGCTCTACGCACCATCCTAAGCCTTGCCTCTCCCACACTCAGGATCCAAAGACAACGGCACCAGGGACTGCTCACACACTAAAGGCACCAGGACAAAAGGCTCACCAGCTTGGCCTTTGCATTCCCGCTGACAGCTCCACAGCTTGAACCCAGAGAACTGCCTGCTGCCACCAGCCTTTCCAATCACTCTGAGCACCTCATGACAAGGAGTGTGGGGAATGAATCTCCAGCAGCCTCCTGCCCCAGGCTGTCCCCCGGGAGCAGCCCTGCTCCAGGCCGTGACTGCCACCTGCACAGCCAAAGGACCCAGAGCCGGTGTTACACACCACGGCTGTGCCTGGCACAGAGACACCAGTGGCCACACAAGTGGCCATGGCACTGTCCACACACAGTCCCTGCTGCTGCTCCCCCAGCCGCTGGCACCAACTCCCAGCCACCCACTCCTAAAGCCACGGGGCCCACTGGGACACTGCGGGGGCTCGTGGAAGCCAGCGGCCATTGTGACACAGCGGGGCTGCACAGAGCCCACGGTGCTTTGTGACCCGTGGCTCCCAGGAGAGCCTTTGTGATGCTGGGGAACTACAAGGAAGCCTGGCTCCTCTGTGACACCACCACAGAAGCTCAGGGGAGCCCTGGAGACCGTGCTGATGCTATGGAACCTGATGCAACCCTGCCTCCTCTGTGACACCACAGAAGCTCTTGGAGCCCTGGAGACCGTGCTGATGCTATGGAACCTGATGCAACCCTGCCTCCTCTGTGACACCACAGAACCTCTGGGAGCCCTGGAGACCGTGCTGATGCTATGGAACCTGATGCAACCCTGCCTCCACTGTGACACCACAGAAGCTCAGGGAGCCCTGGAGACTGTGGTGATGCTATGGAACCTGATGCAACCCTGCCTCCACTGTGACACCACAGAACCTCTGGGAGCCCTGGAGACCGTGCTGATGCTATGGAACCTGATGCAACCCTGCCTCCACTGTGACACCACAGAAGCTCGGGGAGCTCTGCAGACCGTGGGGATGCTGGCGAAGCTGACGGAACCCTGGGCACCACAGTGACGCTATGGAACCTGGTGGAACCGAGGGGCCACAGTGACACTGTGGGGCCTTTTGGAAGCAACAGGACCCTGGTGGGAAGCCACGGGATGATTAATCCTGCACGAACCTGCTCCAGGTGGGCTCCTCTCTCCCGGCTTCCACAGGTGCTGCTAGGATCCCACTCCGGCACTGGCTTGGCACGGGCTCACGGCTTCCTTTGGCAATGGCTCTGCTCCAGGATGGCATGCTGCAGAGAATGCAGGTAGATTTTGTGCTCACTCCTGGCATGCAGCTGGACAATAAAGCCTGATCCAGCCCCCCCTCAGCATATGTCCGGCTCTGGCATTGGGGCGGGGCAACTTTGGGAGCAGCCCCAGCCCTGCTCCTGCTCCCGGCTGGGCACCCAGCTGCTGGGACACAGGTGTGTCCTGATGCCACCGTCTACTCCTTTGAGAAGGGGAGGACAGAGTGCATCAGGGAGTTTGGTGTGGCTTACATGCGGCAAGGAGAAGGTGCAGCCCCAAACTGGCTTTCACTTCTAGAACCTTTTGCTATTGCGGGAGCAGCTGCTGGAGCTTTTCAACCGAGCTGCAAGAGTGAAAAGTGTGATGGCATGTCTATCTGAGAAGGAAGGTTCGGTGCCGCAGCCTGTTGTGCACAATTTATATGCTGATAAGAGAAGGGGGTGCTTTTGGAACGTTTTCCTTCCTGACACTTCTGTCTCTGTGAGCTTTAGCTGCTTGGACTCAGGGATACCGAAGGTATGTGAAAGTGACTGGGATGCGAGAATCATGTTGCACAGGGAACAGGGAAGGTCAGCAAATGTTTCCTGTCCTGGCACATCTCTCAGTCTGAACTGCAGCTGCAGATGCTTCACTTCCGCCAAGGACTCTGCCACCTTGAGAGAAGGATGCGCTCTATGGAGTTGAGAAAGAAAGTGCGTCTCACTAGCTTCTTTCCTCTACTTCATAGACAGCAAAGGGGCTATGAAAGGCAGCACTGGCTTTTTGTTCTAGGACTTCTTCTTTACAAGCAGCTGCTGGATGTTTGGAAGGGGGTTTGGGATATGCAAAAATGAGAGGCTAAGATGGTAAGAGGGTAAGATGGAAGTCATCTGGCAAAAGCAGAGCTCACAAAAGGGCCAGCTGAGAAAGCTCTTGCTGCCTACAACTTCAACTGCACCCCTCAAAGCAGCAGCACACACGCTGCTCTCGGCACTTTCCTTCTCAGCTCTACGCACCATCCTAAGCCTTGCCTCTCCCACACTCAGGATCCAAAGACAACGGCACCAGGGACTGCTCACACACTAAAGGCACCAGGACAAAAGGCTCACCAGCTTGGCCTTTGCATTCCCGCTGACAGCTCCACAGCTTGAACCCAGAGAACTGCCTGCTGCCACCAGCCTTTCCAATCACTCTGAGCACCTCATGACAAGGAGTGTGGGGAATGAATCTCCAGCAGCCTCCTGCCCCAGGCTGTCCCCCGGGAGCAGCCCTGCTCCAGGCCGTGACTGCCACCTGCACAGCCAAAGGACCCGGAGCCGGTGTTACACACCACGGCTGTGCCTGGCACAGAGACACCAGTGGCCACACAAGTGGCCATGGCACTGTCCACACACAGTCCCTGCTGCTGCTCCCCCAGCCGCTGGCACCAACTCCCAGCCACCCACTCCTAAAGCCACGGGGCCCACTGGGACACTGCGGGGGCTCGTGGAAGCCAGCGGCCATTGTGACACAGCGGGGCTGCACAGAGCCCACGGTGCTTTGTGACCCGTGGCTCCCAGGAGAGCCTTTGTGATGCTGGGGAACTACAAGGAAGCCTGGCTCCTCTGTGACACCACCACAGAAGCTCAGGGGAGCCCTGGAGACCGTGCTGATGCTATGGAACCTGATGCAACCCTGCCTCCTCTGTGACACCACAGAACCTCTGGGAGCCCTGGAGACCGTGCTGATGCTATGGAACCTGATGCAACCCTGCCTCCTCTGTGACACCACCACAGAAGCTCAGGGAGCCCTGGAGACTGTGGTGATGCTATGGAACCTGATGCAACCCTGCCTCCACTGTGACACCACAGAACCTCTGGGAGCCCTGGAGACCGTGCTGATGCTATGGAACCTGATGCAACCCTGCCTCCACTGTGACACCACAGAAGCTCGGGGAGCTCTGCAGACCGTGGGGATGCTGGCGAAGCTGACGGAACCCTGGGCACCACAGTGACGCTATGGAACCTGGTGGAACCGAGGGGCCACAGTGACACTGTGGGGCCTTTTGGAAGCAACAGGACCCTGGTGGGAAGCCACGGGATGATTAATCCTGCACGAACCTGCTCCAGGTGGGCTCCTCTCTCCCGGCTTCCACAGGTGCTGCTAGGATCCCACTCCGGCACTGGCTTGGCACGGGCTCACGGCTTCCTTTGGCAATGGCTCTGCTCCAGGATGGCATGCTGCAGAGAATGCAGGTAGATTTTGTGCTCACTCCTGGCATGCAGCTGGACAATAAAGCCTGATCCAGCCCCCCCTCAGCATATGTCCGGCTCTGGCATTGGGGCGGGGCAACTTTGGGAGCAGCCCCAGCCCTGCTCCTGCTCCCGGCTGGGCACCCAGCTGCTGGGACACAGGTGTGTCCTGATGCCACCGTCTACTCCTTTGAGAAGGGGAGGACAGAGTGCATCAGGGAGTTTGGTGTGGCTTACATGCGGCAAGGAGAAGGTGCAGCCCCAAACTGGCTTTCACTTCTAGAACCTTTTGCTATTGCGGGAGCAGCTGCTGGAGCTTTTCAACCGAGCTGCAAGAGTGAAAAGTGTGATGGCATGTCTATCTGAGAAGGAAGGTTCGGTGCCGCAGCCTGTTGTGCACAATTTATATGCTGATAAGAGAAGGGGGTGCTTTTGCAACGTTTTCCTTCCTGACACTTCTGTCTCTGTGAGCTTTAGCTGCTTGGACTCAGGGATACCGAAGGTATGTGAAAGTGACTGGGATGCGAGAATCATGTTGCACAGGGAACAGGGAAGGTCAGCAAATGTTTCCTGTCCTGGCACATCTCTCAGTCTGAACTGCAGCTGCAGATGCTTCACTTCCGCCAAGGACTCTGCCACCTTGAGAGAAGGATGCGCTCTATGGAGTTGAGAAAGAAAGTGCGTCTCACTAGCTTCTTTCCTCTACTTCATAGACAGCAAAGGGGCTATGAAAGGCAGCACTGGCTTTTTGTTCTAGGACTTCTTCTTTACAAGCAGCTGCTGGATGTTTGGAAGGGGGTTTGGGATATGCAAAAATGAGAGGCTAAGATGGTAAGAGGGTAAGATGGAAGTCATCTGGCAAAAGCAGAGCTCACAAAAGGGCCAGCTGAGAAAGCTCTTGCTGCCTACAACTTCAACTGCACCCCTCAAAGCAGCAGCACACACGCTGCTCTCGGCACTTTCCTTCTCAGCTCTACGCACCATCCTAAGCCTTGCCTCTCCCACACTCAGGATCCAAAGACAACGGCACCAGGGACTGCTCACACACTAAAGGCACCAGGACAAAAGGCTCACCAGCTTGGCCTTTGCATTCCCGCTGACAGCTCCACAGCTCGAACCCAGAGAACTGCCTGCTGCCAACAGCCTTTCCAATCACTCCGAGCACCTCATGACAAGGAGCTGCAGCGTGTGGGGAATGAATCTCCAGCAGCCTCCTGCCCCAGGCTGTCCCCCGGGAGCAGCCCTGCTCCAGGCCGTGACTGCCACCTGCACAGCCAAAGGACCCAGAGCCGGTGTTACACACCACGGCTGTGCCTGGCACAGAGACACCAGTGGCCACACAAGTGGCCATGACTGTCCACACACAGTCCCTGCTGCTGCTCCCCCAGCCGCTGGCACCAACTCCCAGCCACCCACTCCTAAAGCCACGGGGCCCACTGGGACACTGCGGGGGCTCGTGGAAGCCAGCGGCCATTGTGACACAGCGGGGCTGCACAGAGCCCACGGTGCTTTGTGACCCGTGGCTCCCAGGAGAGCCTTTGTGATGCTGGGGAACTACAAGGAAGCCTGGCTCCTCTGTGACACCACCACAGAAGCTCAGGGGAGCCCTGGAGACCGTGCTGATGCTATGGAACCTGATGCAACCCTGCCTCCACTGTGACACCACAGAAGCTCTTGGAGCCCTGGAGACCGTGGTGATGCTATGGAACCTGATGCAACCCTGCCTCCACTGTGACACCACAGAAGCTCAGGGAGCCCTGGAGACTGTGGTGATGCTATGGAACCTGATGCAACCCTGCCTCCTCTGTGACACCACAGAAGCTCAGGGAGCCCTGGAGACTGTGGTGATGCTATGGAACCTGATGCAACCCTGCCTCCACTGTGACACCACAGAAGCTCGGGGAGCCCTGGAGACTGTGGGGATGCTGGCGAAGCTGACGGAACCCTGGGCACCACAGTGACGCTATGGAACCTGGTGGAACCGAGGGGCCACAGTGACACTGTGGGGCCTTTTGGAAGCAACAGGACCCTGGTGGGAAGCCACGGGATGATTAATCCTGCACGAACCTGCTCCAGGTGGGCTCCTCTCTCCCGGCTTCCACAGGTGCTGCTAGGATCCCACTCCGGCACTGGCTTGGCACGGGCTCACGGCTTCCTTTGGCAATGGCTCTGCTCCAGGATGGCATGCTGCAGAGAATGCAGGTAGATTTTGTGCTCACTCCTGGCATGCAGCTGGACAATAAAGCCTGATCCAGCCCCCCCTCAGCATATGTCTGGCTCTGGCATTGGGGCGGGGCAACTTTGGGAGCAGCCCCAGCCCTGCTCCTGCTCCCGGCTGGGCACCCAGCTGCTGGGACACAGGTGTGTCCTGATGCCACCGTCTACTCCTTTGAGAAGGGGAGGACAGAGTGCATCAGGGAGTTTGGTGTGGCTTACATGCGGCAAGGAGAAGGTGCAGCCCCAAACTGGCTTTCACTTCTAGAACCTTTTGCTATTGCGGGAGCAGCTGGTGGAGCTTTTCAACCGAGCTGCAAGAGTGAAAAGTGTGATGGCATGTCTATCTGAGAAGGAAGGTTCGGTGCCGCAGCCTGTTGTGCACAATTTATATGCTGATAAGAGAAGGGGGTGCTTTTGCAACGTTTTCCTTCCTGACACTTCTGTCTCTGTGAGCTTTAGCTGCTTGGACTCAGGGATACCGAAGGTATGTGAAAGTGACTGGGATGCGAGAATCATGTTGCACAGGGAACAGGGAAGGTCAGCAAATGTTTCCTGTCCTGGCACATCTCTCAGTCTGAACTGCAGCTGCAGATGCTTCACTTCCGCCAAGGACTCTGCCACCTTGAGAGAAGGATGCGCTCTATGGAGTTGAGAAAGAAAGTGCGTCTCACTAGCTTCTTTCCTCTACTTCATAGACAGCAAAGGGGCTATGAAAGGCAGCACTGGCTTTTTGTTCTAGGACTTCTTCTTTACAAGCAGCTGCTGGATGTTTGGAAGGGGGTTTGGGATATGCAAAAATGAGAGGCTAAGATGGTAAGAGGGTAAGATGGAAGTCATCTGGCAAAAGCAGAGCTCACAAAAGGGCCAGCTGAGAAAGCTCTTGCTGCCTACAACTTCAACTGCACCCCTCAAAGCAGCAGCACACACGCTGCTCTCGGCACTTTCCTTCTCAGCTCTACGCACCATCCTAAGCCTTGCCTCTCCCACACTCAGGATCCAAAGACAACGGCACCAGGGACTGCTCACACACTAAAGGCACCAGGACAAAAGGCTCACCAGCTTGGCCTTTGCATTCCCGCTGACAGCTCCACAGCTCGAACCCAGAGAACTGCCTGCTGCCAACAGCCTTTCCAATCACTCCGAGCACCTCATGACAAGGAGCTGCAGCGTGTGGGGAATGAATCTCCAGCAGCCTCCTGCCCCAGGCTGTCCCCCGGGAGCAGCCCTGCTCCAGGCCGTGACTGCCACCTGCACAGCCAAAGGACCCGGAGCCGGTGTTACACACCACGGCTGTGCCTGGCACAGAGACACCAGTGGCCACACAAGTGGCCATGACTGTCCACACACAGTCCCTGCTGCTGCTCCCCCAGCCGCTGGCACCAACTCCCAGCCACCCACTCCTAAAGCCACGGGGCCCACTGAGACACTGCGGGGGCTCGTGGAAGCCAGCGGCCATTCTGACACAGCGGGGCTGCACAGAGCCCACGGTGCTTTGTGACCCGTGGCTCCCAGGAGAGCCTTTGTGATGCTGGGGAACTACAAGGAAGCCTGGCTCCTCTGTGACACCACCACAGAAGCTCAGGGGAGCCCTGGAGACCGTGCTGATGCTATGGAACCTGATGCAACCCTGCCTCCTCTGTGACACCACAGAACCTCTGGGAGCCCTGGAGACCGTGGTGATGCTATGGAACCTGATGCAACCCTGCCTCCTCTGTGACACCACAGAACCTCTGGGAGCCCTGGAGACCGTGCTGATGCTATGGAACCTGATGCAACCCTGCCTCCACTGTGACACCACAGAAGCTCAGGGAGCCCTGGAGACTGTGGTGATGCTATGGAACCTGATGCAACCCTGCCTCCACTGTGACACCACAGAACCTCTGGGAGCCCTGGAGACCGTGCTGATGCTATGGAACCTGATGCAACCCTGCCTCCACTGTGACACCACAGAAGCTCGGGGAGCTCTGCAGACCATGGGGATGCTGGCGAAGCTGACGGAACCCTGGGCACCACAGTGACGCTATGGAACCTGGTGGAACCGAGGGGCCACAGTGACACTGTGGGGCCTTTTGGAAGCAACAGGACCCTGGTGGGAAGCCACGGGATGATTAATCCTGCACGAACCTGCTCCAGGTGGGCTCCTCTCTCCCGGCTTCCACAGGTGCTGCTAGGATCCCACTCCGGCACTGGCTTGGCACGGGCTCACGGCTTCCTTTGGCAATGGCTCTGCTCCAGGATGGCATGCTGCAGAGAATGCAGGTAGATTTTGTGCTCACTCCTGGCATGCAGCTGGACAATAAAGCCTGATCCAGCCCCCCCTCAGCATATGTCCGGCTCTGGCATTGGGGCGGGGCAACTTTGGGAGCAGCCCCAGCCCTGCTCCTGCTCCCGGCTGGGCACCCAGCTGCTGGGACACAGGTGTGTCCTGATGCCACCGTCTACTCCTTTGAGAAGGGGAGGACAGAGTGCATCAGGGAGTTTGGTGTGGCTTACATGCGGCAAGGAGAAGGTGCAGCCCCAAACTGGCTTTCACTTCTAGAACCTTTTGCTATTGCGGGAGCAGCTGCTGGAGCTTTTCAACCGAGCTGCAAGAGTGAAAAGTGTGATGGCATGTCTATCTGAGAAGGAAGGTTCGGTGCCGCAGCCTGTTGTGCACAATTTATATGCTGATAAGAGAAGGGGGTGCTTTTGCAACGTTTTCCTTCCTGACACTTCTGTCTCTGTGAGCTTTAGCTGCTTGGACTCAGGGGTACCGAAGGTGTGTGAAAGTGACTGGGATGCGAGAATCATGTTGCACAGGGAACAGGGAAGGTCAGCAAATGTTTCCTGTCCTGGCACATCTCTCAGTCTGAACTGCAGCTGCAGATGCTTCACTTCCGCCAAGGACTCTGCCACCTTGAGAGAAGGATGCGCTCTATGGAGTTGAGAAAGAAAGTGCGTCTCACTAGCTTCTTTCCTCTACTTCATAGACAGCAAAGGGGCTATGAAAGGCAGCACTGGCTTTTTGTTCTAGGACTTCTTCTTTACAAGCAGCTGCTGGATGTTTGGAAGGGGGTTTGGGATATGCAAAAATGAGAGGCTAAGATGGTAAGAGGGTAAGATGGAAGTCATCTGGCAAAAGCAGAGCTCACAAAAGGGCCAGCTGAGAAAGCTCTTGCTGCCTACAACTTCAACTGCACCCCTCAAAGCAGCAGCACACACGCTGCTCTCGGCACTTTCCTTCTCAGCTCTACGCACCATCCTAAGCCTTGCCTCTCCCACACTCAGGATCCAAAGACAACGGCACCAGGGACTGCTCACACACTAAAGGCACCAGGAAAAAAGGCTCACCAGCTTGGCCTTTGCATTCCCGCTGACAGCTCCACAGCTCGAACCCAGAGAACTGCCTGCTGCCAACAGCCTTTCCAATCACTCTGAGCACCTCATGACAAGGAGTGTGGGGAATGAATCTCCAGCAGCCTCCTGCCCCAGGCTGTCCCCCGGGAGCAGCCCTGCTCCAGGCCGTGACTGCCACCTGCACAGCCAAAGGACCCGGAGCCGGTGTTACACACCACGGCTGTGCCTGGCACAGAGACACCAGTGGCCACACAAGTGGCCATGGCACTGTCCACACACAGTCCCTGCTGCTGCTCCCCCAGCCGCTGGCACCAACTCCCAGCCACCCACTCCTAAAGCCACGGGGCCCACTGGGACACTGCGGGGGCTCGTGGAAGCCAGCGGCCATTGTGACACAGCGGGGCTGCACAGAGCCCACGGTGCTTTGTGACCCGTGGCTCCCAGGAGAGCCTTTGTGATGCTGGGGAACTACAAGGAAGCCTGGCTCCTCTGTGACACCACCACAGAAGCTCAGGGGAGCCCTGGAGACCGTGCTGATGCTATGGAACCTGATGCAACCCTGCCTCCTCTGTGACACCACAGACGCTCTTGGAGCCCTGGAGACCGTGGTGATGCTATGGAACCTGATGCAACCCTGCCTCCACTGTGACACCACAGAACCTCTGGGAGCCCTGGAGACCGTGCTGATGCTATGGAACCTGATGCAACCCTGCCTCCACTGTGACACCACAGAAGCTCAGGGAGCCCTGGAGACTGTGGTGATGCTATGGAACCTGATGCAACCCTGCCTCCACTGTGACACCACAGAACCTCTGGGAGCCCTGGAGACCGTGCTGATGCTATGGAACCTGATGCAACCCTGCCTCCACTGTGACACCACAGAAGCTCGGGGAGCTCTGCAGACCGTGGGGATGCTGGCGAAGCTGACGGAACCCTGGGCACCACAGTGACGCTATGGAACCTGGTGGAACCGAGGGGCCACAGTGACACTGTGGGGCCTTTTGGAAGCAACAGGACCCTGGTGGGAAGCCACGGGATGATTAATCCTGCACGAACCTGCTCCAGGTGGGCTCCTCTCTCCCGGCTTCCACAGGTGCTGCTAGGATCCCACTCCGGCACTGGCTTGGCACGGGCTCACGGCTTCCTTTGGCAATGGCTCTGCTCCAGGATGGCATGCTGCAGAGAATGCAGGTAGATTTTGTGCTCACTCCTGGCATGCAGCTGGACAATAAAGCCTGATCCAGCCCCCCCTCAGCATATGTCCGGCTCTGGCATTGGGGCGGGGCAACTTTGGGAGCAGCCCCAGCCCTGCTCCTGCTCCCGGCTGGGCACCCAGCTGCTGGGACACAGGTGTGTCCTGATGCCACCGTCTACTCCTTTGAGAAGGGGAGGACAGAGTGCATCAGGGAGTTTGGTGTGGCTTACATGCGGCAAGGAGAAGGTGCAGCCCCAAACTGGCTTTCACTTCTAGAACCTTTTGCTATTGCGGGAGCAGCTGCTGGAGCTTTTCAACCGAGCTGCAAGAGTGAAAAGTGTGATGGCATGTCTATCTGAGAAGGAAGGTTCGGTGCCGCAGCCTGTTGTGCACAATTTATATGCTGATAAGAGAAGGGGGTGCTTTTGGAACGTTTTCCTTCCTGACACTTCTGTCTCTGTGAGCTTTAGCTGCTTGGACTCAGGGATACCGAAGGTATGTGAAAGTGACTGGGATGCGAGAATCATGTTGCACAGGGAACAGGGAAGGTCAGCAAATGTTTCCTGTCCTGGCACATCTCTCAGTCTGAACTGCAGCTGCAGATGCTTCACTTCCGCCAAGGACTCTGCCACCTTGAGAGAAGGATGCGCTCTATGGAGTTGAGAAAGAAAGTGCGTCTCACTAGCTTCTTTCCTCTACTTCATAGACAGCAAAGGGGCTATGAAAGGCAGCACTGGCTTTTTGTTCTAGGACTTCTTCTTTACAAGCAGCTGCTGGATGTTTGGAAGGGGGTTTGGGATATGCAAAAATGAGAGGCTAAGATGGTAAGAGGGTAAGATGGAAGTCATCTGGCAAAAGCAGAGCTCACAAAAGGGCCAGCTGAGAAAGCTCTTGCTGCCTACAACTTCAACTGCACCCCTCAAAGCAGCAGCACACACGCTGCTCTCGGCACTTTCCTTCTCAGCTCTACGCACCATCCTAAGCCTTGCCTCTCCCACACTCAGGATCCAAAGACAACGGCACCAGGGACTGCTCACACACTAAAGGCACCAGGACAAAAGGCTCACCAGCTTGGCCTTTGCATTCCCGCTGACAGCTCCACAGCTTGAACCCAGAGAACTGCCTGCTGCCACCAGCCTTTCCAATCACTCTGAGCACCTCATGACAAGGAGTGTGGGGAATGAATCTCCAGCAGCCTCCTGCCCCAGGCTGTCCCCCGGGAGCAGCCCTGCTCCAGGCCGTGACTGCCACCTGCACAGCCAAAGGACCCAGAGCCGGTGTTACACACCACGGCTGTGCCTGGCACAGAGACACCAGTGGCCACACAAGTGGCCATGGCACTGTCCACACACAGTCCCTGCTGCTGCTCCCCCAGCCGCTGGCACCAACTCCCAGCCACCCACTCCTAAAGCCACGGGGCCCACTGGGACACTGCGGGGGCTCGTGGAAGCCAGCGGCCATTGTGACACAGCGGGGCTGCACAGAGCCCACGGTGCTTTGTGACCCGTGGCTCCCAGGAGAGCCTTTGTGATGCTGGGGAACTACAAGGAAGCCTGGCTCCTCTGTGACACCACCACAGAAGCTCAGGGGAGCCCTGGAGACCGTGCTGATGCTATGGAACCTGATGCAACCCTGCCTCCTCTGTGACACCACAGAAGCTCTTGGAGCCCTGGAGACCGTGCTGATGCTATGGAACCTGATGCAACCCTGCCTCCTCTGTGACACCACAGAACCTCTGGGAGCCCTGG
Organism: Aphelocoma californica; assembly: GCA_028536675.1. NCBI lineage: Eukaryota > Metazoa > Chordata > Aves > Passeriformes > Corvidae > Aphelocoma > Aphelocoma californica. Next base: position 3,726 of record JAQMYR010000687.1, on the reverse strand, counting down.
AGACCGTGCTGATGCTATGGAACCTGATGCAACCCTGCCTCCACTGTGACACCACAGAAGCTCAGGGAGCCCTGGAGACTGTGGTGATGCTATGGAACCTGATGCAACCCTGCCTCCACTGTGACACCACAGAACCTCTGGGAGCCCTGGAGACCGTGCTGATGCTATGGAACCTGATGCAACCCTGCCTCCACTGTGACACCACAGAAGCTCGGGGAGCTCTGCAGACCGTGGGGATGCTGGCGAAGCTGACGGAACCCTGGGCACCACAGTGACGCTATGGAACCTGGTGGAACCGAGGGGCCACAGTGACACTGTGGGGCCTTTTGGAAGCAACAGGACCCTGGTGGGAAGCCACGGGATGATTAATCCTGCACGAACCTGCTCCAGGTGGGCTCCTCTCTCCCGGCTTCCACAGGTGCTGCTAGGATCCCACTCCGGCACTGGCTTGGCACGGGCTCACGGCTTCCTTTGGCAATGGCTCTGCTCCAGGATGGCATGCTGCAGAGAATGCAGGTAGATTTTGTGCTCACTCCTGGCATGCAGCTGGACAATAAAGCCTGATCCAGCCCCCCCTCAGCATATGTCCGGCTCTGGCATTGGGGCGGGGCAACTTTGGGAGCAGCCCCAGCCCTGCTCCTGCTCCCGGCTGGGCACCCAGCTGCTGGGACACAGGTGTGTCCTGATGCCACCGTCTACTCCTTTGAGAAGGGGAGGACAGAGTGCATCAGGGAGTTTGGTGTGGCTTACATGCGGCAAGGAGAAGGTGCAGCCCCAAACTGGCTTTCACTTCTAGAACCTTTTGCTATTGCGGGAGCAGCTGCTGGAGCTTTTCAACCGAGCTGCAAGAGTGAAAAGTGTGATGGCATGTCTATCTGAGAAGGAAGGTTCGGTGCCGCAGCCTGTTGTGCACAATTTATATGCTGATAAGAGAAGGGGGTGCTTTTGGAACGTTTTCCTTCCTGACACTTCTGTCTCTGTGAGCTTTAGCTGCTTGGACTCAGGGATACCGAAGGTATGTGAAAGTGACTGGGATGCGAGAATCATGTTGCACAGGGAACAGGGAAGGTCAGCAAATGTTTCCTGTCCTGGCACATCTCTCAGTCTGAACTGCAGCTGCAGATGCTTCACTTCCGCCAAGGACTCTGCCACCTTGAGAGAAGGATGCGCTCTATGGAGTTGAGAAAGAAAGTGCGTCTCACTAGCTTCTTTCCTCTACTTCATAGACAGCAAAGGGGCTATGAAAGGCAGCACTGGCTTTTTGTTCTAGGACTTCTTCTTTACAAGCAGCTGCTGGATGTTTGGAAGGGGGTTTGGGATATGCAAAAATGAGAGGCTAAGATGGTAAGAGGGTAAGATGGAAGTCATCTGGCAAAAGCAGAGCTCACAAAAGGGCCAGCTGAGAAAGCTCTTGCTGCCTACAACTTCAACTGCACCCCTCAAAGCAGCAGCACACACGCTGCTCTCGGCACTTTCCTTCTCAGCTCTACGCACCATCCTAAGCCTTGCCTCTCCCACACTCAGGATCCAAAGACAACGGCACCAGGGACTGCTCACACACTAAAGGCACCAGGACAAAAGGCTCACCAGCTTGGCCTTTGCATTCCCGCTGACAGCTCCACAGCTTGAACCCAGAGAACTGCCTGCTGCCACCAGCCTTTCCAATCACTCTGAGCACCTCATGACAAGGAGTGTGGGGAATGAATCTCCAGCAGCCTCCTGCCCCAGGCTGTCCCCCGGGAGCAGCCCTGCTCCAGGCCGTGACTGCCACCTGCACAGCCAAAGGACCCGGAGCCGGTGTTACACACCACGGCTGTGCCTGGCACAGAGACACCAGTGGCCACACAAGTGGCCATGGCACTGTCCACACACAGTCCCTGCTGCTGCTCCCCCAGCCGCTGGCACCAACTCCCAGCCACCCACTCCTAAAGCCACGGGGCCCACTGGGACACTGCGGGGGCTCGTGGAAGCCAGCGGCCATTGTGACACAGCGGGGCTGCACAGAGCCCACGGTGCTTTGTGACCCGTGGCTCCCAGGAGAGCCTTTGTGATGCTGGGGAACTACAAGGAAGCCTGGCTCCTCTGTGACACCACCACAGAAGCTCAGGGGAGCCCTGGAGACCGTGCTGATGCTATTGAACCTGATGCAACCCTGCCTCCTCTGTGACACCACAGAAGCTCTTGGAGCCCTGGAGACCGTGGTGATGCTATGGAACCTGATGCAACCCTGCCTCCTCTGTGACACCACAGAACCTCTGGGAGCCCTGGAGACCGTGCTGATGCTATGGAACCTGATGCAACCCTGCCTCCACTGTGACACCACAGAAGCTCAGGGAGCCCTGGAGACTGTGGTGATGCTATGGAACCTGATGCAACCCTGCCTCCACTGTGACACCACAGAACCTCTGGGAGCCCTGGAGACCGTGCTGATGCTATGGAACCTGATGCAACCCTGCCTCCACTGTGACACCACAGAAGCTCGGGGAGCTCTGCAGACCGTGGGGATGCTGGCGAAGCTGACGGAACCCTGGGCACCACAGTGACGCTATGGAACCTGGTGGAACCGAGGGGCCACAGTGACACTGTGGGGCCTTTTGGAAGCAACAGGACCCTGGTGGGAAGCCACGGGATGATTAATCCTGCACGAACCTGCTCCAGGTGGGCTCCTCTCTCCCGGCTTCCACAGGTGCTGCTAGGATCCCACTCCGGCACTGGCTTGGCACGGGGCTCACGGCTTCCTTTGGCAATGGCTCTGCTCCAGGATGGCATGCTGCAGAGAATGCAGGTAGATTTTGTGCTCACTCCTGGCATGCAGCTGGACAATAAAGCCTGATCCAGCCCCCCCTCAGCATATGTCCGGCTCTGGCATTGGGGCGGGGCAACTTTGGGAGCAGCCCCAGCCCTGCTCCTGCTCCCGGCTGGGCACCCAGCTGCTGGGACACAGGTGTGTCCTGATGCCACCGTCTACTCCTTTGAGAAGGGGAGGACAGAGTGCATCAGGGAGTTTGGTGTGGCTTACATGCGGCAAGGAGAAGGTGCAGCCCCAAACTGGCTTTCACTTCTAGAACCTTTTGCTATTGCGGGAGCAGCTGCTGGAGCTTTTCAACCGAGCTGCAAGAGTGAAAAGTGTGATGGCATGTCTATCTGAGAAGGAAGGTTCGGTGCCGCAGCCTGTTGTGCACAATTTATATGCTGATAAGAGAAGGGGGTGCTTTTGCAACGTTTTCCTTCCTGACACTTCTGTCTCTGTGAGCTTTAGCTGCTTGGACTCAGGGATACCGAAGGTATGTGAAAGTGACTGGGATGCGAGAATCATGTTGCACAGGGAACAGGGAAGGTCAGCAAATGTTTCCTGTCCTGGCACATCTCTCAGTCTGAACTGCAGCTGCAGATGCTTCACTTCCGCCAAGGACTCTGCCACCTTGAGAGAAGGATGCGCTCTATGGAGTTGAGAAAGAAAGTGCGTCTCACTAGCTTCTTTCCTCTACTTCATAGACAGCAAAGGGGCTATGAAAGGCAGCACTGGCTTTTTGTTCTAGGACTTCTTCTTTACAAGCAGCTGCTGGATGTTTGGAAGGGGGTTTGGGATATGCAAAAATGAGAGGCTAAGATGGTAAGAGGGTAAGATGGAAGTCATCTGGCAAAAGCAGAGCTCACAAAAGGGCCAGCTGAGAAAGCTCTTGCTGCCTACAACTTCAACTGCACCCCTCAAAGCAGCAGCACACA
>JAQMYR010000686.1:0-80674 GCA_028536675.1 Aphelocoma californica | reverse complement strand
TGTTGTCACGGAAGCTCCCTGGGGACGGAGGCAGCAGTTAGGGGGGGTCCTGACCCCCCCCCCCGGAGCCCCCAATTTCCCCCCGAGACGCCCCAAATCCCCAGCACCCCCCGCCGGCCCCACAGGTGGGACATTTGGGGACACTGGGGGCGGATTTGGGCTCCAGGGGGGGTTGGGTGGGGTCAGGACCCCCCTGTCCCCCTCCGTGGGGGGCTGTGGGGGAGTTTGAGGGGGCCCCAGGTGGTTTGGGGCAGTTGGGGGGCGGGGGGGGGGGCAAATCCTCCCATTCCCACCCCGGGGCTGAAATTGGGGCATTCGGGGGGGGCAGCACCCAGGACCCCCCAAAAATCCCCCCATTCCCACCCTGGGGGCAGCTGCAGGAGGGGGTGGGGGCTGTGGGGGGATTTTGGGGGGATCCAGAGGGGGTGTGGGGGGGGATTTTGTGGGACCAAGGGCCCCCTGGGGTGTTGAAATGGGGGTGTTCAGGGAGGGAGCACCCAGGACCCCCCCAAACCTCCCCTGAACCCACCTGGGGGGGGGGGGGTGAGGAAGGGGCTGTCAGGGGATTTGGGGGGGGGGGATCCTGGAGGTTTTGGGGGCAGTTTGGAGGGTCGTGCCCCCCCCAGACCCACCTGGGGCAGTGAAGGCGGGGGGGGAGGCGGGGGTGAAGCCCCCCCCCTCAGCCAGGAGGGTGTTGTAGGGGCTCGACCCCCCCCGCGGCGGCAGCACCGGGTTGGGCAGGAGGTGCGACCCTGCAGAGAGGGGTGGGGGGTCACACATGGGGGTCCTGGGGGGTCTGAGAGGGTCCTGGGGGGGTCACAGGAGATCTGGGAGGGGGGTCTAGGTACCCCAAGAGTGTTTCTGGAGGGGTCTGAGTGGAGTCTGGGCGGTCCCATGGGGGTCCCAGAGGGGTCTTGAGGTCTGGGAGGGATCAGAGGGGTCCCAGGGGGTCTGAGGGGATCCCAGGGGGTCACGGGGGAGGGGAGGGGGAGGCTCAGGGGGTCTGAGGTGGATCTGGGGCATCCCAGGGGGTCTGGGGAGGGGTCTTGGGTGGTCTCTGGGAAGGGCCCTGGGGGTCTGAGAGGGTCCAGGGGGGCTCCCAGAAGGATCTTCGGGGTCTCTGGGGGGTTTCTGGGAGGGGTCTCACCTCTGTTTGGGGTGGAGGAGGGTCTCTGGGGATTCCTGGGGAGGGGGTCTCACCTCTGTTCAGAGTGGGGGGGCTTGGGGTTTTTTTTGGGGAGGGGGTCTCACCTCGGTTCAAGGTCGGGGTGCTGTTCAGGTCCCCCCCCCATAAAACTCGACTCCGTCTGTTTCCGGACCGTGTCGTTCCACATCCTCCGGATCCGGCTCTGGGAGGACAATGGTGGGGCTGGGACCCCCCAGAACGCCCCAAAACCCACTCCAGAACCCCCCTGGACTCCCCCAAACACCCCAGAATACCCCCGGAGCCCCCACCCCGAGGTGTCCCCACAACCAGCACCCATAGCCTGGTGGAGTTGGAGGGAATTTTTGGGTCCAGGGGGTTTTGGGGGAAGCCGGGGGGACCTAGGGGTGCCACAGGTGGGTTTGGGAGGGTATGGAGGGGTCCCACCTGCACCCGGGGGACGGTCTGGGTGTGTCAGGGGGGATTTGTGGGTCCGGAGGGATTTGAGGGTGCCGTGGGGAGGTTCCCCACCTGGGTGTGGAGTGGGTTTGGGGGCCCAGAGATGGGTTTGGGGGTTCCGAGGGCTTTGGGTTTCCTTGGGGTGGGGTGGTCCCAAGCTGGGTGCTGCTGTAGTACTGGGGGTGAGTTTGGGGGGGTTATCTGGGGGGCTGGGAGGGCTGGGGGGGGGGGTCTGTGTGGGACTGACAGGCAGGACAGGAGTGATTGACAGCTGGCATCAGCTGGGTGACAGGCAGGAATCAAAGTGATTGACAGGCAGGATCGGCGCTGCAGAGTGATTGACAGGCAGGGCCAAGAGTGATGAGGAGGGTGTGGCAGCCTCAGGATTTAAGTTGAGGGGAAAAGGGGCAGGGAAAAGTGATGGGAAAAAGTGTTTGAAGTCTGAGGGGGAAAGGGCAGAAAAAGGGAGGGGAAAGGGCGGGAAATGTGAGGGGGGAAAAGGGTGGGGAATGTGAGGGGAAAAGGGTGGGAAATGTGAGGGGAAAAGGGTGGGAAATGTGAGGGAGAAAAGGGCGGGAAACGAGGAGAAAAAGGCAGGAAATGTGAGGGGAAAAAGGGTGGGAAATGTGAGACCAAAAAGGGTGGGAAACGTGAGGGGGAAAAGGAGGGAAAGGTAGGGGGAAAGTGGTGGGAAATGTGAGGGGAAAAGGGCGGGAAACGTGAGGGGAAAAGGGCGGGAAACGTGAGGGGAAAAGGGTGGGAAATGTGAGGAGGAAAGGGTGGGAAATGTGAGGGGAAAAGGGTGGGAAATGTGAGGGGAAAAGGGTGGGGAATGTGAGGGGAAAAGGGTGGGAAATGTGAGGGGAAAAGGGTGGAAAATGAGGGGGGAAAGGGTGGGAAATGTGAGGGGAAAAAGGGTGGGAAACAAGGAGAAAAAGGCAGGAAATGTGAGGGGAAAAAGGGTGGGAAATGTGAGGAGGAAAGGGTGGGAAATGTGAGGGGAAAATGGAGGGAAATGTAAGGGGAAAAGGGTGGGAAATGTGAGGGGAAAAGGTGTGGGAAATGTGAGACAAAAAGGTGGGAAACATGAGGGGAAAAAGGCAGGAAAATGAGGGGGGAAAGGGTGGGAAATGTGAGGAGAAAACGGGGGGGGAAATGTGAGGGGGAAAAGGGTGGGAAATGAGGGGAAAAGGGTGGGAAATGTGAGGGGGAAAAGGGTGGGAAATGAGGGGAAAAGGGCAGGAAATGTGAGGGGGAAAGGGTGGGAAATGTGAGACCAAAAAGGGTGGGAAACTTGAGGGGAAAAAGGCGAGAAACGTGAGGGGAGAAAAGGAGGGAAAGGCAGGGGGAAAGGGTGGGGAATGTGAGGGGAAAAGGATGGGGAATGTGAGAGGAGAAAGGTGTGGGCATCATGAGGGGAAAAGGGTGGCAAACCTGAGGAGAGAAAAGGGTGGGAAAGGTAGGGGAAAAAATGGGGGGAAAAATGAGGGAGAAAAGGGTGGGAAACATGAGAGGGGAAAGGCAGGAGAATGAGGGGGAAGGGTGGGAAATGTGAGGGGGAAAAGGGCAGGAAATGTGAGGGGGAAAGGGTGAGAAATGTGAGGGGAAAAAGGCGAGAAACCTGAGGGGAGAAAAGGAGGAAAAGGTGGGGAAAAGGGTGGGGAATGTGAGGGGAAAAGCATGGGAAACATGAGGGCTAAAAGGGTGGGGAATGTGAGGGGAAAAAGGGGTGGGCATCATGAGGGGAAAAGGGTGGCAAACCTGAGGGGAGAAAAGGGTGGGAAAGGTAGGGGGGAAAATGGAGGGAAATGTGAGGGAGAAAAGGGTGGGAAATGAGGAGAAATAGGCAGGAAATGTGAGGGGGAAAAGGGTGGGAAACTTGAGGGGGAAAACGCGAGAAATGTAAGGGGAGAAAAGGAGAGAAAGGTAGGGGGAAAAGGGTGGGGAATGTGAGGGGGGAAAAGGGTAGGAAATGTGAGGGCTAAAAGGGTGGGAAATGTGAGGGGGAAAGGGTGGCAACCATGAGGGGAAAAGGGTGGGAAATGTGAGACCAAAAAGGGTGGGAAACATGAGGGGAAAAAGGCAGGAAAATGAGGGGGGAAAGGGTGGGAAATGTGAGGGGAAAAAGGGTGGGAAATGAGGGGGAAAAGGCAGGAAATGTGAGGGGGAAAAGGGTGGGAAATGTGAGACCAAAAAGGGTGGGAAACTTGAGGGGAAAAAGGCGAGAAACGTGAGGGGAGAAAAGGAGGGAAAGGCAGGGGGAAAAGGTGGGAATTGTGAGGGGAAAAAGGGTGGGAAACGTGAAGGGAAAAAGGGTGGGAAACGTGAAGGGAAAAAGGGCGGGAAACGTGAGGGAAAAAGGGCGGGAAACGTGAGGGGAAAAGGGTGGGAAACGTGAGGGGGAAAAGGGCGGGAAAACGTGAGGGGAAAAGGGTGGGGAATGTGAGGGGGAAAAGGGCGGGAAATACGAGAACAAAAAGGGTGGGAAACATGAGGGGGGAAAGGCAGGAAAATGAGGGGGGAAAGGGTGGGAAACGTGAGGGGAAAAGGGTGGGAAACGTGAGGGGAGAACTGTGGCAAACCTGAGTGGGAAATGTGAGAGAAAAAAAGTGGGAAAAGTGAGCGGAAAGGGCAGGAAAAAAGGGAAGAAAAAAGGGTGGAAATCGTGAAGGAAAGATGTTGGGAAAATCGAAAAAAAAGGGTGAGAAAGGGGAGAAGAAAGGAATATGGAAGAGAAAAGGTAAAGAAAAAAAGGTGGGAAACGTGAAGAGAAAAAGGAGTGAAAAAGGTAAGAAAAAAGCACAGGAAAAGAAAAACCAAAAAAGGTGGGAAATGTGAGGAGAAAAAGAGCAGGAAAAGGGAGAGAAATAGAGGTTGGAAATCCCATAAACGCTCCCCCAGAGACCTTCCCCAATCCCATATGGGGGTCTCTGGGTGGGGTTAATGGGATTGGGGGGTCTCTGGAAGTGGATGGGGTTTCTTGGGGGGGGTCTTGGCGGGGGTCTCTGTGAGATTTGGGGGCCCTCTGGGAGGGTGTCTATGGGATTGGGGGGTGCTCTGCGGGATTTGGGATTTTTCAAAGCTATGGGGCTGCGAGGGCTCTCCCCAGGCCCCCATCTCTGTGAGAGGTCCCTCAAAGACCCCCTATCCTATCGGGGGGGATTTCTGGGGGGGCTTTGGGGTCCCCACCTGGGTGCTGCTGTGTTTAGGGGAGGTTTTTGGGGTCCCCACCTGGGTGCCGCTGTAGCACCGGGGTGGGGTTTAGGGGAGGTTTTTGGGGTGTTTTTGGGGTCCCCACCTGGGTGCCGCTGTAGCACCGGGGTGGGGTTTAGGGGAGGTTTTTGGGGTGTTTTTGGGGTCCCCACCTGGGTGCCGCTGTAGTACCGGGGTGGGGTTTAGGGGAGGTTTTTGGGGTCCCCACCTGGGTGCTGCTGTAGTACCGGGGGTGGGGTTTAGGGGAGGTTTTTGGGGTCCCCACCTGGGTGCCGCTGTAGTACCGGGGATGGGGTTTTGGGGAGGTTTTTGGGGTGTTTTTGGGGTGTTTTTGGGGTCCCCACCTGGGTGCCGCTGTAGTACCGGGGTGGGGTTTAGGGGAGGTTTTTGGGGTGTTTTTGGGGTCCCCACCTGGGTGCCGCTGTAGTACCGGGGTGGGGTTTAGGGGAGGTTTTTGGGGTGTTTTTGGGGTGTTTTTGGGGTCCCCACCTGGGTGTCGCTGTAGTACCGGGGGTGGGGTTTAGGGGAGGTTTTTGGGGTGTTTTTGGGGTCCCCACCTGGGTGCTGCTGTAGTACTGGGGTGGGGTTTAGGGGAGGTTTTTGGGGTGTTTTTGGGGTCCCCACCTGGGTGCTGCTGTAGTACTGGGGTGGGGTTTAGGGGAGGTTTTTGGGGTGTTTTTGGGGTCCCCACCTGGGTGCCGCTGTAGTACCGGGGGTGGGGTTTAGGGGAGGTTTTTGGGGTCCCCACCTGGGTGCCGCTGTAGTACCGGGGGTGGGGTTTAGGGGAGGTTTTTGGGGTGTTTTTGGGGTCCCCACCTGGGTGCCGCTGTAGTACCGGGGGTGGGCGCGGGCGGCCGAGGGTTTGAGGGCGCCCAGGGAGGTCCCGGGGGGGCCCCTGAGGCAACACCCCGAGTGCCGCAGGCACTTGCTGAGCTCCCGGTGCACCTGGGGAACACACCAGTTCACACCAGTTCACACCAGTAACACACCAGTGACCCCCCCAGTAACACCCAGAACACACCAGTTCACACCAGTTCACACCAGTTCACACCAGTAACGCACCAGTGACCCCCCCAGTAACACCCAGTAACCTCCCAGTGCCCCACAGTGGCCCCCAGTAACACCCAGTGAAATCCAGTGCTCCCAGTGCCGCAGGCACTTGCTGAGCTCCCGGTGCACCTGGGGAACACACCAGTTCACACCAGTTCACACCAGTTCACACCAGTAACACACCAGTGACCCCCCCAGTAACACCCAGAACACACCAGTTCACACCAGTAACGCACCAGTGACCCCCCCAGTAACACCCAGTAACCTCCCAGTGACCCCCAGTAACACCCAGTGAAATCTAGTGCTCCCAGTGCCGCAGGCACTTGCTGAGCTCCCTGCGCACCTGGGAGGGTTCCGGGGGGGTCGATGCCCACCAGTTCACCCCAGTAACACCCCAGTGACCCCCAGTAGCCCCTCAGCGACCCCCCAGTCACCTCCCAGTGCCCTCAGTGCCACTTCCTGAGCTCCTGGTGCAACTGGGGGCCCCCCAGTAACAGCCCAGCAGCCCCCCCATTAATGTCCCAGTGCCTCCAGCTGCCTCCCCAGTCCCTCCCAGTCCCTCCCAGTGCCTCCCAGTGCCCTTATTCGTGATCTCTGGAGGTCTCAGTCTCTCCCAGTACCTCCCAGCCTCTCCCAGTGCCCCCCAGTTCCTCCCAGTGCCCCTCATTCATGGTCTGTGAGGATCCCAGTCCCTCCCACTCTTCCTCCGTCTCTCCCAGTGTCCCCCACATCTTTTTCTGGAGGGCACAGTGGAAGATGAAGGTGCCTCCCCAGTGTCCTTCCAGTTCCTTCATTCCTGATCTTTGGGGGTCCCACTCTGTCCCAGTGCCTCCCCAGTGCCCTCCCAGTCCTTCCCAGTGCCCCTTTTTTATGGTCTCTGGGCGTCCCAGTCCATCCCAGTTCCTCCCAGTGCCCCCCAGTCTCCCCCAGACCTTCTGGAGAGCACAGAGGAAGATGAAGGTGCTTGACCGGTGTCCCCCCCGTGCCCTCCCAGTGTCCCTTATTCATGATCTCTGTGTGTCCCAGCACCCTCCCAGTCCCTCCCAGTCCCTCCCAGTGCCCCCGGCCCCCCCCCCCCACCTTCTTCTGGAGGGCGCAGTGGAAGAGGAAGATGAAGGTGCCCTGCAGGGCGTTGCAGGCCGTGAACAGCGACGCCGTCAGCACCGACTCGCGGGTCACAAACAGGAGCCCGAAGGCCCAGGTGAGCCCCAGCAGCAGCAGCAGCGCGATGGCCCCCAGCGCCCACGACCTGCGGGGCACCCGCCGTCAACTGGGGGCACTGGGAGGCACTGGGAGGGCACTGGGAGGGCACTGGGGAGCAGCGGGACTCCCAGAGATGCTGAATGAGGGGACTGGGAGGGCACTGGGAGGGCACTGGGGAGCAGCGGGACTCCCAGAGATGCTGAATGAGGGGACTGGGAGGGCACTGGGAGGGCACTGGGGAGGGCACTGGGGAGCAGCGGGACTCCCAGAGATGCTGAATGAGGGGACTGGGAGGGCACTGGGAGGGCACTGGGGAGCAGCGGGACTCCCAGAGATGCTGAATGAGGGGACTGGGAGGGCACTGGGAGGGCACTGGGGAGCAGCGGGACTCCCAGAGATGCTGAATGAGGGGACTGGGAGGGCACTGGGAGGGCACTGGGGAGCAGCGGGACTCCCAGAGATGCTGAATGAGGGGACTGGGAGGGCACTGGGAGGGCACTGGGGAGCAGCGGGACTCCCAGAGATGCTGAATGAGGGGACTGGGAGGGCACTGGGAGGGCACTGGGGAGCAGCGGGACTCCCAGAGATGCTGAATGAGGGGACTGGGAGGGCACTGGGAGGGCACTGGGGAGCAGCGGGACTCCCAGAGATGCTGAATGAGGGGACTGGGAGGGCACTGGGAGGGCACTGGGGAGCAGCGGGACTCCCAGAGATGCTGAATGAGGGGACTGGGAGGGCACTGGGAGGGCACTGGGGAGCAGCGGGACTCCCAGAGATGCTGAATGAGGGGACTGGGAGGGCACTGGGAGGGCACTGGGGAGCAGCGGGACTCCCAGAGATGCTGAATGAGGGGACTGGGAGGGCACTGGGAGGGCACTGGGGAGCAGTGGGACTCCCAGAGATGCTGAATGAGGGGACTGGGAGGGCACTGGGAGGGCACTGGGGAGCAGTGGGACTCCCAGAGATGCTGAATGAGGGGACTGGGAGGGCACTGGGAGGGCACTGGGGAGCAGTGGGACTCCCAGAGATGCTGAATGAGGGGACTGAGAGGGCACTGGGAGGGCACTGGGGAGCAGTGGGACTCCCAGAGATGCTGAATGAGGGGACTGGGAGGGCACTGGCAGAGACTGGGATGGTACTGGAGGGTATTGGAAGGCACTGAAAGGGTACTGGAAGGGACTGGGAGAGACTGGGAAGGCAATGGAGGGCAATGGGAGACACTGGGAGGGTACTGGAAGGGACTGGGAGGCACGGGGAGAAACTGGAGGGCACTGGGGGGCATTGCAGGGCAGCGGCAGGGCACTGAAGGGCACCGGGAGGGACTGGGAGGGGACTGGGGGGGGACTGGGAGGGGAGTGGGAGGGGACTGGAGGGGACTGGGAGGGACTGGGGGGGGACTGGGGGAGATGGGGGGGACTGGGAGGGGACTGGAGGGGACTGGGAGGGGACTGGGAGGGGACTGGAAGGGACTGGGAGGGGACTGGAGGGCACTGGGAGGGACTGGGGGGAACTGGGAGGGACTGGAGGGCACTGGGAGGGACTGGGAGGGACTGGAGGGCACTGGGGGGGACTGGGAGGGGAGTAGGAGGGACTGGGGGGGACTGGGAGGGACTGGAGGGGACTGGGAGGGACTGGGAGGGGACTGGAGGGCACTGGGAGGGACTGGGAGGGGACTGGGGGGGACTGGGAGGGACTGGGAGGGGACTGGGGGGACTGGGAGGGGACTGGAGGGCACTGGGAGGGAACTGGAGGGGACTGGAGGGGACTGGGAGGCCACTGGGAGGGGACTGGGAGGGACTGGGGGGACTGGAGGGTACTGGGAGGGACTGGGAGGGACTGGGAGGGACTGGAGGGGACTGGAGGGGACTGGGAGGGACTGGGAGGGACTGGGAGGGACTGGGGGGACTGGAGGGTACTGGGAGGGACTGGGAGGGACTGGGGTTCCCAGCACCCACAGCGGGGCAGTTAGAGGGGAGTTGGGGCCTGGTTTCGGGGGTCCCTCCCTGCCCTGTTTGGGGTCCGGTTCGGGGCGGCCCCCGGTCAGGGCTCCCCTTTGGGATCCCCCGTTCGGGGTCTCATTTGGGCCCCCTCGAACACAGGGGTCGCATTTGGGGTCCCCCCTGTTCGCGGGCGCCCATCGGGGGTCCCGGCTGGGGTCCCTCCCGGCTTCGCAGGTCCCCCCCTTTGGGGGTTCCGTTTGGGGTCCCCCGTTGGGGGTCCCCTGTTGGGGGTCCCCCCACCTGATGCTGTCCAGGCGGCTGGAGTCGGGTTTGAGGGCGGCCGAGCTGCGCAGCATCTTGTGCAGGGTGACCAGCAGGAACACCAGCGTCACCTGCGGGGGGACCCCGCACCCGCTGTGGGACCCCGCACCCGCGGGGGGACCCCAGACCCACAGAGGGACCCCGGACCCGCGGGGGGACCCCGGACCCGCTGTGGGACCCCAGACCCATGGAGGGACCCCAGACCCACAGAGGGACCCCGGACCCGCGGGGGGACCCCGGACCCGCTGTGGGACCCCGGACCCATGGAGGGACCCCAGACCCGCTGTGGGACCCCGGACCCGCTGTGGGACCCCGGACCCGCGGGGGGACCCCAGACCCGCAGGGGGACCCCAGACCCATGGAGGGACCCCAGACCCGCGGGGGGACCCCAGACCCACGGAGGGACCCCAGACCCGCTGTGGGACCCCAGACCCACAGAGGGAGCCCAGACCCGCTGTGGGACCCCAGACGCGCGGAGGGACCCCAGACCCGCTGTGGGACCCCAGACCCGTGGAGAGACCCCAGACCCGCTGTGGGACCCCAGACCCACAGAGGGACCCCAGACCCATGGAGAGACCCCAGACCCATGGAGAGACCCCAGACCCGCTGTGGGACCCCAGACCCATGGAGGGACCCCAGACCCGCTGTGGGACCCCAGACCCACGGAGGGACCCCAGACCCGCTGTGGGACCCCAGACCCGCTGTGGGACCCCAGACCCGCGGAGGGACCCCAGACCCGCGGAGGGAGCCCAGGCCCATGGAGGGACCCCAGACCCATGGAGAGACCCCAGACCCACTGCGGGACCCCAGACCCCCAGAGGGACCCCAGACCCACAGAGGGACCCCAGACCCATGGAGAGACCCCAGACTCATGGGGAGACCCCAGACCCACTGCGGGACCCCAGACCCATGGAGAGACCCCAGACCCATGGAGAGACCCCAGACCCATGGAGGGACCCCAGACCCATGGAGGGACCCCAGGCCCATGGAGGGACCCCAGACCCGCGGAGGGACCCCAGACCCAGGATGGGACCCCAGACCCATGGAGAGACCCCAGACCCACTGTGGGATCCCCTCTGAGCCATGGCCGGGTACCCCAAACCCACGGCCACAGGGACCCAGAGCCACAGCGGGCCCCCAGACCCCTGGCAGGACCCCCAGCCTCACACCCCACGGGAGGACCCACAGTGGGACCCCCACCTGCCCCATGGCACGAACCCAGACCCCTGGGGCACCCCCGAGGCCCTCCCGAGCCTCCCAGCCCCTCATCCCCCATGCGAGGATGCCCAAGGTCCATCCCTGCACCTCCGGAGCCCCCCAGCCCCCCAAAGCCCCCCAGTCTCCCCCCAGCTCCCCGAAGCCCCCCAGGTCTCCCCACAGCCCCCCAAAGCTCCCAGTCTCCCCCCAGCCCCCCTGGTCTCCCCACAGCCCCCCAAAGCCCCCAGTCTCCCCCCAGTCCCCCAGGTCTCCCCGCAGCCCCCCGAGCCCCCCGTACGAGGATGACGAAGGCCACGGGGCCGATGAAGCTCCAGATGAAATAATTGTCCACCCGCAGCCAGCACCTGCCGGGGGCGGGGCGTCATCGGGACACGCCCACCGGGGTAAGGCCACGCCCCCAGGGAGGAGACCCCGCCCCACCGGCAAAGCCCCTCCCCCAGAGCCCCCATTGACACCTGGCGAGTCCCCCAGCAGCACCTGTGCCCCACCCTGTGCCAAGCCCCGCCCCCGCCTCAGGCCCCACTCCCAGCCCCGCCATTCACACCTGGGCACGCCCCATGGGGAAGCCCCGCCCCCAGCCACAGCTGCAGCCCAGCCACACCCCCGGCCACGCCCTGGCCACGCCCTGGCCACACCCTGACCACACCCTGACCACACCCTGGCCACACCCTGACCACACCCCAGCTATGCCCAGCCCCACCCCTGCCACACCCTGGCCACACCCTGGCCACACCCTGACCACACCCTGGCCACACTCTGACCACACCCTGGCCACACCCTGACCACACCCTGGCCACACTCTGACCACACCCTGACCACACTCTGACCACACCCAAATATGCCCAGCTCCACCCCAGCCACACCCCCGGCCACGCCCTGACCACACCCTGACCACACCCTGGCCACACTCTGACCACACCCCAGCTATGCCCAGCTCCACCCCAGCCACACCCCTGGCCACGCCCTGGCCACACTCTGACCACACCCCAGCCACACCCCCGGCCACACCCTGACCACACCCTGACCACACTCTGACCACACCCAAATATGCCCAGCTCCACCCCAGCCACACCCCCGGCCACGCCCTGGCCACGCCCTGACCACACCCTGACCACAGCTTGACCACACCCTGGCCACACCCCAGCTATGCCCAGCTCCACGCCAGCCACACCCCCGGCCACGCCCTGGCCACACCCCGACCACGCCCTGACCACACCCCAGCTATGCCCAGCTCCACCCCCGCCACACCCTGACCACACCCAAGCCTCACCCGGCCACATCCCAGTCATGCCCTGGCCACACACTGGGCACACCCCAGTCACACCCCAGCCACCCCCTGGCCACGCCCCAGCCACACACCAGGCACACCCCCGCCAGACACTGGGCACACCCTGGCCACGCCCCAGGCACACCACAGCCACATCCCAGCCATGTCCCGGCCACATCCCAGCCACGCCCTGGCCACACACCGGGCACGCCCCAGCCATGCCCCAGTCGCATCCCAGCCACGCCCTGGCCACGCACCGGGCACACCCCAGGCCACGCTCTGGACACACCTGACCACACCCCAGCTATGCCCAGCTCCACCCCGCCACACCCTGACCACACCCCGACCACACCCCGACCACACCCCGGCCATGCCCCAGCCACACACTGGGCACACTCCTGCCACACACTGGGCACACCTGGGCCATGCCCCAGGCACACACCAGGCATGCCCTGGCCACACACCGGGCACGTCCCAGCCACATCCTAGCCACATCCCAGCCACGCTCTGACCACACACCGGGCGCACCCTGACCACACCCTGACCACACCCTGAGCACACCCTGAGCACACCCTGACCACACCCAAGCCTCACCCTGACCACACCCCAGCCACACCCTGGGCACACCCTGGGCACACCCCAGCCACATCCTGGCCACACACTGGCCACGCCCCAGCCACATCCCAGCCACACCCCGGCCACGCCCCAGCCACGCCCTGGCCACACACTGGGCACACCCCAGCCACACCCAGCCACACCCTGGCCACGCCCCAGCCACGCCCTGGCCACACACTGGCCACACACTGGGCACACCCCAGCCACACCCAGCCACACCCCGGCCACGCCCCAGCCACACCCTGGCCACACACTGGGCACACCCCAGCCACACCCAGCCACACCCCGGCCACGCCCCAGCCACGCCCTGGCCACACACTGGGCACACCCCAGCCACACCCAGCCACGCCCCGGCCACGCCCTGGCCACGCCCCGGCCACGCCCCGGCCACGCCCCGGCCACGCCCCGGCCCCGCTCACGCCTGGTCGGTGCCGTAGCTGCGGTGGTCGATGGCGGCGGCGACGGCGACGACGACGGCAGGGAAGCAGTACCCCCCCGCGTAGTAGTACTTGCGGCGGCCGGGGTCGCTGTCGAACACCTCGAGCAGCAGCAGGTACAGGTGAACCCCCTCCAGGCACAGCCACGAGAACGACGCCAGGAAGAAATAGTGCAGCAGCCCCGCGAAGATGGGACAGGCAACCTGCGGGCACAGGGACAGGGACAGCGTGGGCACAGGGACAGGCCCAGGATGGGACAGGCCACCTGCGGGCACAGGGACAGCGTGGGCACAGGGACAGGCCCAGGATGGGACAGGCAACCTGCGGGCACAGGGACAGCGTGGGCACAGAGACAGGGTGGGCACAGGGACAGGGTGGGCACAGGGACAGCGTGGGCACAGGAACTGCCCCAGGATGGGACAAGCAACCTGTGGGCACAGGGACAGCGTGGGCACAGGAACTGCCCCAGGATGGGACAGGCAACCTGCGGGCACAGGGACAGCGTGGGCACAGGGACAGGGTGGGCACAGGGACAGCGTGGGCACAGGGACAGGCCCAGGATGGGACAGGCAACCTGCGGGCACAGGGACAGGGTGGGCACAGGGACAGCGTGGGCACAGGGACAGCGTGGGCACAGGGACTGCCCCAGGATGGGACCGGCCACCTGCGGGCACAGGGACAGCGTGGGCACAGGGACCGGGTGGGCACAGGGACAGCGTGGGCACAGGGACAGCGTGGGCACAGGGACTGCCCCAGGATGGGACAGGCCACCTGCGGGCACAGGGACAGCGTGGGCACAGAGACAGGGTGGGCACAGGGACAGGGTGGGCACAGGGACAGCGTGGGCACAGGAACTGCCCCAGGATGGGACAAGCAACCTGTGGGCACAGGGACAGCGTGGGCACAGGGACATCGTGGGCACAGGGACAGCGTGGGCACAGGGACTGCCCCAGGATGGGACCGGCCACCTGCGGGCACAGGGACAGCGTGGGCAGAGGCACTGCCCGAAGATGGGACAGGCCACCTGCGGGCACAGGGACAGTGTGGGCACAGGGACTGCCCAAAGATGGGACAGGCCACCTGCGGGCACAGGGACAGTGTGGGCACAGGGACAGGGTGGGCACAGGGACAGTGCGGGCACAGGGACAGTGTGGGCACAGGGACAGCGTGGGCACAGGGACAGCATGGGCACAGGGACAGCGTGGGCACAGGGACAGTGTGGGCACAGGGACAGGCCCAGGATGGGACAGGCCACCTGCGGGCACAGGGACAGCGTGGGCACAGGGACAGAGTGGGCACAGGGACAGCATGGGTACAGGGACTGCCCCAGGATGGGACAGGCCACCTGCAGGGACAGGGACAGCGTGGGCACAGGGACAGGGTGGGCACAGGGGCATGGTGGGCACAGGGACAGCGTGGGTACAGGGACAGCCTGAAGATGGGACAGGCCACCTGCGGGCACAGGGACAGGGACAGTGTGGGCACAGGGACTGCCCCAGGATGGGACCGGCCACCTGCGGGCACAGGGACAGCGTGGGCACAGGGGCAGTGTGGGCACAGGGGCACTGTGGGCACAGGGACTGCCTGAAGATGGGACAGGCCACCTGTGGGCACAGGGACTGTCCGAAGATGGGACAGGCCACCTGTGGGTACAGGGACAGGGTGGGCACAGGGACAGCGTGGGCACAGGGACAGCGTGGGCACAGGGACTGCCCCAGGATGGGACCGGCCACCTGCGGGCACAGGGACAGCGTGGGCAGAGGCACTGCCCGAAGATGGGTGTCCCAGGTGTGCCATGGGGGTGTCCTGGAATGTCCGAGCTGCATCATGGGTGGTCCCTTGGGGATCCCAGGTGCCCCCGGTGTGCCATGGGGTGTCCCAGGTGTCCTGTGGACTGTCCTTCAGGGCTCCCACGTGTGCCATGGGCTGCCCTCTGGGCATCCCCAGGGTGCTGTGGGGTGCAATGGGATGTTCCAGGGGTCTCGGGGCTGTTCTGGGATGTCCCAGGTGTGCCACGGGGAGTCCCACGGTGGTCCAGGTGTGCCATGAGGAGTCCCAGGGGCGCTGTGAGGGCCCCGTGGTGCCAGGGGTGCTCCCTTGGGGCTCCCAGGGGTGTCCTGGGGGCTCCAGGTGTGCCATGGGCTGTCCTTCAGGAGTCCCTTCATTCATGGGCTCTGCCAGGTGTGCCACGGATTGTCCCTCGGGGGTCCCAGGTGTGCTGTGGGCTGTCCCTTTGGAGTCCCAGGGGTGTGCCAGGGGGGTGCCAGGGGTGTGCCAGGGGTGCCAGCCTCACCTGGTACTGTGTCTTGTCGATGCCGACGAGGAAGAGCAGCTCGGCGAGGAAGAGGCTGATGCAGAGGTTCTTGTGGATCGTGGTGCGCTCCGAGGGCAGCCCCCGCAGGCAGCAGAAGGCCGAGATGGACAGGCCCAGGCACAGCAGGGCCACCAGGATCCCAGCCCAGGTGATCACCGACAGCAGCACCTCGTTCAGCCGCCCCGGGAACTGCGGGAAACCGGGAATTCCGGGGTGGGCAAAGGGACTTGGAGGGTTTTGGGGTCACCTGGACCCAGCCATGGTCATGGGGAGGGACAGGAGCCAGCAGGAGGGGACAGGGGCCAGCAGGAGGGGACAGGGGCCAGCAGGAGGGGACAGGGGCCACCAGGAGGGGACAAGGACCAGCAGGAGGGGACAGGGGCCACCAGGAGGGGACAGGGGCCACCAGGAGGGGACAGGACCAGCAGGAGGGGACAAGGACCAGCAGGAGGGGACAGGGGCCAGCAGGAGGGGACAGGGACCACCAGGAGGGGACAAGGACCAGCAGGAGGGGACAAGGACCAGCAGGAGGGGACAGGGGCCACCAGGAGGGGACAGGACCAGCAGGAGGGGACAAGGACCAGCAGGAGGGGACAGGGGCCAGCAGGAGGGGACAGGGACCAGCAGGAGGGGACCGGGGCCAGCAGGAGGGGACAGGGGCCAGCAGGAGGGGACAGGGACCACCAGGAGGGGACCGGGGCCAGCAGGAGGGGACAGGGCCCAGCAGGAGGGGACAGGGGCCAGCAGGAGGGGACAGGGCCCAGCAGGAGGGGACAGGGACCAGCAGGAGGGGACAGGGCCCAGCAGGAGGGGACCGGGGCCAGCAGGAGGGGACAGGGCCCAGCAGGAGGGGACAGGGGCCAGCAGGAGGGGATAGGGCCCAGCAGGATCCCAGCCCAGGTGATCCCCGACAGCAGCACCGCATTCAACCACCACAGGAACTGCAGGAAAATGGGAATTCCGGGGTAAGAGAGGGAATTTAGGTGGTTTTGGGGGGCCTCTGGATCCAGCCACAGTTATGAGGAGGGACAGGGGCCACCAGGAGGGGATAGGGGCCACCAGGATCCCAGCCCAGGTGATCACCGACAGCAGCACCTCGTTCAGCCGCCCCGGGAACTGCGGGAAACCGGGAATTCCGGGGTGGGCAAAGGGACTTGGAGGGTTTTGGGGTCACCTGGACCCAGCCGTGGTCATGGGGAGGGACAGGGGCCAGCAGGAGGGGACAGGGGCCACCAGGAGGGGACAAGGACCAGCAGGAGGGGACAGGGGCCAGCAGGAGGGGACAGGGACCACCAGGAGGGGACAGGGGCCACCAGGAGGGGACAAGGACCACCAGGAGGGGATAAGGACCAGCAGGAGGGGACAGGGGCCAGCAGGAGGGGACAGGGACCAGCAGGAGGGGACAGGGACCACCAGGAGGGGACAAGGACCAGCAGGAGGGGCCAGGGACCAGCAGGAGGGGACAGGGGCCAGCAGGATCCCAGCCCAGGTGATCCCCGACGGCAGCACCGCGTTCAACCGCCCCGGGAACTGCAGGAAAATGGGAATTCCGGGGTAAGAGAGGGAATTTAGGTGGTTTTGGGGGTCCTCTGGATGCAGCCACAGTTATGAGGAGGGACAGGGGCCACCAGGAGGGGCCAGGGGCCACCAGGATCCCAGCCCAGGTGATCACCGACAGCAGCACCTCGTTCAGCCGCCCCGGGAACTGCGGGAAACCGGGAATTCCGGGGTGGGCAAAGGGACTTGGAGGGTTTTGGGGTCACCTGGACCCAGCCGTGGTCATGGGGAGGGACAGGAGCCAGCAGGAGGGGACAGGGGCCAGCAGGAGGGGATAGGGGCCACCAGGAGGGGACAGGGGCCAGCAGGAGGGGACAGGGGCCAGCACGAGGGGACAGGGGCCACCAGGAGGGGATAGGGACCAGCAGGAGGGGACAGGGGCCACCAGGAGGGGATAAGGACCAGCAGGAGGGGACAGGGGCCACCAGGAGGGGATAAGGACCAGCAGGAGGGGACAGGGGCCACCAGGAGGGGATAGGGACCAGCAGGAGGGGACAGGGGCCACCAGGAGGGGATAAGGACCAGCAGGAGGGGACAGGGGCCAGCAGGAGGGGACAAGGACCAGCAGGAGGGGACAGGGGCCAGCAGGAGGGGACAGGGGCCACCAGGAGGGGACAGGGGCCAGCAGGAGGGGACAGGGGCCACCAGAAGGGGACAGGGGCCACCAGGAGGGGACCGGGGCCAGCAGGAGGGGACAGGGGCCACCAGGAGGGGACAGGGACCAGCAGGAGGGGACAAGGACCAGCAGGAGGGACAGGGGCCACCAGAAGGGGATAGGGGCCAGCAGGAGGGGACAGGGGCCAGCAGGAGGGGACAGGGGCCAGCAGGATCCCAGCCCAGGTGGTCCCTGACAGCAGCACCTCGTTCAGCCGCTGCGGGACCTGTGGGAAATGTGGGAAAACGGGAATTGGGGGGTGGGACGGGGGATTGGGGTCACCGGGGCCCAGCCGCAGTCACAGAAGGGACGGGGACAGCCAGGACTCCCCTGGCTGCAGGGGCATCGGCTGTGTGTGCCCAGGTGTGCCCAGGTGTGCCCAGGGGTGTGTGTGCCCAGGTGTGCCCAGGGGTGGGTGTGTGTGTGCCCAGGTGTGTGTGTGTGTGCCCAGGTGTGCCCCGGGTGTGCCCAGGGGTGTGTGTGTGCCCAGGTGTGCCCAGGTGTGCCCAGGGGTGGGTGTGTGTGTGCCCAGGTGTGTGTGTGTGTGCCCAGGTGTGCCCAGGGGTGGGTGTGTGTGTGCCCAGGTGTGTGTGTGTGTGCCCAGGTGTGCCCCGGGTGTGCCCAGGGGTGTGTGTGTGCCCAGGTGTGCCCCAGCTATCTCAGGTGTGCCCAGGTGTGCCTAGGTGTGCCTAGGTGTGTGTGCCCAGGTGTGTCGCAAATGTCCCAGGTGTGCCCCAGGTGTGCCCCAGGTGTGCCCCAGCTATCTCAGGTGTGCCCAGGTGTGTCGCACATGTCCCAGGTGTGCCCAGGTGTGCCCAGGTGTGCCCAGGTGTGTGTGTGCGCCAAGGTGTGCCCCAGGTGTGCCCAGGTGTGTGTGTGTGTGCCCAGGTGTGTCCCAGATGTCCCAGGTGTGCCCAGGTGTGTGTGTGCCCAGGTGTGTCCCACATGTCCCAGGTGTGCCTAGGTGTGCCCCAGCTATCTCAGGTGTGCCCAGGTGTGTCCCAGATGTCCCAGGTGTGCCCAGGTGCGTGTGTGTGCCCAGGTGTGCCCAGGTGTGCCCAGGTGTGTGTGTGCCCAGGTGTGCTCAGCTGTGTGTGTGTGCCCGGCTGTGCCCAGCTGTGCCCAGCTGTGTGCGTGTGTGCCCAGCTGTGCCCAGCTCTGTGCGTGTGTGTGTGTGTGTGCCTGGCTGTGCCCAGCTGTGTGTGTGGGTGTGCCCAGCTGTGCCCAGCTGTGTGTGTGTGCCCAGCTGTGCCCAGGTGTGTGTGTGTGCCCAGCTGTGCCCAGCTGTGTGTGTGTGTGTGCCTGGCTGTGCCCAGCTGTGTGTGTGTGTGTGCCCAGCTGTGCCCAGCTGTGTGTGTGTGCCCAGCTGTGCCCAGCTGTGCCCAGCTGTGTGTGTGTGTGTGTGTGTGCCCAGCTGTGCCCAGCTGTGTGTGTGTGTGTGTGTGTGCCCAGCTGTGCCCAGCTGTTTGTGTGGGTGCGCCCGGCTGTGCCCAGCTCTGTGTGTGTGTGTGTGTGTGCCCAGCTGTGCCCAGCTGTTTGTGTGGGTGCGCCCGGCTGTGCCCAGCTCTGTGTGTGTGTGTGCCCAGCTGTGCCCAGCTGTGTGTGTGGGTGCGCCCGGCTGTGCCCAGCTGTGTGTGTGTGTGTGCCCAGCTGTGCCCAGCTGTGTGTGTGTGCCTGGCTGTGCCCAGCTGTGCCCAGCTGTGTGTGTGTGTGCCCAGCTGTGCCCAGCTCTGTGTGTGTGGGTGTGCCCGGCTGTGCCCAGCTGTGTGTGTGCCCGGCTGTGCCCAGCTGTGTGTGTGCCCAGGTGTGCCCAGCTGTGCCCAGCTGTGTGTGTGTGTGTGTGCCCAGCTGTGCCCAGCTGTGTGTGTGTGTGTTTGCCCAGCTGTTCCCAGCTGTTTGTGTGTGTGTGTGTGTGCCCAGCTGTGCCCAGCTGTGTGTGTGGGTGCGCCCGGCTGTGCCCAGCTGTGTGTGTGTGTGTGCCCAGCTGTGCCCAGCTGTGTGTGTGGGTGCGCCCGGCTGTGCCCAGCTGTGTGTGTGGGTGTGCCCAGCTGTGCCCAGCTCTGTGTGTGTGTGTGTGCCCAGGTGTGCCCAGCTGTGTGTGTGTGTGTGCCCAGCTGTGCCCAGCTGTGTGTGTGTGTGCCCAGGTGTGCCCAGCTGTGCCCAGCTGTGTGTGTGTGTGTGCCCAGCTGTGCCCAGCTCTGTGTGTGTGTGTGCCCAGCTGTGCCCAGCTGTGTGTGTGTGTGTGCCCAGCTGTGCCCAGCTGTGTGTGCGCCCAGCTGTGCCCAGCTGTGTGTGTGTGTGCCCAGCTGTGCCCAGCTCTGTGTGTGTGTGTGCCCAGCTGTGCCCAGCTGTGTGTGTGTGTGTGCCCAGGTGTTCCCAGCTGTGCCCAGCTGTGTGTGTGTGTGTGGGTGTGCCCAGCTGTGCCCAGCTGTGTGTGTGTGTGTGGGTGTGCCCGGCTGTGCCCAGCTGTGCGTGTGCCCAGGTGTGCCCAGCTGTGTGTGTGCCCAGGTGTGCCCAGGTGTGCCCAGCTGTGTGTGCCCAGGTGTGCCCAGGTGTGCCCAGCTGTGTGTGTGTGCCCAGCTGTGCCCAGTTCTGTGTGTGTGTGTGCCCAGGTGTGCCCAGCTGTGCCCAGCTCTGTGTGTGTGTGTGTGCCCAGCTGTGCCCAGCTGTGTGTGTGTGCCCAGCTGTGCCCAGCTCTGTGTGTGTGTGTGCCCGGCTGTGCCCAGCTGTGCCCAGCTCTGTGTGTGTGTGTGTGCCCAGCTGTGCCCAGCTGTGTGTGTGTGTGTGTGCCCAGCTGTGCCCAGCTCTGTGTGTGTGGGTGCGCCCGGCTGTGCCCAGCTGTGCCCAGCTGTGTGTGTGTGTGTGTGCCCAGCTGTGCCCAGCTGTGTGTGTGTGTGTGTGCCCAGCTGTGCCCAGCTGTGTGTGTGCCCGGCTGTGCCCAGCTGTGCCCAGCTGTGCCCAGGTGCCACTCACGCTCTGGGTGCGGGCCATCAGCAGGGCGAAGTTGGTCAGGTGGCTGCAGGCGCACGAGCTGTGGGTGCCGTTGGAGCGCAGCAGGCGGCAGCCCTGGCTCGACCAGTGCCCGGCCATGGAGCGCTCCGAGTAATTCCAGAAGGAGCAGTTGGCACCAAAGTGGTTCTTGGTCTGCCAGAGAAGAAACTGGGGGGTCAGCGGGGAAATGGGGGGGCAACGGGGGTCCCAGGTGAGGAAATGGGGGTTCCAGGTGAGGAAATGGGGGTCAGGGGGGAAATGGGGGTCCCAAGTGAGGAAATGGGGTCCTAAGTGAGAAAATGGGGTCCCAGGTGAGGAAATGGGGGTCCCAGGTGAGGAAATGGGGTCCCAGGTGAGGAAATGGGGTCCCAGGTGAGGAAATGGGGGTTCCAGGGGGTCCCAGGGGGTCCCAGGGACTGGAGAAGGGTCCCAAGAGCAGGTGAGGCCCCAATCCCAGTAATCCCAGTAATCCCAGTAATCCCAGGAGCACTTGGCCCCAAAGTGGTTCTTGGTCTGCCAGAGGAGAAACTGGGGGGTCAGCGGGGAAATGGGGGGGCAATGGGGGTCCTAAGTGAGGAAATGGGGTCCCAGGTGAGGAAATGGGGGTTCCAGGGGGTCCCAGGGGGTCCCAGGGACTGGAGGAGGGTCCCAAGAGCAGGTGAGGCCCCAATCCCAGTAATCCCAGTAATCCCAGAAGGAGCAGTTGGCCCCAAAGTGGTTCTTGGTCTGCCAGAGGAGAAACTGGGGGGTCAGGGGGGAAATGGGGGGGCAATGGGGGTCCCAGGTGAGGAAATGGGGGTCAGGGGGGAAATGGGGGTCCTAAGTGAGGAAATGGGGGTCCCAGGTGAGGAAATGGGGTCCTAAGTGAGGAAATGGGGTCCTAGGTGAGGAAATGGGGTCCCAGGTGAGGAAATGGGGTTTCCAGGGGGTCCCAGGGGGTCCCAAGGACTGGAGGAGGGTCCCAAGAGCAGGGTGAGGCCCCAATCCCAGTAATCCCAGTAATCCCAGTAATCCCAGTAATCCCAGTAATCCCAGTAATCCCAGTAATCCCAGAAGGAGCAGTTGGCCCCAAAGTGGTTCTTGGTCTGCCAGAGGAGAAACTGGGGGGTCAGGGGGGAAATGGGGGGGCAACGGGGGTCCCAGGTGAGGAAATGGGGGTCCCAGGTGAGGAAATGGGGTCCTAAGTGAGGAAATGGGGTCCCAAGTGAGGAAATGGGGTCCCAGGTGAGGAAATGGGGGTCCCAGGGGGTCCCAGGGACTGGAGGAGGGTCCCAAGAGCAGGTGAGGCCCCAATCCCAGTAATCCCAGTAATCCCAGGAGCACTTGGCCCCAAAGTGGTTCTTGGTCTGCCAGAGGAGAAACTGGGGGGTCAGTGGGGAAATGGGGGGGCAATGGGGGTCCCAGGTGAGGAAATTGGGGTCCTAAGTGAGGAAATGGGGTCCCAGGTGAGGAAATGGGGGTCCCAGGGGGTCCCAGGGGGTCCCAGGGACTGGAGAAGGGTCCCAAGAGCAGGTGAGGCCCCAATCCCAGTAATCCCAGTAATCCCAGTAATCCCAGTAATCCCAGGAGCACTTGGCCCCAAAGTGGTTCTTGGTCTGCCAGAGGAGAAACTGGGGGGTCAGTGGGGAAAATGGGGGAGCAATGGGGGTCCCAGGTGAGGAAATGGGGTCCTAAGTGAGGAAATGGGGTCCCAAGTGAGGAAATGGGGTTCCAGGTGAGGAAATGGGGTCCCAGGTGAGGCAATGGGGTTCCCAGGGGGTCCCAGGGGGTCCCAAGGACTGGAGGAGGGTCCCAAGAGCAGGTGAGGCCCCAATCCCAGTAATCCCAGTAATCCCAGAAGGAGCACTTGGCCCCAAAGTGGTTCTTGGTCTGGGAAGGACGGCGGGGGGGGGGGGGGTCTGGGTGGGAAATGAGGGGTCCTGGGGGGTTTGGGGGTCTCTGGGTGTGGTTTTGGGGCTCTGGGGGGGATTGTGGGGGGTCGCACCTCGAGGTGGGGCAGGGTGAAGACCACGGGGTCCCGCAGGAAGACCCTGCTGGATTCCTTGTTGATGGAGGCGGCGATGACCTGGGAGTTGACGACGAGTTGGGGGGCGCGGGGCCCCCCGTCCCCCCCCAGGCGGACGGTGGCGTTCTCCGTGGGCAGGAACAGCCCCAGGTTGTTGTACAGGATGAAGACGACCTTCACCACCCCTGGGGAGACACGGGTCAGAGACACCCCAAAAACACCCCAAAACCACCCCAAAAACACCCCAAAAACACCCTGACCCCCCTTCATCACCCCTGGAGAGACACGGGTCAGAGACACCCCAAAAACACCCCAAAAACACCCCAAAAACACCCTGAGCACCCTTCACCACCCCTGGGGAGACACGGGTCAGAGACACCCCAAAAACACCCCAAAAACACCCCAAAAACACCATAAAACCACCCCAAAAACCCCCAAAACCGCCCTGACCTCCCTTCACCATCCTTGGGGAGACACGGGTCAGAGACACCCCAAAACACCCCCAAAACACCCCCAAAACAACCCCAAAACACCCCAAAAACACCCTGACCCCCCTTCACCACCCCTGGGGGAGCTGTAGGTCAGAGACCCCCCCCTCAGACACCCCAAAACACCCCAAAAACGCCCCAAAAACGCCCCAAAACACCCCAAAACCACCCCAAAACCACCCTGACACCCCTTCGCCACCCCTGGGGAGACACGGGTCAGAGACACCCCAAAACCGCCCCAAAACCACCCCGCCCCCCCTCACCACCCCTGGGGGAGCAGCAGCTCAGGCCCCCCCCCACCGTTCCTCCTCTGGGTGCCCCCCCAGGACCCCCAAGTCCCCCCCGGGCCCCCCCTCCCCATTTCCTGCTGCTCTGTTTGAGGGTGCCCCCAGTTCCCCCAGCACCCCCAGCACCCCCCCGCCCCCCTCAGGACCCCCAGGACCCCCCAGGACACCCCAGGACACCCCCAGCACCCCCCCGCCCCCCTCAGGACCCCCAGGACCCCCCAGGACACCCCCGGACCCCCTCAGCACCCCCCAGGATCCCCCAGGTCCCCCCAGGACACCCCCAGGACCCCCCAGGACCCCCCAGGATCCCCTCAGGATCCCCCCAGGACCCCCCAGATCCCCTCAGGACCTCCCCCGGATCCCCCCAGGATCCCCCCAGGATCCCCCAGACCCCCCCAGGACCCCCCCAGGACCCCCTCAGAACCTCCCCAGGATCCCCCAGGACCCCCAGGAACCCCCAGGACCCCCCCAAGGACCCCCCCAGGACCCCCCAGGACCCCCCCAGGATCCCCCCAGGACCCCCCCAGGACCCCCCCAGATCCCCTCAGGACCTCCCCCGGATCCCCCCAGGATCCCCCCAGGACCCCTCTAGGACCCCCCAGGACACCCCCAGACCCCTCAGGACACCCCTGGACCCCCTCAGGACCTCCCCAGGATGCCCCAAGAACCCCCCAGGACCCTCCCAGACGGCCCCAGGACCCCCCCAGACCCCCCCAGGACCGCCCGGACCCCCCACGACACCCCCAGACCCCCCCAGACCCCCTCAGGGCCCCCCAGGCCCCCCCAGGACCCCCCAGGATCCCCTCAGGATCCCCCCAGGACCCCCCCAGATCCCCTCAGGACCTCCCCCGGATCCCCCCAGGATCCCCCCAGGATCCCCCAGGACCCCCCAGGACCCCCCAGACCCCCTCAGGACCCCCCAGGACCCCCCAAGACGCCCCAGGATCCCCCCAGGACCCCCCAGGACCCCCCTGACCCCCCCGGATCCCCCCAGGATCCCCCAGGGCCCCCCAGGACCCCCCACGACCCCCCCAGATCCCCTCAGGACCTCCCCCGGGTCCCCCCAGGATCCCCCCAAGACCCCCCCAGGACCCCCCAGGATCCCCTCAGGATCCCCCCAGGACCCCCCCAGATCCCCTCAGGACCTCCCCCGGATCCCCCCAGGATCCCCCCAGGATCCCCCAGGACCCCCCAGGACCCCCCCGACCCCCTCAGGACCCCCCAGGACCTCCCAAGACGCCCCAGGATCCCCCCAGGACCCCCAGAACCCCGCAGGACCCCCCCAGGACCCCCAGGAACCCCCAGGACCCCCCACCAGGACCCCCCCAGGACACCCCCAGGACCCCCCCAGGACCCCCCAGGATCCCCCCAGGACCCCCCCCAGGACCCCCCCAGGACCCCCCAGCATCCCCCCAGGATCCCCCCAGGACCCCCCAGGACACCCCCAGAACCCCCCCCCAGGACCCCCCAGAACCCCCCAGGATCCCCCCCAGGTCCCCCCAGGACACCCCCAGACCCCCCCAGGACCCCCAGGACCCCCCAGGACCCCCCAGGACCCCCCCAGGATCCCCCCAAGACCCCCCCAGGACCCCCAGGACACCCCTGGACCCCCTCAGGACCTCCCCAGGATCCCCCCAGGATCCCCCCAAGACCCCTCTAGGACCCCCCAGGACCCCCCCAGGACACCCCCAGACCCCCCCAGACCCCCTCAGGGCCCCCCAGGCCCCCCAGGATCCCCCCAGGACCCCCCCAGATCCCCTCAGGACCTCCCCCAGATCCCCCCAGGATCCCCCCAGGACCCCCCAGGACACCCCCAGGACACCCCTGGACCCCCTCAGGACCTCCCCCGGATCCCCCCAGGACACCCCCAGACCCCCCCAGACCCCCTCAGGACCCCCCAGGACCCCCCCAGGACCCCCCGACCCCCGCTGTGCCCCCCTCACCGTTGCGGCTGTTCTGTTTGAGGGTGCTGGCCGAGAGCTGGATGGAGCCGTCACCCCCCAGCTCCTGCGGGAACACGAGCTCCTGGAGCGGCCCCTCGGTGTTCAGCACCGACACCTCCAGCACTGCCGGAAACAGGGAAAATCCATGGAAAATGTGGGGAAATGACATGGAAAATGTGGGGAAATGACATGGGAAATGTGGGAAATCATGGGAAAATGACATGGAAAAACACGGGAATAACACAGGGAAACATGAGCTCCTGGAGCGGCCCCTCGGTGTTCAGCACCGACACCTCCAGCACTGCCGGAAACGGGGAAAACATGGAAAATGTGGGGAAATGACATGGAAAATGTGGGAAATCATGGGAAATGTGGGAAATCATGGGAAAATGACATGGAAAAACACAGGAATAACACAGGGAAACACGAGCTCCTGGAGAGGACCCTCTGCGCTCAGCACCGACAGCTCCAGCACTGCCGGAAACAGGGAAAAACCATGGAAAATGTGGGGAAATGACATGGAAAATATGGAAAAATGACATGGGAAATGTGGGGAAATGACATGGAAAATGTGGGAAATCATGGGAAATGTGGGAAATCATGGGAAAATGACATGGAAAAACATGGGAATAACACGGGGAAACACGAGCTCCTGGAGCGGCCCCTCGGTGTTCAGCACCGACACCTCCAGCACTGCCGGAAACAGGGAAAATCCATGGAAAATGTGGGGAAATGACATGGAAAATATGGA
Source organism: Aphelocoma californica (assembly GCA_028536675.1). Taxonomy (NCBI): domain Eukaryota; kingdom Metazoa; phylum Chordata; class Aves; order Passeriformes; family Corvidae; genus Aphelocoma; species Aphelocoma californica. The sequence goes on along the minus strand of JAQMYR010000686.1, from coordinate 54,816 downwards.
AAAATGACATGGAAAAACACAGGAATAACATGGGAAAACACGAGCTCCTGGAGAGGCCCCTCTGCGCTCAGCACCGACAGCTCCAGCACTGCCGGAAACAGGGAAAAACCATGGAAAATGTGGGAAAAGGTGGGAAATATGGGAAAAAGACATGGAAAATATGGAAAAAGACGTGGAAAATATGGGAAAATGACATGGAAAATACGGAAAAATGACATGGAAAAACACGGGAATAACACAAGAAAACACGAGCTCCTGGAGCGGCCCCTCGGTGTTCAGCACTGACAGCTCCAGCACTGAGGGAAACAGGAAAAAACCATGGAAAATGTGGGGAAAAGACATGGAAAACATGGAAAAACATGGAAAATGTGGGGAAAAGACATGGAAAATGTGGGAAATCATGGGAAAAAGACATGGAAAAACATGGGAATAACACAGGGAAACACGAGCTCCTGGAGCAGCCCCTCGGTGTTCAGCACCGACAGCTCCAGCACCGCCGGAAACAGGGAAAAGACATGGAAAATGTGGGGAAATGACATGGGAAATGTGGAAAAATGACATGGAAAATGTGGGGAAATGTGGGAAATGTGGGAAAATGACATGGGAAATATGGAAAATCATGGAAAACATGGGAAAAATATAGGAAAACACGAGCTCCTGGAGCGGCCCCTCTGCGCTCAGCACCGACAGCTCCAGCACTGCCGGAAACAGGGAAAAACCATGGAAAATGTGGGGAAAAGACATGGAAAATATGGAAAAACATGGAAAATATGGGGGAAAGACATGGAAAAACATGGGAATAACACGGGAAAACACGAGCTCCTGGAGCGGCCCCTCGGTGTTCAGCACTGACACCTCCAGCACTGCTGGAAACAGGGAAAACATGGAAAATGTGGGGAAAAGACATGGAAAATGTGGGAAATCATGGGAAAATGACATGGAAAAACACGGGAATAACACAAGAAAACACGAGCTCCTGGAGAGGCCCCTCGGTGTTCAGCACCAACAGCTCCAGCACTGCCGGAAACTGGGAAAAACCATGGAAAATGTGGAAAAACGTGGGAAATGTGGGAAAAAGACATGGAAATATGGGAAAAAGACATGGAAAATATGGAAAACCATGGAAAACATGGGAAAAATATAGGAAAACATGAGCTCCTGGAGCGGCCCCTCTGCGCTCAGCACTGACACGTCCAGCACTGACAGGAAACGGGGAAAAAACCATGGAAAATACGGAAAAAGGTGGAAAACATGGAAATAACACGGGAATAACGTGGGGAAAACCCACGGGAAGCCCTGGAGAACGGCGGGAACCGTGCGTGGGACACGGCACCGCCACCTCCAGCGCTGCGGGGCCACGGAGAGACGCGGGAAAACGCGGAGAAGCACGGGAGGAGCGCGGGAAAACGCGGAGCACCCACGGGAGACCCTCGGTGCTTCCAGAATGTGGGTGGGGGTCCCCAGGCAGGGGCTGGGAGGTGGGTGAGGACCCAGGGAGGGATCAGGGGGTGGGAGAGGCTCCTGGAGACCCCGGGAAGGGGTTGGGGGGAGACCCTCGATGTCCCGGGGATGTGAGGGGGGGTCTCCTGTGGACCCCCGGGAGGGGCTGGGGGTGACTGAGGACCCTGGGACTGCAGGGAGGGGACAAGGTGGGGGGGGAGAGATGGCTGGAGACCCTGGGGGAGGGGTTGGGGGTCTGGGGGAGCCCCGGAGGTGTGGGTGGGGGTCTCAAGGGTCTGGGGGAGCCCTGGGGGTATGGGGGAGGGTCCCAGGGGTCTGGGGGATCCCCGGGGGTGTGGGTGGGGGTCCCAGGGGTCTGGGGGAGCCCTGGGGGTGCGGGTGGGGGTCCCAGGGGTCTGGAGGAGCCCTGGGGGTGTGGGTGGGGGTCCCAGGGGTCTGGGGGAGCCCCGGGGGTTTGGGTGGGGGTCCCAGGGGTCTGGGGGAGCCCCGGGGGTGTGGGTGGGGTCCCAGGGGTCTGGGGGAGCCCCGGGGGTGCGGGTGGGGGTCCCAGGGGTCTGGGGGATCCCCGGGGGTGCGGGTGGGGTTCTGAGGGAGCTCCACGGGTGTGGGTGGGGGTCCCGGGGAATTGGGGGAGCCCCGGCGGTGTGGGGGAGGGTCCCAGGGGTCTGGGGGATCCCCGGGGGTGTGGGTGGGGGTCCCAGGGGTCTGGGGGAGCCCCGGGGGTGCGGGTGGGGTTCCAGGGAATTGGGGGAGCCCCGGGGGCGCGGGTAGGGGTCCCAGGGGTCTGGAGGAGCCCTGGGGGTGCGGGCGGGGTTCCAGGGGTCTGGAGGAGCCCTGGGGGTGCGGGTGGGGGTCCCAGGGGTCTGGGGGAACCCTGGGGGTGTGGGTGGGGGTCCCAGGGGTCTGGGGGATCCCCGGGGGTGCGGGTGGGGGTCCCAGGGGTCTGGAGGAGCCCCGGGGGTGTGGGTGGGGTTCCGGGGTCTGGGGGATCCCCGGGGGTGCGGGTGGGGTCCCAGGGGTCTGGAGGAGCCCTGGGGGTGCGGGTGGGGGTCCCAGGGGTCTGGAGGAGCCCTGGGGGTGCGGGTGGGGGTCCCAGGGGTCTGGGGGAGCCCCGGGGGTTTGGGTGGGCTCCCAGGGGTCTGGGGGAGCCCTGGGGGTGCGGGTGGGGTTCTGAGGGAGCCCCACGGGTGTGGGTGGGGGTCCTGGGGAATTGGGGGAGCCCCGGCAGTGTGAGGGAGGGTCCCAGGCGTCTGGGGGAGCCCCGGGGGTGTGGGTGGGGTTCCAGGGAATTGGGGGAGCCCCGGCGGTGTGGGGGAGGGTCCCAGGGGTCTGGAGGAGCCCCGGGGGTGCGGGTGGGGTCCCAGGGGTCTGGGGGAGCCCCAGGGGTGCGGGTGGGGTTCTGAGGGAGCTCCACGGGTGTGGGTGGGGGTCCCAGGGGTCTGGAGGAGCCCCGGGGGTGCGGGTGGGGGTCCCAGGGGTCTGGAGGAGCCCTGGGGGTGCAGGTGGGGGTCCCAGGGGTCTGGAGGAGCCCCGGGGGTGTGGGTGGGGGTCCCAGGGGTCTGGGGGAGCCCTGGGGGTGTGGGTGGGGGTCCCAGGGGTCTGGGGGATCCCCGGGGGTGTGGGTGGGGGTCCCAGGGGTCTGGAGGAGCCCTGGGGGTGCGGGTGGGGGTCCCAGGGGTCTGGGGGAGCCCCGGGGGTGCGGGTGGGGGTCCCAGGGGTCTGAGGGAGCCCCGGGGGTGCGGGTGGGGGTCCCAGGGGTCTGAGGGAGCCCCGGGGGTGTGGGTGGGGGTCCCAGGGGTCTGAGGGAGCCCCGGGGGTGCGGGTGGGGGTCCCAGGGGTCTGAGGGAGCCCCGGGGGTGCGGGTGGGGGTCCCAGGGGTCTGAGGGAGCCCCGGGGGTGCGGGTGGGGGTCCCAGGGGTCTGGGGGAGCCCCGGGGGTGCGGGTGGGGTTCTGAGGGAGCCCCACGGGTGTGGGTGGGGGTCCCGGGGAATTGGGGGAGCCCCGGCGGTGTGAGGGAGGGTCCCAGGGGTCTGGGGGAGCCCCGGGGGTGTGGGTGGGGGTCCCAGGGGTCTGGAGGCGCCCCGGAGGTGTGGGTGGGGGTCCCAGGGGTCTGGGGGAGCCCTGGGGGTGCGGGTGGGGGTCCCAGGGGTCTGGAGGAGCCCCGGGGGTGCGGGTGGGGGTCCCAGGGGTCTGAGGTCTGAGGGAGCCCTGGGGGTGCGGGTGGGGGTCCCAGGGGTCTGAGGGAGCCCTGGGGGTTTGGGTGGGGGTCCCAGGGGTCTGGGGGAGCCCTGGGGGTGCGGGTGGGGGTCCCAGGGGTCTGAGGGAGCCCTGGGGGTGCGGGTGGGGGTCCCAGGGGTCTGGGGGAGCCCTGGGGGTTTGGGTGGGGGTCCCAGGGGTCTGGGGGAGCCCCGGGGGTGCGGGCGGGGTTCCGGGGTCCCGTGGGGCTGACCCAGGTTCTGTCGGGCGGCCAGGAAGCGCGCGGGCTCCTTGACGTTGTCGGCGAGCAGGAAGGCGCCCTCCTCCAGCACGTCCAGCAGCATGGTGGCCGTGTGCGCCTGCTCCGAGCCGTTCATGTCCCGCCACGACTCCAGCGCCTCCGGACGCAGCAGGTTGTCCACGGCCTCCACCACGGCCTGCGCGACGGGCGGCGTGGGGAGGGGCCGGGGCACACCCGGGGAGACACCCGGGGGCACACCCGGGGAGACACCCAGGGAGATACGCGGGGAGACACCCGGGGAGACACCCGGGGAGACACCCAGGGAGATACGCGGGGAGACACCCGGGGAGACACCCGGGGAGACACCCAGGGAGATACGCGGGGAGACACCCGGGGAGACACCCGGGGAGACACCCAGAGACACCCAGGGACACACCCAGAGACACACCCGGGGACACACCCAGGGCTACACCCAGGGACACCCATGGACACGCCCAGGGACACCCAGGGACACACTCAAGGACACCCCCAAAAAGACGCACTCAGGGACACACTCAGGGACACACCCAGGGAGACACCCAGGGCTACACCCAGAGGGACACACCCAGAGACACCCAGGGACACCCCCAGGGACACCCAGGGACACCCAGGGACACCCCCAGGGACACCCAGGAACACCCAGGGGCACACCCAGGGACACCCCCAGGGACACCCAGGGACACCCAGGGACACACCCAGGGACACCCAGGGACACACCCAGGGACACATCCAGGGAGACACCCGGGGACACACCCAGGGACACACCCAGGGACACCCAGGGACACTCCCAGGGACACTCCCAGACACTCCCAGGGACACACCCAGGGCGACACCCAGGGAAACATCCGGACACACCCAGGGACACACCCAGGGACACCCAGGAACAGAACCATGGACACACCCATGGACACACCCAGACACGCCCAGGGACACACCGAGGGCCACGCCCACACAGGACAGGCCCCGCCCACTGCCGCCCATCCCCCGGTCTCCAGCGCTGCCTCTGGGTGTGTCTGGGTACAACCCCTGGGACACACCCACCCAAACAGACCCCGCCCACGGGACACACCCACCCATGGGACACACCCACCCAAGGGACACACCCACCCAAACAGACCCCACCCATGGGACACACCCACCCGAACAGACCCCGCCCTCGGGACACACCCACCCAAACAGACCCCACCCATGGGACACACCCACCCAAGGGACACACCCACCCAAACAGACCCCCCCCATGGGACCCACCCACCCGAACAGACCCCGCCCTCGGGACACACCCACCCAAGGGACACACCCACCCAAACAGACCCCGCCCACGGGACCCACCCACCCAAACAGACCCCGCCCTCAGGACACACCCACCCAAACAGACCCCGCCCTCGGGACACACCCACCCAAACAGACCCCGCCCACGGGACACACCCACCCAAGGGACACACCCACCCAAGGGACACACCCACCCGAACAGACCCCGCCCTCGGGACACACCCACCCAAACAGACCCCGCCCATGGGACACACCCACCCAAACAGACCCCGCCCATGGGACACACCCACCCGAACAGACCCCGCCCACGGGACACACCCACCCAAGGGACACACCCACCCATGGGACACACCCACCCAAACAGACCCCGCCCATGGGACACACCCACCCATGGGACACACCCACCCAAACAGACCCCGCCCATGGGACACACCCACCCATGGGACACACCCACCCAAACAGACCCCGCCCATGGGACACACCCACCCAAACAGACCCCACCCAAGGGACACACCCACCCAAACAGACCCCACCCATGGGACACACCCACCCAAACAGACCCCACCCAAGGGACACACCCACCCAAACAGACCCCACCCATGGGACACACCCGCCCACGGGACACACCCACCCAAACAGGCCCCACCCACGGGACACACCCACCCAAACAGACCCTGCCCATGGGACACACCCACCCAAGGGACACACCCACCCAAACAGACCCCGCCCTCGGGACACACCCACCCAAACAGACCCCACCCATGGGACACACCCACCCAAACAGACCCCGCCCTCGGGACACACCCACCCAAACAGACCCCACCCACGGGACACACCCACCCAAACAGACCCCGCCCTCGGGACACACCCACCCAGGCCCTGCCCATCACCTCTAAGGCTCCCTGAACCCCCAGACCCTGCCCACGCTGACCACGCCCACCCCCAAGCCCCGCCCACACAGACCCCACCCCTCCTCAATAAACCCCGCCCCCCAACATAGACCCCACCCATGCCATGACCCCCCCCCCGGCCCCGCCCACCCCCAAGCCCCGCCCACCACTCCCTGACCACACCCACAAAAGCCCCTCCCATCGCTCGTGGCCACACCCCCTGCCGGCCCCGCCCCCTCACCTTGATGTAATCCTTGCAGGTTCGCTCCCGCTTGTGCATCTGGGGGACAATGAAATCGGGGAGGGGACCCCAGGTGAGGGGGTGGGACCCCCAAAACTTGCACCAGGGGCACCCCAAAATCCGGGACAGGAACCTCCCAAAATCTGGGTCAGGAGCCCCCAAAATCCGGGTCAGAACAACCCCAACATTTGGGGCAGGACTCCCAAACGTGGGACAGAAGGGGCCTGGCACAGCAACCCCAAAAATCCAGGCAGGAGCACCCCAAAATTCGGGGCAGGGGTGTCTGAATTCTAGAACAGGAGCCCCCCCAACATCTGGGGCGTGACAACCCCAAAATTCGGGGCAGAATCCCAAAAATCTGGCCAAGAAAACCCCAAAATTCGGGGCAGGAGCACCTCAACCCCTGGGGCAGGGACACCCCAAAACGGGGGCACAGGCACGTGTTCCCCCCTTGGTCACCACCCCCAGCAGGGTGAACCCCAGAATTGGGGTTTTGGGGTCCCACCTGGTCCTCACTCCTGCTGTAACTCTTCCTCTTTCAGCACTCAGAGCCCCCCACCTTCCCCCCCCGTCCCCCCACCCTCTGAACCCCCAAATCCCGGTTTTGGGCTCCCACCTTGCCGTGGCTCTTGTGGTGCTCAGAGCCCCTCACCCTCAGCCCCCTCTTGGTCCCCCCCACCGTCCCCTCAGTCCCCCTTGGGGCTGAACCCCCAAATCCCGGTTTTGGGCTCCCACCTTGGTGCAGTTTTCCCCTCTCGAGCTGGCTCAGCGCCCGCAGCCGCGGGGCCGGGCTGTGCCACCGCTGCGTCCCCATTGCTCCCCGCGGCCCCTGACCGACCCCCAGGGGGCTGAACCCCCAAATCCCGCCTTGGGCTCGCACCTTGTTGTAGTTCTTGCCGGCCGACTCCCTCTCGAGCGGGCGCAGGGCCTGCAGCTGCGCGTCCAGGATGTCCAGGAGCTGCTCCAGCAGCCGCACGGCCGAGCTCACGTCCCCCGCGAACACCGGGCCCCGCGTGTGCCGCGCCAGCTCCCCCGCGATGCTCGCCGCGTTCTCCCCGCTCTTGATCTGGGGGGGCACCCGCAGGTCGGGGGGGAGCTCCCCGAAATCCCCCGGGGGGCTCGAGGGGTGCCCCGAGAGGGGATCAGCCTCCCCTGTGGGATGGGGGTGCTCTGAGGGGTCTCCAAGGGGGGTTTTGGGGGAACCGTGGGGGTCTGGGGGGTTACAGGGGGTCTGGGGGGCACCCGCAGGTCGGGGGGGAGCTCCCCGAAATCCCCTGGGGGGCTCGAGGGGTGCCCCGAGAGGGGATCAGCCTCCCCTGTGGGATGGGGGTGCTCTGAGGGGTCTCCAAGGGGGATTTGGGGGAACTGTGGGGGTCTAGGGGGGTTACAGGGGTCTGGGGGGCACCCGCGGCATTGGGGAGGGGCTCCCCCATGTCCCCTGGGGGGCTCGGGGGGTGCCCCGAGAGGGGATCAGCCTCCCCTGTAGGATGGGGGTGCTCTGAGGGGTCTCCGAGGGGGGTTTGGGGGAACCGTGGGGGTCTGGGGGGCACCCGCGGCATTGGGGAGGGGCTCCCCGAAATCCCCCGGGGGGTTGGGGGGACCCTCTGAGCCGGGATCAGCCTCCCCTGTAGGATGGGGGTGCTCTGAGGGGTCTCCGAGGGGGATTTGGGGGAACCGTGGGGGTCTGGGGGGGTTACAGGGGGTCTGGGGGGCACCCGCAGGTCAGGGGGGAGCTCCCCGAAATCCCCCGGGGGGCTCGGGGGGTGCCCCGAGAGGGGATCAGCCTCCCCTGTAGGATGGGGGTGCTCTGAGGGGTCTCCGAGGGGGATTTGGGGGAACCGTGGGGATCTGGGGGGGTTACAGGGGTCTGGGGGGCACCCGCGGCATTGGGGAGGGGCTCCCCCATGTCCCCTGGGGGGCTCGGGGGGTGCCCCAAGAGGGGATCAGCCTCCCCTGTAGGATGGGGGTGCTCTGGAAGGGGGGTTTGGGGGAACTGTGGGGATCTGGGGGGGTTACAGGGGGTCTGGGGGGCACCCGCGGCATTGGGGAGGGGCTCCCCGAAATCCCCCGGGGGGCTCGGGGGGTGCCCCGAGAGGGGATCAGCCTCCCCTGTGGGATGGGGGTGCTCTGAGGGGTCTCCGAGGGGGGTTTGGGGGAACCGTGGGGGTCTGGGGGGCACCCGCAGCATTGGGGAGGGGCTCCCCGAAATCCCCCGGGGGGTTGGGGGGACCCTCTGGGCGGGGATCAGCCTTCCCTGTGGGATGGGGGTGCTCTGGAAGGGGGGTTTGGGGGAACCGTGGGGGTCTGGGGGGGTTACAGGGGTCTGGGGGGCACCCGCGGCATTGGGGAGGGGCTCCCCGAAATCCCCCGGGGGGCTCGGGGGGTGCCCCGAGTGGGGATCAGCCTCCCCTGTGGGGTGGGGGTGCTCTGGAAGGGGGGTTTGGGGGAGCCGTGGGGATCTGGGGGGGTTACAGGGTGTCTGGGGGGCACCCGCAGGTCGGGGGGGAGCTCCCCGAAATCCCCCGGGGGGCTCGAGGGGTGCCCCGAGAGGGGATCAGCCTCCCCTGTGGGATGGGGGTGCTCTGGAAGGGGGGTTTGGGAGAACTGTGGGGATCTGGGGGGGTTACAGGGGGTCTGGGGGGCACCCGCAGCATTGGGGAGGGGCTGCCCCATATCCCTGGGGGGTTTGGGGGCACCCTGAGTGGGGTTCAGCCCCCCCTGGGGGTCCCTGAGGGGGGCCATGAGGATGTGGGGGGGCTACAGAGGGTCTGGGGGGCCGACAGGGGGGCTGGGGGGGCACCCCGATACACCCAGGGGGACGGGGGAGGGGCGGGGGACCCCCTGAGTGGGGGAGGGACACTCCAGGATCCTCCAGGGAGGGGTTTGGGGGTCACGGGGGATCTGGGGGGGGGTCCCAGGGTGGCTCTGGGGGGGTGGGTGGGTGTCACTGGGACGGTGCCCAGGTGGGTCCCCTGTTTTCGGGGTATCCCCTTTTCTGGGGGTCGCCATTTGGGGGGTCCCTGCTCGGAGGTGTCCTCATTTGGGGAGGGGGGAGGGGCCCGTTTTGGGACCATCTGCATTTTTGGGGGGTCCGTGCTTGGAGGGTCCCTGTTTGAGGGTGTCCCCATTTCTGGAGGGTCCCTGCTTTGTGTGGGTCCCGGCTTGGAGGGGGGTCCCCGGTTGTGGATTCCTGTTCAGGTGGATCCGCTGGTTTGGGGTCCCTGGTCTGGGGTCTCTGTGTTTTGGGGTTCCTGTGTTTGGGGTCCCTGTTTTGGGGTCTCTGTGTTTTGGGGTCCTGTTTTAGGGTCTCAGTGTTTTGGGCCCCATTTTGGGGTCCCTGTTCTGGGGTCTCTGTGTTTTGGGGTCCCTGTTTTAGGGTCCCTGTACTGGGGTCCCTGTGGTTTGGGGTCCCTGTGTTTCGGCCCCCATTTTGGGGTCCCTGTTGTGGGGTCCCTGTATTTTGGGCCCCGTTTTGGAGTCTCTGTGTTTTGGGATCCCCTTGTTTTGGGGTCCCTGTTGTGGGCTCCCTGTGTTCTGGGGCCCCTGTTTTGGGCCCCATTTCGGGGTCCCTGTTCTGGGGTCCCTGTGTTTTGGGATCCCCTTGTTTTGGGGTCCCTGTTGTGGGCTCCCTGTTTTAGGGTCCCCGTGTTTTGGGGTCCCTGTTCTGGGGTCCCTGTGTTCTCAGGTTCCTGTTCTGGGCTCCCTGTGTTTTGGGATCCCTGTTTTGGGGTCCCTGTGTTTTGGGGTCCCTCTTTTGGGCCCCATTCTGGGGTCCCTGTATTCTGGGGTCCCTGTGTTTTGGGGTCCCTGTTTTGGGGTCCCTGTGGTTTGGGCTCCCTGTTCTGGGCTCCCCGTGTTTTGGGCTCCCTGTTTTGGGGTCCCAGTGTTTCGGGCCCCGTTCTGGGCTCCCCGTGTTTTGGGCTCCCTGTTCTGGGCTCCCCGTGTTTTGGGGTCCCTGTTTTGGGGTCCCTGTGTTTTGGGATCCCCGTTCTGGGCTCCCCGTGTTTTGGGCTCCCTGTTTTGGGGTCCCAGTGTTTTGGGCCCCGTTCTGGGGTCCCCGCGTTTTGGGCTCCCTGTATTCTGGGGTCCCTGTGTTTTGGGGTCCCTGTTTTGGGCTCCCTGTTCTGGGGTCCCAGTGTTTTGGGCTCCCCATGTTTTGGGGTCCCTGTTTTGGGCTCCCCATGTTTTGGGCTCCCTGTTTTGGGGTCCCTGTGTTTTGGGGTCCCCGTTCTGGGCTCCCCGTGTTTTGGGCTCCCTGTTCTGGGGTCCCAGTGTTTTGGGCTCCCCGTGTTTTGGGGTCCCTGTTTTGGGGTCCCTGTGGTTTGGGCTCCCTGTTCTGGGCTCCCCGTGTTTTGGGCTCCCTGTTTTGGGGTCCCAGTGTTTCGGGCCCCGTTCTGGGGTCCCCCGCTACCTTCTGGGCCACCTGGTTGACCCAGGGACTGGTGCAGTTGCTCAGGTCGGGCCCGCGGGGGTTCCACACCCCCAGCCCCAGCAGGCACTGGAAGGAGGCGATGCCTGGGGGGCGAAAAGGGGGGATCAGGGGCACCCCACAACTGCCCCGACTCCCCCATTGCCCCCCCAGCCCCAGCGGGCACCGGGAGGAGGCGCTGTCTGGGGAGGGGGCACAAAGGGGGGGTCCGGGACACCGCCCCCAAGCCCCCCAGAACCCCCCCAGTTCCCCCATAGCCTGCAGGACCTCCCAGCACCCCACGGACCCCCAGGACCCCACTGGTCACCAGTGTCCCCCAGACCCCACCCAGTCCCGCCCAGTGCCCCCAGTGCCGCTGACGCCTTTGGGGCAGGGTCTCACCTTCACCCCATAACCCCAAAATCCCCCAAATCCCCCCCGGTTCCGCCCCTTTCCCTCGGGTCCCTTTGGGGCAGGGTCTCTCCACCTTCACCCCATGATCCCCCCAGTCCCCCCAGTTCCTCCCCAGTTCCCCCAGTCCCCCCAGTTCCCCCCCAGTCCCCCCCGTTCCCCCCCAGTTCCCCCATTCCCCCCCAGTCCCTCCCAGTCCCCCCCAGTCCCCCTAGTCCCCCCAGTCCCCCCAGTTCCCCCATTCCCCCCCAGTTCCCCCATTCCCCCCCAGTCCCCCAGTCCCTCCCAGTCCCTCCCAGTCCCCCCTTTCCTCCAATCCCCCCATTCCCCTCATTCCCCATTCCCCCCAGTCCCTCCCAGTTCCCCCCAGTTCCCCCAGTCCCCTATTCCCCCCATTCCCCAGTCCCCCCCAGTCCCTCCCAGTCCCCCCATTCCCCATTCCCCCCATTCCCCCCAGTCCCTCCCATTCCCCCAGTCCCCCCATTCCCCATTCCCCCCATTCCCCCCAGTCCCTCCCATTCCCCCAGTCCCCCCATTCCCCATTCCCCCCATTCCCCCCAGTCCCTCCCATTCCCCCCAGTCCCCCCATTCCCCCAGTCCCTCCCAGTCCCCCGTTACCTCGGGTCCCTTTGGGGCAGGGTCTCTCCACGAGCGCCCCCTGCTGGGCCGCGGGCCATTGCACCCTGCGCACCTCTCTGGCCTCGCACAGGCGCCCCCCGCCCCCCCCGGGCCCCCCCCCGGAGCCCCCCGCCCCCGTTGCCCCCCCGGACCCCCCGCCCGAGCCCCCCCCGGGCCCCCCCGGCGGGCGGCGGGAGGCGGCGGGCGGGGGGGGCGGCGCCCCCGGGCCGCTGCTGGGGGGTCCCGGGGACCCCCCCGGGGTGGCGGCGCTGTGGGCGGGGCCCGGGGGGGGTCCCCCCGGGGGGGGGGCCGGGGCGGGGGGTGAGGGGACCCCGCCGGGCCGTGGGGGTGGGGTACGGGGGGGCCGCCGAGCTGGGGGGGGCCGTGGGGTGCGGGGGGGCCGCGCTCGGGGGTTCCGTCGTCACCGGACCTGGGGGGGGGGGGGAGAAAACGGGGAGGGGGTCAGGGCCTGAGGGACCCCCCCTGAACCCCCCACCCAGGGGACCCCCTCCAGTTGGGGGGCAGGGGCTGATGCCCCCCCCCAAAGTGACCCCGGCCCCCCCCAAGGGACCAGGGCACACAGGGACCCCCGAAATCAACCTGGAGGTGCCCCCGAGCTCATGGGGGTCCCCCCAAAGCGAACCCAGGCCCCCCCCGGGGCTCCCCACGAGCTCATGGGGGTCCCCCCAAAGTGAACCCAGACCCCCCCCGGGGCTCCCCCTGAGCTCATGGGGGTCCCCCCAAAGTGAACCCAGGCCCCCCCCGGGGTTCCCCCCAAGCCCACGGTGTCCCCCCAGAGTAAACTGGGGCACCCCCAGAGCAAACTGGGACCCCCGGAGCTCCCCCCACGCACTTTGGGGAGCCCCGAAACCCCAAATCCCCCCGCGCCAGGGCTCCCCCCCCCGCCTGAGGCTGCACCCCGAATTTATCCGGACCCCCGGGGCTCCCCCCAAGCACTCGGGGCTGCCCCCCCGAAGCAAACTGGGGCACCCCCAAAGTAAACCCGGACCCCCAGGGCTGCCCCCGGGGTGTGACACCCCAAAAAGCAAATTGGACCCCCCAGCACAAACCAGGGCTCCCCGAAAACACCTGCGGCTCCTTCTGGGCTTCCCTGGGACCCCCAGGACTCCCCCCAAGCATTTGGGGCTCCCCCCAGGTATCTGAGGCTGCACCCCCAAAGTCAATTGGGAGCCCCCCAGGTCGCTGGGGCTCCCCCATGGTACCTAAGGTTGTACCCCCAAAATAAAGCGGGACCCCCAGGGCTCTCCCCGAGCACCTGGGACCCCTCCCAGGTACGTGGGGCTGCACCCCCAAAATAAACTGGGACCCCCAGGGCTCCCCGAGCACCTGGGACCCCTCCCAGGTACCTGACGCTGCACCCCCAAAGGAAACCGGGACCCCAGAGCTCCCCCTAAAAACCTGGGGCTCCTTCTGGGCTCTGGCACTGCACCCCCAAAATAAACCGGGCCCCCCAGGGCTCCCCGAGCACCTGGGGCTCCCCTCAGGTACCTGAGGCTGCACCCCCAAAGTAAACCAGGGACCCCCAGGGCTCCCCGAGCACCTGGGACCCCTCCCAGGTACCTGACACTGCACCCCCAAAGTAAACCGGGACCCCAGAGCTCCCCCGAGCACCTGGGGCTCCTTCTGGGATCTGGCACTGCACCCCCAAACAACGGGAACGCCCAGGGCTCCCCGAGCACCTGGGACCCCTCCCACGTACCTGGCACTGCACCCCCAAAATAAACCGGGACCCCAGAGCTCCCCCGAGCACCTGGGACCCCTCCCAGGTACCTGGCACTGCACCCCCAAAGGAAACCGGGACCCCCAGGGCTCCCCCTAAAAAGCTGGGGCTCCTTCTGGGCTCTGGCACTGCACCCCCAAACAACGGGAACGCCCAGGGCTCTCCCCGAGCACCTGGGACCCCCCTCAGGTACCTGGGGCTGCACCCCCAAAGTAAACTGGGACCCCCAGGGCTCCCTGAGCACCTGGGACCCCTCCCAGGTACCTGACACTGCACCTCCAAAATAAACCGGGACCCCCAGGGCTCCCCCCAAGCTCCTGGGACCCCTCCCAGGTACCTGGCACTGCACCCCCAAAATAAACCGGGACCCCAGAGCTCCCCCGAGCACCTGGGACCCCTCCCAGGTACCTGACACTGCACCCCCAAAGTAAACTGGGACCCCCAGAGCTCCCCCTGAAAACCTGGGGTTCCTTCTGGGCTCTGGCACTGCACCCCCAAACAACGGGAACGCCCAGGGCTCCCCGAGCACCTGGGACCCCCCTCACGTACCTGAGGCTGCACCCCCAAAGTAAACTGGGACCCCCAGGGCTCCCCGAGCACCTGGGACCCCTCCCAGGTACCTGGCACTGCACCCCCAAAGGAAACCGGGACCCGAGGGCTGCCCCCTAAAAACCTGGGGCTCCTTCTGGGCTCTGGCACTGCACCCCCGAACAACGGGAACGCCCAGGGCTCCCCGAGCACCTGAGGCTGCACCCCCAAAGTAAACCGGGACCCCCAGGGCTCCCCCCAAACTCCTGGGACCCCCCTCAGGTACCTGGGGCTGCATCCCCAAAATAAACTGGGACCCCAGGGCTCCCCGAGCACCTGAGGCTCCCCTCACGTACCTGAGGCTGCACCCCCAAAATAAACCGGGACCCCCAGGGCTCCCCGAGCACCTGGGACCCCTCCCAGGTACCTGGGGCTGCATCCCCAAAATAGACTGGGACCCCAGGCCTCCCTGAGCACCTGGGACCCCCCTCAGGTACCTGGCACTGCACCCCCAAAATAAACCGGGACCCCCAGAGCTCCCCCCAAGCTCCTGGTGCTCCCTTCAAGCACCAAGCCCTCTCCCCACATCTCCCCCAGCCCCGAACCCAACCGGGGGACCCCCGGCGCCCCTCCCGCCCCCCTCCCCCTCACCGTCCCCGTCCAGGGGGGCGAAGTCGAGGCCGTAGCGCAGCAGGAAGTGGTTGTTCCACACGTAGAGCTGGTTGTCGCGGGGGTTGTAGCCCACCGAGGCCACGAACTGGTACGGGTTGGGGAAGGGCAGCGCCAGCGCCGAGCCGCGCCCGCGCCGCGTGTCGAAGGCGTAGACCAGGGCGTTGCCCAGGTGCTCGGTGTCGTCGTCCAGGTACACGCTGCGCACCACGTAGAGCACCCCGCAGGCCATGAAGGCGTCCGAGGCCGCCCGCTTGGCGTAGCCGGTCTCCCAGGTGCCCTCGAGCCGCAGCGTGTAGGGGTTCAGCTGGCTGACCACCAGCCGCCCGCCGTTGCCCTCGGTGGCGTAGATGACCCAGAGCCCCTCCTCGTCCACCGCCAGGTCGATGTCGGTCTTGCCGCCCCAGCGATAGGGCGACGTGTCGTGATAGTTGGCGGCGCCCACCACGGTCTCGCCGCTCTTGATGCGCGTCCGCAGGTCGTACTTGACGATGCTGCGGGTGCGCTCCTTGTTGTAGAACACGGCGCCGTCGTAGACCACGAAGCCGGTGCCGTCGGCGCGGTGCGGGAGCCGGTGCGTGGCCGCGGGGCGGGCGCCCACCAGGTCGGCCCAGGACGCGTACTCGGTGAGCGTGTCGGTGCGGTACGGCACCCAGGGCAGCACGTACAGCCGGTCCCCCGACTGCAGCGGGTCCCGGCACCAGCCGCCCGCCTGGTGCGGCGACTCGTGCGTGGACAGCGCCGGCCCCACGCGCTGCGGCACCCCCGGGCACACGAAAACTGCGGGAGGGGCGAGGGATGGGGGGGGGGGGGGGAGGGGACACGGGGAGGGGTGGGGGGACAGACACGGGGACACGGGGAGGGGCGGGGGCAGGGGGAGGGAGGGTGGGGGCGGGGGGAGGGAGGGTGGGACATGGGGAGGGATGGGGGACACGGAGAGGGTGGGGACAGACACGGGGACACGGGGAGGGTGGGGACAGGGGGAGGGTGGGACATAGAGAGGGATGGGGGACATGGGGATGGGTGGGGGACAGACACGGGGACAACGGGAGGGGTGGGGACAGGGGAGGATGGTGGGGATAGGGGGAAGGAGGGTGGGACATGGAGAGGGATGGGGGGACACGGGGAGGGGAGGGGGGACAGACACGGGGACACGGGGAGGGGTGGGGACAGGGGGAGGGAGGGTGGGGACGGGGGGAGGGATGGGGGACAGGGGGAGGGATGGGGACACGGGGAGGGGAGGGGGGGGACAGACACGGGGACACGGGGAGGGGTGGGGGCAGGGGGAGGGAGGGTGGGGACAGGGGGAGGGAGGGTGGGACATGGAGAGGGATGGGGGACACGGGGAGGGTGGGGACAGACACGGGGACACGGGGAGGGTGGGGACAGGGGGAGGGTGGGACATGGAGAGGGATGGGGGACATGGGGATGGGTGGGGGACAGACACGGGGACACGGGGAGGGGTGGGGACAGGGGAGGATGGTGGGGATAGGGGGAAGGAGGGTGGGACATGGAGAGGGATGGGGGGACACGGGGAGGGTGGGGACAGACACGGGGACAAGGGGAGGGTGGGGACAGGGGAGGATGGTGGGGACAGGGGGAAGGAGGGTGGGACATGGAGAGGGATGGGGGGACACGGGGAGGGGAGGGGGGGACAGACACGGGGACACGGGGAGGGGCGGGGGCAGGGGGAGGGAGGGTGGGACACGGGGAGGGGTGGGGGGACAGACATGGGGACACGGGGAGGGGCGGGGGCAGGGGGAGGGAGGGTGGGACACGGGGAGGGGTGGGGGACAGACACGGGGACACGGGGAGGGGTGGGGACAGGGGGAGGGTGGGACATGGAGAGGGATGGGGGACATGGGGAAGGGTGGGGGCGGGGGGGTGGTGGGGACAGACACGAGGACACGGGGAAGGTGGGGGGACAGACATGGGGACAGAGGGAGGGGTGGAGGACAGACATGGGGACACGGGGAGGAGTGGGGGACAGACACGGGGACACGGGGAGGGTGGGGACAGGGGGAGGGTGGGACATAGAGAGGGATGGGGGACATGGGGATGGGTGGGGGACAGACACGGGGACAAGGGGAGGGGTGGGGGCAGGGGGAGGGTGGGACGCGGGGAGGGATAGGGGGACACGGGGAAGGGTGGGGGGACACGGGGAGGGTGGGACATGGAGAGGGATGGGGGACATGGGGAAGGGTGGGGGCGGGGGGGGTGGTGGGGACAGACACGAGGACACGGGGAAGGTGGGGGGACAGACATGGGGACACGGGGAGGGGTGGGGACAGGGGGAGGGTGGGACATGGAGAGGGATGGGGGGACACGGGGAGGGGTGAGGGACAGACACGGGGACACGAGGATGGCCGGGGGGCAGAGGGTCAGAGGGGACAGAGGGACAGGAGACACAGGGATGGATGGTGGGACAGGAGGATGGGCGTGGGGACAGACATGGGGACACAGGGGTGGATGGGGGACGGGGGACAGACACAGGGACAGAGGGACACGGATGGATGGGGGACAGAGGGACAGACACGGACAGACGGGGACACGGATGGATGGGGGACACGGGGACAGAGGGACAGACACGGACAGACGGGGACACGGATGGATGGTGGTCACGGAGACGGCGACGGGGTGGATGGGGGAGGACACGGGAGACAGCAGGACAGACGGACAGAAGGAGAGGGGACAGACACAGGGACACGCGGTGGACAGGGATGAGGGTGTGGACGTGGGACAGGGGCAGGAACAGGAGGATGGACACAGGCATGGGGACAGGGGACAAACGGACACGGGGACAGACGTGGGGACACAGGGGTGAAGGTGGGGACCGACACGGGGACAGACGGACGGACAGAGGGGCAGCGGGGACACGGGGGGGACACGAGGGACATGGGGAGACGTGGGAGGGGACAGAGGGATCGGGGAGACGTGGGGGGACACGGGGGGGACACGGGGAGGGACACGGGGGGGACACGGGGGGACACGGGGGGGACATGGGGGGGACACGGGGGGACATGGGGGGACACGGGGGGACATGGGGGGACACGGGGGGGACACGGGGGGACACGGGGGGACACGGGGGGACATGGGGGGACACGGGGGGACATGGGGGGACACGGGGGGGACACGGGGGGACACGGGGGACACGGAGGGGACACGGGGGGGACACGGGGGGGACACGGGGGGGACACGGGGGGGACATGGGGGGGACACGGGGGGACACGGAGGGGACACGGGGGGACACGGGGGGACATGGGGGGGACATGGGGGGACACGGGGGGGACACGGGGGGACACGGGGGACACGGGGGGACATGGGGGGACATGGGGGACATGGGGGGACACGGGGGGGACACGGGGGACACGGAGGGGACACGGGGGGGACACGGGGGGGACACGGGGGGGACACGGGGGGGACATGGGGGGGACACGGGGGGACACGGGGGACACGGGGAGGACACGGAGGGACACGGGGGGGACACGGGGGACACGGGGGGGGACACGGGGGGGGACACGGGGGGGCACGGGGGGGACACGGAGGGGGCACGGGGGGGACATGGGGGACACGGGGGGGACACGGGGGGACACGGGGGGGACATGGGGGACACGGGGGGGACACGGGGGGACACGGGGGGACACGGGGGGGACACGGGGGGGACACGGGGGGACAGCGAGAAGAGGAGAGAAAAGAGAAGCGTTTCATCAGCGACTGGGGGGTCCCACGGGGGGGCGGGGGGGGACCCCAACCCCGAGGGGAATTTTGGGGACCCGGGGGAGGGAAGGGGGGCACGGGGGGAGGGGAGGTCCCTTAACCGGGGAGGGGACAGAGGAGAGGGGACAGAATGGGGGGAAGGGATGGGGGGGGGGGGGACACCCCGAATGTCCCCCGGCAATGGCGAAAAGGGGGGGGGGGCCGTGCCCCCCCAGCGAACCCGGGACCCCCTTTTATTTATGGGGGGGGGGGGGCAGCACCCTGAGGGGGGAGGGGCAGCTCTCCTTGGGGGGAGCCCTAAAATGGGGGGGGGGGGGGCCTCAAATCGGGGGGGGGGGGGCCTAAATCGGGGGGGCTCTTCCCCTCCCCCCCCGGGCCACAGCAGCCAGGGACGATCGAGCGCGACGGAGACACGGGGTGGGGGGGGGGCTTGGGGGGGTCCCCCCGGTGCGGGGGGAGGTTTGGGGGGACCCCCCCGGTTTTGGGGTTTGGGGGGGGGGGGTTTGGGGGGGTCGCGCGTGGTCCCGGTGTCCGGCGCCGGCTGCAGAGAGGCTGGGGGAGAGAAACGGGGGGGTTAGAGCTGCGGGAGAGAGAGAAGGGGACACGGGGGACACGGGGGGACACGGGGGGACCCCCAGGGCAGAGACCCCCCCGCCCCCGCCCCCAGCGGGGTCTCTGCGCCGGGGGGGGGATGGGGGTCCCCCATGGGGGCAGGGCCAGGCTGGGACCCCCGGGGGACACCGGGGTCCCCCCCCCCCTTCCACCCCAAATCTGACTTCCCCCCCCCCCCCCCAAAAAGGGACCCTGGGTTGGGGTCCCGCCCCCCCCAGCCTGGCCTGGCCCCCCCGCCCGGGGCGCGGCACACGCGGGTGCGAGGGGGAGGGGCGTGGCACACACGCGTGTGCGGGGCCGGGGGCGGGCGCGGGGGTGAGCACAGGTGGGCACAGGGGCGTGTGCGGGGGGGACAGGTGTGGGCACCCCCTCGGTGCCAGGGGAGCGCGCAGCCGTGCCCGCACACACCTGTGCACTCACACACCTGTGCCCTCACACACCTGTGCCCTCACACACCTGTGTGAGCCCATTTGCACACACCTGTGCACACTCACACACCTGTGCACACTCACACACCTGTGCACTCACACACCTGTGCCCTCACACACCTGTGCATTCACACACCTGTGCACTCACACACCTGTGCACTCACACACCTGTGCATTTACACACCCATGCCCTCACACACCTGTGCACGCACACACCTGTGCCCTCACACACCTGTGCACTCACACACCTGTGCCCTCACACACCTGTGCCCTCACACACCCGTGCCCTCACACACCTGTGCATTCACACACCTGTGCACTCACAGACCTGTGCACTCACACACCTGTGCGAGCCCATTTGCACACACCTGTGCACTCACACACCTGTGCATTCACACACCTGTGCATTCACACACCTGTGCACACACACACCTGTGCACTCACACACCTGTGCATTCACACAGCTGTGCCCTCACACACCTGTGCACACACACACCTGTGCATTCACACACCTGTGCATTCACCCACCCGTGCACTCACACACCTGTGCACACACACACCTGTGCATTCACACACCTGTGCCCTCACACACCTGTGCACACACACACCTGTGCACACACACACCTGTGCATTCACACACCTGTGCGCTCACACACCTGTGCACTCACTCACCTGTGCCCTCACACACCTGTGCACTGACACACCTGTGCACTCACACACCTGTGCCCTCACACACCTGTGCACTGACACACCTGTGCACTCACACACCTGTGCATTCACACACCTGTGCCCTCACACACCTGTGCACACACACACCTGTGCATTCACACACCTGTGAGCTCACACACCTGTGCACACACACACCTGTGCACTGACACACCTCTGCACTCACACACCTGTGTCCTCACACACCTGTGCATTCACACACCTGTGCACACACACACCTGTGCACACACACACCTGTGCACACACACACCTGTGCATTTACACACCTGTGCACTCACACACCTGTGCACTCACACACCTGTGCACACACACACCTCTGCCCTCACACACCTGTGCCCTCACACACCTGTGCACTCACACACCTGTGCGAGCCCATTTGCACACACCTGTGCACTGACACACCTGTGCACTGACACACCTGTGCACTCACACACCTGTGCACTGACACACCTGTGCACTGACACACCTGTGCACACACACACCTGTGCATTCACACACCTGTGCATTCACACACCTGTGCACTCACACACCTGTGCACACACACCTGTGCCCTCACACACCTGTGCATTCACACACCTGTGTGAGCCCATTTGCACACACCTGTGCACACACACCTGTGCCCTCACACACCTGTGCATTCACACACACCTGTGCACACACACACCTGTGCATTCACACACACCTGTGCCCTCACACACCTGTGCACACACACACCTGTGCACACACACACCTGTGCATTCACACACACCTGTGCCCTCACACACCTGTGCCCTCACACACCTGTGCATTCACACACCTGTGCCCTCACACACCTGTGCGAGCCCATTTGCACACACCTGTGCACTCACACACCTGTGCATTCACACACCTGTACACACACACACCTGTGCACACACACACACCTGTGCCCTCACACACCTGTGCACTCACACACCTGTGCATTCACACACCTGTGCATTCACACACCTGTGCACTCACACACCTTTGCACTCACACACCTGTGCACACACACACCTGTGCACACACACACCTGTGCACTCACACACCTGTGCATTCACACACCTGTGCACACACACACCTGTGCCCTCACACACCTGTGCATTCACACACCTGTGCACACACACACCTGTGCACACACACACCTGTGCACTCACACACCTGTGCCCTCACACACCTGTGCATTCACACACCTGTGCACTCACACACCTGTGCACACACACACCTGTGCACTCACACACCTCTGCCCTCACACACCTGTGCACTCACACACCTGTGCCCTCACACACCTGTGCACACACACACCTGTGCACACACACACCTGTGCACACACACACCTGTGCACTCACACACCTGTGCATTTACACACCTGTGCCCTCACACACCTGTGCACTCACACAGCTGTGCACTCACACACCTGTGCACACACACACCTGTGCCCTCACACACCTGTGCCCTCACACACCTGTGCATTCACTCACCTGTTCATTCACTCACCTGTGCCCTCACACACCTGTGCACTCACACGCACCTCTGCACACACACACCTGTGCACACACACACATGTGCCCTCACACACCTGTGCCCTCACACACCTGTGCACTCACACACCTGTGCCCTCACACACCTGTGCGAGCCCATTTGCACACACGTGTGGGCGCGTGTTCACCTGGCCGTGCATTTGGGTGTGAGTCCAGGTGTGAGCACAGGTGTGTTCAGGCGGCAGCGCATTTGCACGCCCAGGTGTGGCTGCGCAGGTGTGCGAGAGCTGCCACCCCTGTGCCCGTCTGTGGCCATGCCCGCGGCTGTTACCTGTGCCCGCTCACAGGTGCGCGGCACTGCCACACCTGCCCAGGTGTGTGGCACTGTCACACCTTCCTGTTTGTGCTCCCACAGGTGCGTGGCACTGCCACACCTGCCCAGGTGTGCGTGCCGCCCCACCTGTGCCCTGTCGCACACGCGTGTGCAGGGGGGGCGCGGGGGCTGCGTGTGCACGGGGGCACACCTGGGCGTGCGGCCGGGTCCAGGTGTGCACGAGGAGCTGTGAGTGCCCATCCCTGGTGTGCACAGCTCAGGTGTGCCCAGGTGTGCCCATCCCAGATGTGCACAGGGATCCAGGCGTGCCCAGGTGTGCCCATCCCAGGTGTGCACAGCTCAGGTGTGCCCAGGTGTGCCCATCCCAGATGTGCACAGGGATCCAGGCATGCCCAGGTGTGCCCATCCCAGGTGTGCACAGCTCAGGTGTGCCCAGGTGTGCCCATCCCAGATGTGCACAGGGATCCAGGTGTGCCGCAGCCTGAGGTGTGCACAGAAATGTGGGTGTGTACATGCCCAGGTGTGCCCAAGGATCCAGGTGTGCCCATGTGTGCACAGCTTCAGGTGTGCCCAGGTGTGCACAGGGATCCAGATGTGCACATTGCAGGTACGCACGAGGATCCAGGTGTGCCCTGGTGTGCCCATCCAGGTGTGCACAGGGATCCAGGTGTGCCCATCCAGGTGTGCCCATCCAGGTGTGCACAGGGATCCAGGTGTGCCCATCCAGGTGTGCCCACCCAGGTGTGCCCATCCAGGTGAACACACCCCAGGTGTGCCCTTCCAGGTGAGTCCATCCAGGTGTGCACAAGGATCCAGATGTGCCCAGGTGTGCCCATCCAGGTGTGCCCATCCAGGTGTGCACAGGGATCCAGGTGTGCCCATCCAGGTGTGCCCATCCAGGTGTGCCCATCCAGGTGTGCACAGGGATCCAGGTGTGCCCATCCAGGTGAGCCCATCCAGGTGTGCCCATCCAGGTGTGCCCATCCAGGTGAGCCCAGCCCGGCCGTGCCGCAGCCCCCGCGCTGCCCCGGGGGTTTTTGGGGGGGTTTGGGGGGGTCCCCGGGGTGGGTGGGGGAGGGGAGACTCACAGGCTCGGGGGGGCCCCGCGGTCCGGGGGGGCTCGGCCGGGCCCTGCGGGAGGAGGAGGAGGAGAGAGAAGCGTTAGGGGCCCCCCGCCCCCCGCTCCGGACACCTGTGGGAAGAAGCCGCGGCCCCGCCCGGCCCCGCCCCCACCTGCGCAGGCCCCGCCCACACCTGCCCGCAGGCCCCGCCCCCGCCCCGCCCCCGGCCCCGCCCCCCCCGCGCGGACGGACGGACGGACACGGGGGCGACGCCCTGGCTGCGCCCGCGAGTGAGCCCGGGGGGCCCGGGAGTGACCCTGAGCTGACCCCGAGGGACCTTGGCTGACCCTGACCCCGACTGACCCCAAATGACCCCGGAGTGACCCCAACTGACCCTGACTGACCCCAACTGCCCCCCCACAACTGACCCCTGACTGACCCCAAATGACCCCGGAGTGACCCCAACTGACCCTGACTGACCCCGACTGACCCCCCACAACTGACCCCTGACTGACCCCAAATGACCCCGGAGTGATCCCAACCGACCCCGACTGACCCCTGACAGACCCGGACTGACCCCAACTGACCCCAAATGACCCCAACTGACCCCGAATGACCTCAGCTGACCCCAAATGACCCTGACTGACCCCCCACAACTGACCCCCGACTGACCCCTGACTGACCCCGACTGACCCCAACCGACCCCAAATGACCCCAAATGACCCCGACTGCCCCCCCACAACTGACCCCCGACTGACCCCTGACTGACCCCAACCGACCCCAACCGACCCCAAATGACCCAGACTGACCTCAGCTG
Organism: Aphelocoma californica; assembly: GCA_028536675.1. Taxonomy (NCBI): domain Eukaryota; kingdom Metazoa; phylum Chordata; class Aves; order Passeriformes; family Corvidae; genus Aphelocoma; species Aphelocoma californica. The sequence goes on along the minus strand of JAQMYR010000686.1, from coordinate 30,931 downwards.
ACCCTGACTGACCCCAACTGACCCCCCACAACTGACCCCTGACTGACCCCAACTGACCCGGACTGACCCCGACTGACCCCAACTGACCCCGACTGACCCCGACTGACCTGGAGTGACCCCGACTGACCCCGACTGACCCCAAATGACCCTGACTGACCCCCCACAACTGACCCCAACTGACCCCTGACTGACCCCGACTGACCCCGACTGTCCCCGACTGACCCGGACTGATCCCCCATAACTGACCCCCAACTGACCCCGACTGACCCCGAACTGACCCCAACCGACCCCGACTGACCTCAGCTGACCCCAAATGACCCCGATTGACCCCGACTGACCCCCACAACTGACCCCTGACTGACCCCCAGCTGACCCCCAACTGACCCCAAATGACCTTTACTGACCCCCAGGTGACCCCACGCTGACCCTCCCTGCCCCTGCCCCCCGAGCTGCCCCTCTCTGGGGGTGTTTTGGGGGGTGCTTGATTTGGGGGGGGTCTCTGGGGGTCTCCACGGCTGGAGTGGGGGTTGGAGGGTCTGGGGGGGTCACGGGGCTGTCCCGGCCCCCCCAAAATTGCCCCCCCTGCCCCATTTAGAGCCTCACCCCAGGGGTGACAGGAGGGGGGAGGGGTCACCCCGGCCTGGCCCCCCCCAAACTCGGGGGGTCCCTCAGGGGACTTGGGGGTCCCCGAGGGGGGTCCCGGGGGGGTCCCCGAAGGGTTTGGGGTCCCCAGGGTCCCTCAAGGGGAGCCCCGGGAGGTTTCGGGGGGGGGGTCCTGGGGCACTTCCGGGGGCCTGGGGGGGCCGGGGGGTCCCGGGGACCCCCGAGGGGACACTGGGGGGGTCTGGGGTCCCCCAAATCGAATGACGGCTACTGAAGGGGGGGAGGGGCGCACTGAGCCCCCCCCCCCCGCGGTATTGGGGACTGGGGGGGGGGGGGGGAGGGGAGGGGGAAACAAGGGGGGATTTGGGGGGGAGGGGAAGGGGGGAGGGGAGAAACGGGGGGGGATGTGGGAAGGGGGGGAAGGATCCGGGGATGGGGGAGGGGCTGGAGGAATTTGGGGGGCCCAGAGGGGGGGGGGCAGGGTGGGGACGGTGGGAATTTGGGGTGCGGGGGGGTAGGAGAAGGGGGAGGGGCAGGGTTTGGGGTGAGGGAGGGGGATTTTGGGGTGCAGGATGAACGGGGGGGCGGGAGGGGGGGGGCAGGATTTGGGGCGAGGAGGGAGAATTTGGGGGGGCAGGGTCACGGGGGGAGGGGTCAGAATTTGGGGTCACCGCGGAGGATTTTGGGGTGCGGGGTGGAAAGAATTGGGGGGAGGGGGGGGCTCAGGATTTGGGGGGGGGCGGGGGAGTTTGGTGGGGGGGGATGGGTGGGGGGAAGTTGGGGGGCTCAGGAGGGTCCTGGGGGTGGGGGCTCAGGGGGCTGGGGGGGGTCTGTGGGGGTTTTGGGGGGTTCTGGGATAGGTTGGGGGGTCCGGAAGGTTTTAGGGGTTGGGAGGGGTCTGGGGGGGGGGGTCGCGGGTTCTGAGGGGTCTGGGGGGGATTTGGGGGAGTTGGAGGGGTCAGGAGGGGTTTGGGGGGGTCTCTGGGGGAGTCGGGGTCTCTGGGGGGGTCGGAGGTCTCTGGGAGGGTTCGGGGGGGTTCGGGGGTCTCTGGGGGGGTTCGGGGGGTTCGGGGGTCTCTGGGAGGGTTCGGGGGGTTCGCGGGTCTGTGGGAGGGTTCGGGGGGTTCGGGGGGGGTCTCTGGGAGGGTTCGGGGGGGTTCGGGGGTCTCTGGGGGGGTCGGGGGTCTCTGGGGGCCGGAGCGAGGGGGTCCGTGTTACCTTTTTGTTCCACTTCTACTTTTTAGCACCGGAAGAAAAGGCGGGAGAGAGCGGGGGGAGGGGCGGGAGGGGGGCGGGGGGGGTCGGGGGGGGTCGGGGGTGCGGGGGGGGAGGGGAGGGGTCACACGGGCGGGGGGGGAGGGGGGAGGGGAGGAGGGGCGAGAGAGGAGACAAAGAGAAAAGAGATTAAACGGCTCCGGCCCCCCCCGAGCCCGGGGGGACCCCGAGACCCCCCAGAGACCCCAGACCCTGCGGGGGAGGGGCAGCGGCACCCGGGGACACGGGGGTGGACACGGGGATGGACACACGGACATGGGGATGGACACGGGATGGACACACGGACACGGGGATGGACACGGGGATGGACACACGGACATGGGGATGGACACACGGACACGGGGATGGACACACGGACACGGGGTTGACACACGGACACGGGAGGGACACACGGACACGGGGATGGACACGGGGATGGACACATGGACACAGGGATGGACACACGGACACGGGGATGGACACGGGATGGACACACGGATACGGGGATGGACAGGGGGATGGACACACGGACATGGGCGTGGACACACGGACATGGGCATGGACACACGGACACGGGATGGACACACGGACACGGGCATGGACACACGGACACGGGGATGGACACGGGGATGGACACACGGACATGGGGAGGGACAGATGGACACAGGGATGGACAGATGGACATGGGGATGGACACAGGGATGGACACACGGACACACATGGGAACGGACAGATGGACAGACACAGGGATGGACACAGGGACACGGGGATGGACGGATGGACGGGGGATGGGCACGGGGACGTGGGGGGGTGACGGACATGGGGGGACGTGGAGGGATAGCGGATGGACAGATGGACACAGGGCTGGGGGATGGACAGATGGACACGGGGGGACACGGAGGGACCGAGGGATGGACAGATGGACAGAGGGATGGGGGACACGGAGGGATGGACAGGCCGCCAGCCGGATGGACACACGGACAAACGAAGGGTGGGTGGACAGACGGGGGAAAAGGGAGGATGGTCGGACACCGGGACGGACGGATGGGGATGGACAGACGGACAGGAGAGGAGAGAGGGGAGGACAGACGGACAGAGGGACAGCAAGGGGGGAGAGAGGACGGACAGACGGAGGGACAGACGGACGGACAGACGGACGGACGGACACGGAAAGGAGGGCACGGCCATGGCCGGGATGGGGATGGCGGCGGGAGGCGATGGATGGACACGCGGACACAGGGACGGACGGACAGACGGACAGAGGGGGGCGCAGGGGCGGCTCCCCTCCCCCGCACTCCTGAGCCCCTCCCCCCCCCGGCCCTGGAGGGAGAGAAGAGACGGCGCTGGGGGAGGGGCGGCCCGGGGGGGAGGGGCTGCGGGGGGGCCCCGCTCGGGCCCGCGGCGTCACCTGCAAAGGAAAGAGGCGCCCCCGCCCCGCCCCCACCCCGCGCCCCCCAACCGGCCCCGCCCCCACGGCACCGGCACCGGCACCGACCCCCAGGCACCGGCACCGGCACCGACCCCGCCCCCACGGCACCGACCCCGGGCACCGGGAGCGGCAGCGGCACCGACAGCGGCTGGGACCCGCGAGGGCGGGGGAGGGCGAGCGTGAGTGTGAGAGTGAGTGTGAGGGTGTGAGTGTGAGTGTGAGTGTGAGAGTGTGAGTGTGAGGGTGTGAGTGTGAGAGTGTGAGTGTGAGGGTGTGAGTGTGTGTGAGAGTGAGTGTGAGAGTGTGAGTGTGAGTGTAAGGGTGTGAGAGTGTGAGAGTGTGAGTGTGAGTGTGAGAGGGTGAGTGTAAGGGTGTGAGAGTGTGAGAGTGTGAGTGTGAGTGTGAGAGTGAGTGTGAGAGTGTGAGAGTGTGAGGGTGTGAGTGTGAGTGTGAGTGTGAGTGTGAGTGTGAGTGTGTGAGTGTGAGTGTGTGAGTGTGAGTGTGTGAGTGTGAGTGTGAGAGTGTGAGGGTGAGGGTGAGGGTGTGAGTGTGAGAGTGTGAGTGTGAGAGTGAGTGTGAGTGTGTGAGTGTGAGTGTGTGAGTGTGAGTGTGTGAGTGTGAGTGTGAGAGTGTGAGGGTGAGGGTGAGGGTGTGAGTGTGAGAGTGTGAGTGTGTGAGTGTGAGAGTGTGAGAGTGTGAGAGTGAGTGTGCAAGTGTGAGTGTGTGAGTGTGAGTGTGAGTGTGAGTGTGAGTGTGAGAGTGAGAGTGTGAGGGTGAGAGTGTGTGTGAGAGTGAGTGTGCAAGTGTGAGTGTGAGTGTGAGAGTGTGAGAGTGTGAGTGTGAGAGTGTGAGTGTGTGTGAGTGTGAGTGTGTGGGAGTGTGAGAGTGTGAGTGTGAGAGTGAGTGTGAGTGTGTGAGTGTGAGAGTGTGTATGTGGGAGTGCGTGTGTGAGAGTGAGTGTGCGAGCGTGTGAGGGTGTGAGTGTGTGAGAGGGTGAGAGAGCGAGTGTGAGAGTGTGAGTGGGAGTGGGAGTGAGTGTGTGTGTGAGTGTGAATGCGTGAGTGTGAACGTGTGAGTGTGTGTGTGAACGTGAATGTCAGTGTGTTTGTGTGTCAGTGTGAGTGTGAGGGTGAGTGGGAGTGTGTGTGAGAGTGAGTGTGTGTGGGAGTGAGTGTGACTGTGTAAGAGTGAGTGGGAGTGTGAGTGAACGTGAGTGTGAGGGTGGGAGTGGGAGTGAGTGTGTGTGAGTGTGTCAGTGTGTGTGTGTGTGAGTGTGTGAGTGTGAGTGTGTGTGTGTCAGTGTGTGTGTGTGAGTGTGAGTGAGTGTGTGAGTGTGTGGGTGTGTGTGAATGCGTGTGAGAGTGTGAGCGTGTGAGTGTGTGTTTGAATGTGAATGACAGTGTGTGTGAGTGTGAGTGTGTCAGTGTGTGTGAGTGTGAGTGTGAGTGTGTCAGTGTGTCAGTGTGTGTGAGTGTGAGTGTGTCAGTGTGTGTGAGTGTGAGTGTGAGTGTGAGTGTGAGTGTACACGTCTGAATGTGTGTGTGAGTGTGAGTGTGAGTGTGTCAGTGTGTGTCAGTGTGTCAGTGTGTCAGTGTGTTTGTGTGTCAGTGTGTGTGAGTGTGAGTGTGAGTGTGAGTGTGTCAGTGTGTGTCAGTGTGTCAGTGTGTCAGTGTGTGTGAGTGTGAGTGTGAGTGTGAGTGTGAGTGTGTCAGTGTGTCAGTGTGTGTGAGTGTGAGTGTGAGTGTGAGTGTGAGTGTGTCAGTGTGTCAGTGTGTGTGAGTGTGAGTGTGAGTGTGAGTGTGTCAGTGTGTCAGTGTGTCAGTGTGTGTGAGTGTGAGTGTGTCAGTGTGTGTGAGTGTGAGTGTGAGTGTGAGTGTGAGTGTACACGTCTGAATGTGTGTGTGAGTGTGAGTGTGAGTGTGTCAGTGTGTGTCAGTGTGTCAGTGTATCAGTGTGTGTGAGTGTGAGTGTGAGTGTACGCGTCTGAATGTGTGTGAGTGTGTAAGAGTGAGTGTGAGTGTGTCAGTGTGTGTGTCAGTGTGTCAGTGTGTGTTCATAGGTGTGCCCAGGTGTTCCCAGCTGTGTCCCAGCTGTGCCCAGCTGTGTCCCAGGTGTTCCCAGGAGTGTCCCAGGTGTGTCCCAGGTGTGCCCAGGTGTGCCCAGGTGTGCCCAGGTGTGTCCCAGCTGTGCCCAGGTGTGTCCCAGGGGTGTCCCAGGTGTGCCCAGGAGTGTCCCAGCTGTGCCCAGGTGTGTCCCAGCTGTGCCCAGGTGTGTCCCAGGTGTGTCCCAGCTGTGCCCAGGTGTGTCCCAGGTGTGCCCAGGTGTCCCCAGCTGTGCCCCAGCCGTGCCCGGTGTGCTCTGCGCGTGTCCAGGTGTGTTGGGTGTGCCCCACCTGCCGCCCCTGGGGTGGGTTCAGCGTGTGAGGAGCTGCGCTGGGCGTGTCCTGAGTGTGTCCAGGTGTGTCTGGCACGCTTGGCTCGCACACCTGGCGTGGAGCTGGGGTGCACAACCTGTGCCCGGTGTGCTCTGGGCACCCGCAGGTGTGCCCAGTGTGCTCTGAACACACACAGGTGTGCCCTGAACACGCCCAGGTGTGCCCTGAACACGCCCAGGTGTGCCCAGTGTGCTCTGAACACGCCCAGGTGTGCCCTGAACACGCCCAGGTGTGCTCTGAACGCGCCCAGGTGTGCTCTGAATGCACCCAGGTGTGCCCAGTGTGCCCTGAACACGCCCAGGTGTGCTCTGAACACGCCCAGGTGTGCTCAGTGTGCTCTGAACACGCCCAGGTGTGCCCAGGTGTGCCCTGCACACACCCAGGTGTGCTCAGTGTGCCCTGAACACGCCCAGGTGTGCCCAGGTGTGCCCTGAACACGCCCAGGTGTGCTCTGAACACACCCAGGTGTACCCAGTGTGCCCTGAACACGCCCAGGTGTGCCCTGAACATGCCCAGGTGTGCCCTGAACACGCCCAGGTGTGCTCTGAACACGCCCAGGTGTGCCCTGACCATGCCCAGGTGTGCCCTGCACACGCCCAGGTGTGCCCTGAACACGCCCAGGTGTGCTCAGTGTGCCCTGAACACGCCCAGGTGTGCCCTGAACACGCCCAGGTGTGCCCAGTGGCTCTGAACACGCCCAGGTGTGCCCTGAACATGCCCAGGTGTGCCCTGCACACGCCCAGGTGTGCCCTGCACACGCCCAGGTGTGCTCAGCCCGCACCACGCCGCTCTCCAGGTGTGCGTTCAGCGTGCAAGGTGTGTGCCAGGTGTGTCCGAGCCCACCCAGGTGTGTTCAGAGGGTGCTCAGGTGTTCAGCGTGCCCTCAGCACGCCCAGGTGAGGGCAACCCGCTCTGCCCCCCCCTCCAGGTGCGTGTTCAGCGTGTCCCGAGTGTGCCCGGGTGTTTGGCACCCCCTGCCAGGTGTGCCCCCGGCATGTACAGGTGTGTCACCCTGTGCCAGGTGTGCCCTCAGCAGGTACAGGTGTGTCACTGCCTGCCAGGTGTGCCCTCAGCAGGTACAGGTGTGTGACACTGTGCCAGGTGTGCCCTCGGCAGGTACAGGTGTGTCACGCTGTGCCAGGTGTGCCCCTCGGCAGGTACAGGTGTGTCACTGCCTGCCAGGTGTGCCCTCGGCAGGTACAGGTGTGTCACCCTGTGCCAGGTGTGCCCTCGGCAGGTACAGGTGTGTCACGCTGTGCCAGGTGTGCCCCTCGGCAGGTACAGGTGTGTCACTGCCTGCCAGGTGTGCCCTCGGCAGGTACAGGTGTGTCACCCTGTGCCAGGTGTGCCCTCGGCAGGTACAGGTGTGTCACGCTGTGCCAGGTGTGCCCCTCGGCAGGTACAGGTGTGTCACCCTGTGCCAGGTGTGCCCCCAGCAGCTACAGGTGTGTCATGCTGTGCCAGGTGTGCCCTTGGCATGTACAGGTGTATCACCCTGTGCCAGGTGTGCCCCCGGCAGGTACAGGTGTGTGATGCTGTGCCAGGTGTGCCCTCGGCAGGTACAGGTGTGTCACTGCCTGCCAGGTGTGCCCTCAGCAGGTACAGGTGTGTGACACAGTGCCAGGTGTGCCCTCGGCAGGTACAGGTGTGTGACACTGTGCCAGGTGTGCCCTCAGCAGGTACAGGTGTGTGATGCTGTGCCAGGTGTGCCCTCGGCAGCTACAGGTGTGTGACGCAGTGCCAGGTGTGCCCTCGGCAGGTACAGGTGTGTCACTGCCTGCCAGGTGTGCCCCTGGCATGTACAGGTGTGTCACTGCCTGCCAGGTGTGCCCTCAGCAGCTACAGGTGTGTCACACAGTGCCAGGTGTGCCCCTGGCAGGTACAGGTGTGTCACTGCCTGCCAGGTGTGCCCTCAGCAGGTACAGGTGTGTGACACAGTGCCAGGTGTGCCCTCGGCAGGTACAGGTGTGTGACACTGTGCCAGGTGTGCCCTCAGCAGGTACAGGTGTGTGATGCTGTGCCAGGTGTGCCCTCGGCAGCTACAGGTGTGTGACGCAGTGCCAGGTGTGCCCTCGGCAGGTACAGGTGTGTCACTGCCTGCCAGGTGTGCCCCTGGCATGTACAGGTGTGTCACTGCCTGCCAGGTGTGCCCTCAGCAGCTACAGGTGTGTCACACAGTGCCAGGTGTGCCCCTGGCAGGTACAGGTGTGTCACTGCCTGCCAGGTGTGCCCTCAGCAGGTACAGGTGTGTGACACTGTGCCAGGTGTGCCCTCGGCATGTACAGGTGTGTCACCCTGTGCCAGGTGTGCCCCCGGCAGGTACAGGTGTGTCACCCTGTGCCAGGTGTGACCTCAGCAGGTGCAGGGGTGTGACACAGTGCCAGGTGTGCCCTCAGCAGGTGCAGGTGTGTCACTGCCTGCCAGGTGTGCCCTCAGCAGGTACAGGTGTGTGACACAGTGCCAGGTGTGCCCCTGGCAGGTACAGGTGTGTCACCCTGTGCCAGGTGTGCCCTCGGCATGTACAGGTGTGTGATGCTGTGCCAGGTGTGCCCTTGGCAGCTACAGGTGTGTGACACAGTGCCAGGTGTGCCCTCAGCAGGTACAGGTGTGTCACCCTGTGCCAGGTGTGCCCCTGGCAGCTACAGGTGTGTGCTGGGCGTGTCCTGAGTGTGCACAGGTGTGTTCCACCCGCCCCAGGTGTGTGCTCAGCGTGCTCAGGTGTGTGCAGGGCACCCCAGCCCCATGGGCTGGCACCACCTCTGGTTCCGGTGTTGTTTTGGTGCGGTTTTGGTGTTGTTTTGGCATGTTTTTGGCATGGTTCTGGTGTGGTTTTGCCGTGTAGGTGCCGTGTTGGTGCCCTGTAGGTGCCGTGTTGGTGCCCTGTAGGTGCCGTGTTGGTGCCGTGTTGGTGCTGTGTTGGTGCCGTGTTGGTGCCGCGTTGGTGCCCTGTAGGTGCCCTGTAGGTGCCGTGTTGGTGCCGTGTTGGTGCCGTGTTTGTGCCGCGTTGGTGCCATGTAGGTGCCCTGTAGGTGCCGTGTTGGTGCCGTGTTGGTGCCGTGTTGGTGCCGCGTTGGTGCCATGTAGGTGCCCTGTAGGTGCCGTGTTGGTGCCGTGTTGGTGCCGTGTTTGTGCCGTGTTGGTGCCCTGTAGGTGCCCTGTAGGTGCCGTGTTGGTGCCGTGTTTGTGCCGTGTTGGTGCCGTGTTTGTGCCGCGTTGGTGCCGTGTTGGTGCCGTGTTGGTGCCGCGTTGGTGCTGTGTTGGTGCCGTGTTGGTGCCATGTTGGTGCCCTGTAGGTGCCCTGTAGGTGCCGTGTAGGTGCCGTGTTGGTGCCGTGTTGGCGCCGCATTTGTGCCCTGTAGGTGCCCTGTAGGTGCCGTGTAGGTGCCGTGTTGGTGCCCTGTAGGTGCCGTGTAGCTGCCCTGCTGGTGCCGTGTTGGTGCCGTGTAGGTGCCGTGTTGGTGCCGCGTTGGTGCCCTGTAGGTGCCCTGCTGGCGCCGTGTTGGTGCTGTGTAGGTGCCGTGTTGGTTCCGTGTTTGTGCCCTGTAGGTGCCCTGTAGGTGCCCTGCTGGTGCCCTGTAGGTGCCCTGCTGGTGCCGCGTTGGTGCCGCGTTGGCGCCGTGCCCGGTGCGTGTCCCAGGGCCGGTGCCGTGTCCAGCCCTGTCCGGCCGTGTCCGGCCCGGTCCCGGCCGTTCCCTCAGGCGGCTCCGGCGGCGGCTGCAAAGCAAAGGGGGGGAGGGGCCGGGGGGGTTTTGGGGGTCCCGCGACGGCGCCTGGGGAGAGACGGGGTCACCCCAACCCCCCCGGGCCCCCCCAGGTCAGACAGAGCCCCCCAACAGCCCCAAGGGGGGGGCGGCCCCCCCAGAGGGACGGACACGGGGGGGTCCAAATTTGGGGACGGGGGAGGGTCACGCCCCGGCTGGGGGGGACAAACACCACACGGGGGGGACCCCGAGGGGGGCACCGGCCCCCCCAGACACCTGGGGGCTCCCCGAGGTCCCGGGCCCCGCCCCCCCCCATCCCATCCCCCTCCCCCCCCCCAGGTGTCCGGGTGCCCCCAGGGTTGGGGGTTGGGGGTCCCTGGGGTGCTCTGGGGTCCCTGTGGGCGCTGTGGGGTGGGACATGGGGGGCACTGTGGGGTCCCCGTGGGGTTCCGCTGTGGGGCGGGACTCCCCGGGTGCACCTCTGGGTGCTGTGGGGTGCTGTGGGGCTGGGGGGGACGCTGTGGGGCAGAGCTGGGGGGCAGAGCTGGGGGATGCAGCCATTCAGCACCTTGGGGGTGCTGAGCTGGGGGTGCCGTGGGTCTGGGGGCGCTGTGGGGCAGCGCCGTGGGGCAGGACAGCAGCCATGGGGCAGAGCTGGGGGGCAGCACTCGCTGTAGGGGACGTACGGCACCTCCAGGTACTTGTGGGTGCCGGGATGGGGCTGCTGTGGGGCAGGACAGCGCAGGGCTGTGGGGCAGAGCTATGGGGCAGAGCTGTGGGCCAGGGTTATGGGACAGGACAGCACAGGGCTGTGGGGCAGAGTTGTGGGGCAGGACCTGTGGGGCTGAGCTGTGGGGCAGAGCTGTGGGGCAGGATTATGGGACAGGACAGCACACTGTGGGGCAGAGTTGTGGGGCAGAGCTGTGGGGCAGAGCTTTGGGGCAGAGCTTTGGGGCAGGACAGCGCAGGGCTGTGGGGCAGAGCTGTGGGGCAGAGCTATGGGGCTGAGCTGTGGGGCAGAGCTGTGGGGCAGAGCTATGGGGCAGAGCTGTGGGGCAGGGCTGTGGGGCAGAGCTATGGGGCAGAGCTGTGGGGCAGAGCTATGGGGCAGGACCTGTGGGGCAGAGCTGTGGGGCAGAGCTATGGGGCAGAGCTGTGGGGCACTCACTGTAGGGCACCTCCAGGCATTTGTCGGTGCCGGGCCGGGGTGCTGGCTCTGGGGGGCTGTGGGGCAGGGCTGTGGGGCAGGGCTGTGGGTGTGTGGGGCAGGCTCAGTGGGGCAGGGCCGTGGGGCAGCACTCACTGTAGGGCACGCAGTCGTACTGCACCTCCAGGTATTTGTAGGTGCCGGGACAGGGGTCGGGAAAGGCGTCGGAGCCGGCGACCACCACGCACTGAGTGCGGTTATTGCACCTGCGGGGACACGGGGGGCACGTCAGGGACACGGGGGGCACGGGGGGCACGGGGGGCACAGGGGGCATGGGGGGCATGGGGGGCATGGGGGGACACGGGGGGGCATGGGGGGCATGGGGGGACATGGGGGGACACGGGGGGACACGGGGGGCATGGGGGGCATGGGAGGACATGGGGGGCATGGGAGGACATGGGACACATCAGGGACACGGGGGGCACGTCAGGGACACGGGGGGCACGGGGGGCATGGGGGACATGGGGGACACAGGGGGACACGGGGGGACATGGGGGGACACGGGGGGGCACGGGGGGCATGGGGGACATGGGGGATGGGGGGGACACGGGGGACACATCAGGGACACGTCAGGGACACGGGGGACACAGGACATGGGGGGACAAGGGGACAGCGGGGTCATGGGGACAGCAGGGACATGAGGGGGACACGGGGGGACATGGGGGGCATGGGGGACACGGGGGACATGGGGGACATGGGGGGATATGGGGGACAAGGGGGGACACATCAGGGACATGTCAGGGACACGGGGGGACACAGGGGACATGGGGGGGAAGGGGGGACACATCAGGGACATGGGACATGAAATGTGGGGGGACACAGGACACAAAGGGACACGGGGGAACACGGGGACAGCAGGGACACGGGGGGACACGGGACATGGGGGGACTGGGGACAGTGGGGTCATGGGGGGACACAGGACATGGGGGGACAAGGGGGGCACATCAGGGACACGTCAGGGACACGGGGGGACAGGGGGGGACACGGGGGGACATGGGGGCATGGGGGCATGGGGGGCATGGGGGGACACGGGAGGACACGGGGGGACACGGGGGGATATGGGGGGACACGGGGGACACGTCAGGGACACGGGGACATGTCAGGGACACGGGGGGGACACGGGGGACATGGGGGGCATGGAGGGGACATGGGGGGACATGGGGGGACACGGGGAGACATGGGGGGACACATCAGGGACACGGGGGACATGGGGGGGACACGGGGGGACACGTCAGGGACACGGGGGGACACGGGGGACACGGGGGGACAAGGGGGGACACGGGGGACACGTCAGGGACACGGGGGGACACGGGGGACACGGGGGGACAAGGGGGGACACGGGGGACACGTCAGGGACACGGGGGGGACACGGGGGGACATGGGGGACATGGGGGGGAAGGGGGGACACATCAGGGACATGGGACATGAGATGTGGGGGGACACAGGACACAAAGGGACACGGGGGGACACAGGGGGACAGCAGGGACACGGGGGGACACAGGACATGGGGGGACTGGGGACAGTGGGGTCATGGGGGGACACAGGACATGGGGGGACAAGGGGGGCACATCAGGGACACGTCAGGGACACGGGGGAACATGGGGGGCATGGAGGGGACATGGGGGGACATGGGGGGACACGGGGGAACATGGGGGGACACGTCAGGGACACGGGAGACATGGGGGACACATCAGGGACACGTCAGGGACAAGGGGGGACACGGGGGGCATGGGGGGACATGGGGGACATGGGGGCATGGGGGGACACGGGAGGACACGGGGGGACACGGGGGGACACGGGGGACACGGGGGGACACGGGGGGACACGGGGGGATATGGGGGGACACATCAGGGACACGGGGGACACGGGGGGGACACGGGGGGACACGTCAGGGACACGGGGGGACACGGGGGGCATGGGGGGACATGGGGGACAAAGGGGGACATGAGGGGACACGGGGGACACGTCAGGGACACGGGGACATGGGGGGAAAGGGGGGACACATCAGGGACATGGGACATGAAATGTGGGGGGACACAGGACATGGGGGGACAAGGGGACAGCAGGGTCATGGGGACAGCGGGGGGACTGGGGACAGCAGGGACATGGGGACATGGGGACATGGGGACGTGTCCCCCCCCAGGTAGGGGACATGGGGGACCTGGGGACAGCAGGGACATGAGGACACCGAGGACAGGGACATGAGGACACCGAGGACGTGGAGCTGGGACACGGTGCCAGAGGGGGACAGCAGCAACAAGGGGGGGACGTGGGGACACGGGGCTGGGGACATGGAGGGACGGGGGCCAGCAGGACAGAGGGGACAGGGGACACAGGACAGGGGACACAGGACAGGGGACCAGGGACAGGGGACACAGGACAGCGGGGACGGGGACACAGGACAGGGGACACAGGACAGCGGGAACAGGGGACACAGGCCAGGGGACCAGGGACAGGGGACACGGGCCAGGGGCCAGCAGGACAGTGGGGACAGGGGACACGGGACAGGGGACACAGGACAGTGGGGACAGGGGACACAGGACAGGGGACACGGGCCAGGGGACACAGGACAGCGGGGACAGGGGACACGGGCCAGGGGCCAGCAGGACAGCGGGGACAGGGGACAGCGGGGCCAGGGGACACAGGACAGGAGGGACAGCGGGGACACGGGGTGGGGGGGGGCAGGGCGCAGGTGTGGCCCCGACATTTGGGGACATGGGACTCAGGTGTCCCCTGAGCTGTGCCACCCCCGTGTTGTCCCCACGCTGTCCCCAAGGCCACCCACCCCACTTGTCCCACACCCTCAGTGTCCCCCCTTGTGCCACCCCCAGGTGCCCCCTGTGTCACCACGGGGCCACGTCCCCCGCCCTCGCCCACGTCCCCTCCATGTCCCCAAGCCCCCAGCGGGTCCCCACCCCCCCCATGTCCCACCCTCCTGTGCGCCTGCACAGCTCCAGCCCGTCCCCATGTCCCAAAGGTGTCCCCAAGGTGTCCCCAAGGTGTCCCAGGGTGTCCCCAAGGTGTCCCCAAGGTGTCCCCAAGGTGTCCCCAGGGTGTCCCCAAGGTGTCCCCAAGGTGTCCCCAAGGTGTCCTCAGGGTGTCCCAGGGGTGTCCCCAGGTGTCCCAGGGTGTCCCCAAGGTGTCCCCAAGGTGTCCCCAGGTGTCCCCAGGGTGTCCTCAGGGTGTCCCAGGGTGTCCCCGCTGTCCCCAGGATGTCCCAGGGTATCCCCAGGGTGTCCCCAAGGTGTCCCAGGGTGTCCCCAAGGTGTCCCCAGGGTGTCCCAGGGGTGTCCCCGCAGTCCCCAGGATGTCCCAGGGTGTCCTCAGGGTGTCCCCAGGGTTTCCCCAGGGTGTCCCCAGGGTGTCCCCAGGTGTCCCCGAGGTGTCCCAGGTGTCCCCAGGGTGTCCCCAGGGTGTCCCCGCTGTCCCCAGGGTGTCCCCAGGGTGTCCCCTTCCTGTCCCTCTGTCCCCGTGCCCCCACGCCCAGTGCTGTGTCCCCCATCACCCATCTGTCCCCATGTCCCCAACCTCCTACACCTTCCCAGTACCCCCAGTGCCCCCAGTGCCCCCAATGTCCCCAGTACCCCCAGTACCCCCAATGTCCCCAGTACCCCCAGTGTCTCCGGTACTCCCAGTGCCCCCAGTTCCCCCCAGTGCCCCCAGTGCCCCCAGTGCCCCCAGTGCCCCCAGTGTCACCTCTGGGCCATGATGGGGTGTGCCTGGGGCAGGTAGCACTGCACGTTCGCCATCTGCCCAGTGCCCCCAGTGCCCTCCCAGTACCCCCAGTGCCCCCAGTACCCCCAGTACCCCCAGTACCCCCAATGTCCCCAGTACCCCCCAGTGCCCCCAGTGCCCCCAGTTCCCCCCAGTGCCCCCAGTGCCCCCAGTGCCCCCAGTGTCACCTCTGGGCCATGATGGGGTGTGCCTGGGGCAGGTAGCACTGCACGTTCGCCATCTGCCCAGTACCCCCAGTGCCCTCCCAGTGCCCCCAGTGCCCCCAGTACCCCCCAGTACCCCCAGTGCCCCCAGTGCCCCCAGTGCCCCCAGTGCCCCCAGTACCCCCAGTACCCCCCAGTGCCCCCAGTGCCCCCAGTGTCACCTCTGGGCCATGATGGGGTGTGCCTGGGGCAGGTAGCACTGCACGTTCGCCATCTGCCCGGGGTCGGCGTCGCAGATTTTGTCGTCGGTCCGGCCGTAGTTGGCATCGGCCACCAGGACCACGTCGCTGCCCGGGCAGCGCAGCTCCAGCGGGTACCCCTCGCACGCCAGCTCCCGGCGCGCCAGCCCGAACGGGAGCGCCCCCCGGATCAGCCCTGGAACCCCAAAACGGGCTCAGGGAACCCCAAAACAGCCGGGGTACCCCAAACCCCTCGGCACCAGTGGGTACCCTTCCCACAGCAGATCCCACAGCCAGCCCCAACGGGAGCGCCCCTGGATCAGCCCTGGAACCCCAAAACGGGGTCAGAGAAGCCCAAACGGGGTCAGGGAACCCCAAATAGGGTCAGGGAACCCCAAAACAGCCGGAGTACCCCAATCCCTCCCACCCAGGGGTGCCCCTCCCACAGCGGCTCCTGGCGCCCCAGCCCCAACGGGAGCGCCCCCGGATCAGCCCCGGAACCCCAAAACGGGGTCAGGGAACCCCAAAAAGGGGTCAGAGAACCCCCAAAACGGGCTCAGGGAACCCCAAAACAGCCGGGGTACCCCAAACCCTCCCACCCAGGGGTGCCCCTCCCACAGCAGCTCCTGGCGCCCCAGCCCCAACGGGAGCGCCCCCGGATCAGCCCTGGAACCCCAAAACGGGGTCAGGGAACCCCAAAACGGGGACAGGGAACCCCAAAACAGCCGGGGTACCCCAAACCCCTCGGCACCAGCGGGTACCCCTCGCACAGCAGATCCCACTGCCAGCCCCAATGGGAGCGCCCCTGGATCAGCCCTGGGGTCAGGGAACCCCAAAATGAGGTCAGGGAACCCCCAAACGGGGTCAGGGAACCCCCAATAGGGTCAGGGAACCCCAAAACGGGGTCAGGGAACCCCAAACGGGGTCAGGCTACCCCAAAACGGGGTCAGGGAACCCCAAAACAGCCGGGGTACCCCAAACCCCCCCAGCTCCTGCGGGTACCCCTCGCACGCCAGCTCCTGGCGCCCCAGCCCCAACGGGAGCGCCCCCCGGATCAGCCCTGGAACCCCAAAACGGGGTCAGAGAACCCCCAACAGGGTCAGGGAACCCCAAAATGAGGTCAGGGAATCCCAAACGGGGCTCAGGGAACCCCAAAACAGCCGGGGTACCCCAAACCCTCCCACCCAGGGGTGCCCCTCACACAGCGGCTCCTGGTGCCCCAGCCCCAACGGGAGCGCCCCCAGATCAGCCCTGGAACCCCAAAACGGGGTCAGGGAACCCCAAACGGGGTCAGGGAAC
Source organism: Aphelocoma californica (assembly GCA_028536675.1). Taxonomy (NCBI): domain Eukaryota; kingdom Metazoa; phylum Chordata; class Aves; order Passeriformes; family Corvidae; genus Aphelocoma; species Aphelocoma californica. Next base: position 14,887 of record JAQMYR010000686.1, on the reverse strand, counting down.
CCCAAAACGGGGTCAGAGAAGCCCAAATAGGGTCAGGGAACCCCAAACGGGGTCAGGGAACCCCAAATAGGGTCAGGGAACCCCAAAACGGGGTCAGGGAACCCCAAAACAGCCGGGGTACCCCAAACCCCTCGGCCCCAGCGGGTACCCCTCGCACAGCAGATCCCACAGCCCGCCCCAATGGGAGCGCCCCCGGATCAGCCCTGCGGTCAGGGAACCCCAAAATGAGGTCAGGGAACCCCAAAACGGGCTCAGGGAACCCCAAAAACAGCCGGGGTACCCCAAACCCTCCCACCCAGGGGTGCCCCTCCCACAGCGGCTCCTGGCGCCCCAGCCCCAACGGGAGCGCCCCCGGATCAGCCCTGGAACCCCAAAACGGGCTCAGGGAACCGCAAAACGGGGTCGGGGAACCCCAAAGGGGGTCAGGGAACCCCAAAACGGGGTCAGGGAACCCCAAAATGGGGTCAGGGAACCCCAAAAGAGCCGGGGTACCCCAAAGCCCCCTGCCCCAGCGGGTACCCCTCGCACAGCAGATCCCACTGCCCGCCCCAACGGGAGCGCCCCCGGATCAGCCCTGGAACCCCAAAACGGGGTCAGGGAACCCCAAACGGGGACAGGGAACCCCAAAACGGGCTCAGGGAACCCCAAAACAGCTGGGGTACCCCAAACCCTCCCACCCAGGGGTGCCCCTCACACAGCGGCTCCTGGCGCCCCAGCCCCAACGGGAGCGCCCCCGGATCAGCCCTGGAACCCCAAAACGGGGTCAGAGAAGCCCAAAACGGGGTCAGGGAACCCCAAACGGGGTCAGGGAACCCCAAAACAGCCGGGGTACCCCAAACCCCCCCAGCCCCAGAGGGTACCCCTCGCACAGCAGATCCCACAGCCCGCCCCAATGGGAGCGCCCCTGGATCAGCCCTGGAACCCCAAAACGGGGTCAGGGAACCCCAAACGGGGTCAGGGAACCCCAAAAGGGGCTCAGGGAACCCCCAAACAGCCGGGGTACCCCAAACCCTCCCACCCAGGGGTGCCCCTCCCACAGCGGCTCCTGGCGCCCCAGCCCCAACGGGAGCGCCCCCGGATCAGCCCTGGAACCCCAAAACGGGCTCAGGGAGCCCCAAACGGGGTCAGGGAACCCCAAACGGGGTCAGAGAACCCCCAATAGGGTCAGGGAACCCCAAAATGGGGTCAGGGAACCCCAAAACAGCCGGGGTACCCCAAACCCCTCGGCCCCAGCGGGTACCCCTCGCACAGCAGATCCCACAGCCTGCCCCAACGGGAGCGCCCCTGGATCAGCCCTGGAACCCCAAATAGGGTCAGGGAACCCCCAAATAGGGTCAGGGAACCCCAAACGGGGCTCAGGGAACCCCAAAACGGGTTCAGGGAACCCCAAAACGGGGACAGGGAACCCCAAACGGGGACAGGGAACCCCAAAACGGGGTCAGAGAACCCCCAATAGGGTCAGGGAACCCCAAATAGGGTCAGGGAACCCCAAACAGGGTCAGGGAACCCCAAAACGGGGTCAGGGAACCCCAAATAGGGTCAGGGAACCCCAAAACGGGGTCAGGGAACCCCAAAAGGGGGGGTGCCCCCACCCCGCTCCCCCCAGCCCCGGGGGTGCCCCCACACCGGATCCCAATGGGCCGGGACAAAGGGGGGCCCCAAATCAGCCCGGGGGCGTCAGCGGACCCCAAACGGGGTCGGGGAGCCCCAAACGGGGCCCTGCACCCCCAAACGGGGTCGGGGAGCCCCAAACGGGGCCCTGCACCCCCCAAACGGGGTCGGGGAGCCCCAAATGGGGTCAGGGAGCTCCAAACGGGGTCGGGGAGCCCCAAACGGGGTCAGGGAGCCCCAAATGGGGCCCTGCACCCCCAAACGGGGTCGGGGAGCCCCAAACAGGGTCGGGGAGCCCCAAATGGGGTCGGGGAGCCCCAAACGGGGCCCTGCACCCCCAAACGGGGTCGGGGAGCCCCAAATGGGGTCGGGGAGCCCCAAATGGGGCCCTTCACCCCCAAACGGGGTCGGGGAGCCCCAAACGGGGCCCTGCACCCCCAAACGGGGTCGGGGAGCCCCAAACGGGGTCGGGGAGCCCCAAATGGGGCCCTGCACCCCCAAACGGGGTCGGGGAGCCCCAAACGGGGCCCTGCACCCCCAAATGGGGTCGGGGAGCCCCAAATGGGGCCCTGCACCCCCAAATGGGGTCGGGGAGCCCCAAATGGGGCCCTGCACCCCCAAACGGGGTCCCCCACCCCCACCTCTGTGCCCTGCTCAGCCCTGGGGGCACCGGGGCCGCCTGGGCCCCGAACCCCAAATCAGGGACTGGGGCACCCCCCGGCCCTGCAGCCGCCAGCCCCAAATCCCAACACCTGGGATCCCCAATCCCGGACATTTGGGAGCCCAATCCCAAAGTCCTGGGACCCCCTGAGCTGACAGACCTGGGACCCCCCAGTCCCAGACACCCGGGACCCCAAAGCTGGACAAGAGGGACCCCCAATGGATGTTTGGGACCCCAAAATCCTGGATCCCCCCAGTCCCTGACTCCCGGTTCCCCCCAGTCCTGGACACCTGGATCCCCCCAATCCCAAACACCTGGGACCCCAAAATCCAGGGGGTCCCCAATCCCTGACAATGGGGACCCCAAATCCTGGACTTTTGGGATCCCCCAGCCCCTGACACCGGGATCCCACCAAGCCTGCACAGCTGGGACACCCAATTCCGAACACCTGGATCCCAAATCCTGCACACCCTGATCCCAAACACCCGGATCCCCAGATCCCAAACACCTGGGACACCAAATCCCAAACACCCGGATCCCCTGAACCCAAACACCCGGATCCCAAATCCTGCACACCCGGGACACCTGGATCCCAAACACCCAGATCCCAAATCCCAAACACCCGGACCCCAAATCCTGCACACCTGGATCCCCTGATCCCAAACACCTAGATCCCAAATCCCAAACACCCGGATCCCCTGAACCCAAACACCCGGATCCCAAATCCTGCACACCCGGGACACCTGGATCCCAAACACCCAGATCCCAAATCCCAAACACCCGGACCCCAAATCCTGCACACCTGGATCCCCTGATCCCAAACACCTAGATCCCAAATCCCAAACACCCGGATCCCCTGATCCCAAACACCTGGGACACCCAATCCCAAACACCTGGATCCCAAATCCTGCACACCTGGGACACCTGGATCCCAAAGACCCGGATCCCAAATCCCAAACACCCGGACCCCAAATCCTGCACACCCAGATCCTCCGATACCAAACACCCGGATACCCCAATCTTGGATATTTGGGGCCACCCCAATCCCAAACACCCGGATCCCAAATCCGGCACACCTGGGACACCTGGATCCCAAAGACCCGGATCCCAAATCCCAAACACCCGGATCCCAAATCCTGCACAGCTGGGACACCCAATCCCGAACACCTGGATCCCAAATCCTGCACACCCTGATCCCAAACACCCGGATCCCCAGATCCCAAACACCTGGGACACCAAATCCCAAACACCTGGATCCCAAATACTGCACACCTGGGACACCTGGATCCCAAACATCCAGATCCTCCGATCCCAAACACCCGGATACCCCAATCTTGGATATTTGGGGCCACCCCAATCCCAAACACCTGGATCCCCTGATCCCAAACACCTGGATCCCAAATTCTGCACACCTTGATTCCCTGATCCCAAACACCTGGGACACCAAATCCCAAAGACCCGGATCCCAAATCCCAAACACCCGGATCCTCCGATCCCAAACACCCGGATACCCCAATCTTGGATATTTGGGGCCACCCCAATCCCAAACACCTGGATCCCAAATCCTGCACACCTGGGACACCTGGATCCCAAAGACCCGGATCCCAAATCCTGCACACCTTGATCCCCTGATCACAAACACCCGGACCCCCTGATCCCAAACACTTGGGACACCCGGATCCCAAACACCCGGACCCCAAATCCTGCACACCCAGAGCCCAAATCCCAAACACCTGGGACATCAAATCCTGCACACCCGGATCCCAAATCCCAAATACCCGAATCCCCTGATCCCAAACACCTGGGACACCAAATCCCAAACACCCGGATCCCAAATCCTGCACACCCAGATCCCCTGATCCCAAACACCCAAATCCCAAATCCTGCACACCTGGGACACCCAATCCCAAACACCGGGATACCAAATCCCAAACACCCGGATCCTCCGATCCCAAACACCTGCAATACCCCAATCTTGGATATTTGGGACACCCAAATATCCCAAACACCCGGATCCCAAATCCTGCACACCTGGATCCCCTGATCCCAAACACCTGGGACACCAAATCCCAAACACCTGGGATCCCAAATCCTGCACACCTGGGACACCTGGATCCCAAACACCCAGATCCTCTGATCCCAAACACCCGGATCCTCCGATCCCAAACACCCGGATACCCCAATCTTGGATATTTGGGGCCACCCCAATCCCAAACACCTGGGACACCCAATCCCAAACACCCGGATCCCAAATCCCAAACACCCGGATCCCCTGATCCCAAACACCTGGACCCCCCCCAGCTGACACACCTACGTTTCCCCAATCCCAAACACTGGGACCCCAAAATCCAGAGGCCCCAATCCCAAACACTGGGACCCCAAAATCCAGAGGCCCCAATCCCAAACACCTGGGACCCCAAAATCCAGCGGCCCCCAATCCCAAACACCTGGGACCCCAAAATCCAGCGGCCCCTAATCCCAAACACCTGGGACCCCAAAATCCAGAGGCCCCCAATCCCAAACACCTGGGACCCCAAAATCCAGGGTCTCCCCCATCCCAAACACTGGGTCCCCCCAATCCCTGACAATGGGAACCCCCAATCCCGGACACCTGGGACCCCAAAATCCAGGGTCTCCTAATCCCGAACACCTGGGACCCCAAAATCCAGGGTCTCCCCCAATCCCAAACACCTGGGACCCCAAAATCCAGAGGCCCCCCAATCCCAACCACCCGACTCCCCCAAATCCTGGCCACCTGGAGGTTTGGGTCCCCCAAAATCCGGGAGCCCCCAAACCCTGACAGCCGGGACCCCCCGGACCCGGACACCTGGGACCCCAAAATCAGGGGTGTCCCAATCCCTGACAATGGAGACCCCGATCCCAAAATCCGGGCTGCCCCCCGATCCCAGATCCCGGATCCCCCAAAACCCGGGGTCTCCCTTTCTCCAAGGATCTCCCCGATCCCGGATCCTGGGTCACCCCCAAATCCGGGATGTCCCTGATCCCAGACTCCCCGGTCACCCCTAAATCCGGGATCCCCCCAATCCCAGATCCCGGATCCCCCAAAACCCGGGGTCTCCCTTTCTCCAAGGATCTCCCCAATCCCGGATCCTGGGTCACCCCCAAATCCGGGATCTCCCTGATCCCAGATCCTGGGTCCCCAAAAATTGGTGTCCCCCCGATCCCGGATCCTGGGTCACCCCCAAATCCGGGATCTCCCTGATCCCAGATCCTGGGTCCCCAAAAATTGGTGTCTCCCCCATCCCGGATCCTGGGTCACCCCCAAATCCGGGATGCCCCCCAATCCTGGATCCCGTGTCCCCAAAAATTGGTGTCCCCCCAATCCCAGACCCCGGATCCCCCAAAACCCGGGGTCTCCCTTTCTCCAAGGCACCAGGATCCCCCTGATCCCAGACTCCCCGGTCACCCCTAAATCCGGGATCCCCCCAATCCCAGATCCGGGGTCCCCAAAAATTGGTGTACCCCTGATCCCGGATCCTGGGTCACCCCTAAATCCGGGATGTCCCCGATCCCAGATCCTGGGTCCCCAAAAATCGGTGTCTCCGATCCTGGCTCCTGGGTCACCCCCAAATCTGGGATTCCCCCCAATCCCAGACCCCGGATCCCCCAAAACCCGGGGTCTCCCTCTCTCCAAGGATCGCCCCCATCCCGGATCCCGGGTCCCCAAAAATTGGTGTCTCCCCTATCCCAGATCCTGGGTCACCCCCAAATCCGGGATGCCCCCCAATCCTGGATCCCGTGTCCCCAAAAATCGGTGTCCCCCCAATCCCAGACCCCGGATCCCCCAAAACCCGGGGTCTCCCTTTCTCCAAGGCACCAGGATCTCCCCAGTCCCGGATCCTGGGTCACCCCCAAATTCAGGATCGCCCCGATCCCAGATCCTGCGTCCCCAAAAATTGGTGTACCCCTGATCCCGGATCCTGGGTCACCCCCAAATCTGGGATCCCCCCAATCCCGGATCCTGAGTCACCCCCAAATCCGGGATCCCCCCAATCCCAGACCCCAGATCCCCCAAAACCCGGGGTCTCCCTTTCTCCAAGGCACCAGGATCTCCCCGATCCCGGATCCTGGGTCACCCCCAAATCTGGGATGTCCCCAATCCCAGACTCCCCGGTCACCCCCAAATCCGGGATCTGCCCAATCCCGGATCCTGGGTCACCCCCAAATCCGGGATCTCCCTGATCCCAGATCCTGGGTCCCCAAAAATCAGTGTCTCCCCCATCCCGGATCCTGGGTCACCCCCAAATCCGGGATGCCCCCAATCCAGGATCCCGTGTCCCCAAAAATCGGTGTCCCCCCAATCCCAGACCCCGGATCCCCCAAAACCCGGGGTCTCCCTTTCTCCAAGGCACCAGGATCTCCCTGATCCCAGACTCCCCGGTCACCCCTAAATCCGGGATCCCCCCAATCCCAGATCCTGGGTCCCCAAAAATTGGTGTCCCCCCGATCCCGGATCCTGGGTCACCCCCAAATCCGGGATGCCCCCCAATCCTGGATCCCGTGTCCCCAAAAATCGGTGTCCCCCCAATCCCAGACCCCGGATCCCCCAAAACCCGGGGTCTCCCTTTCTCCAAGGCACCAGGATCCCCCCAGTCCCGGATCTTGGTCACCCCCAAATCCGGGATCCCCCCAATCCCAGATCCTGCGTCCCCAAAAATTGGTGTACCCCTGATCCCGGATCCTGGGTCACCCCCAAATCTGGGATCCCCCCAATCCCAGATCCTGAGTCACCCCCAAATCCGGGATCCCCCCAATCCCAGACCCCAGATCCCCCAAAATCCGGGTTCTCCCTTTCTCCAAGGATCGCCCCAATTCCGGATCCCAGGTCCCCAAAAATTGGTGTCCCCCCAATCCCGGATCCTGGGTCACCCCCAAATCCGGGATGTCCCCGATGCCAGACTCCCCGGTCACCCCCAAATCCGGGATCTGCCCAATCCCGGATCCTGGGTCACCCCCAAATTCAGGATCGCCCCGATCCCAGATCCTGCATCCCCAAAAATTGGTGTCCCCCCGACCCCGGATCCTGGGTCACCCCCAAATCTGGGCTCCCCCAAATCCTGGATCCCGTGTCCCCAAAAATCGCCCCCCCCCCAATCCCAGATCCCGGATCCCCCAAAACCCGGGGTCTCCCTTTCTCCAAGGATCTCCCCGATCCCGGATCCTGGGTCACCCCCAAATCTGGGATGTCCCCGATCCCAGACTCCCCGGTCACCCCCAAATCCGGGATCTGCTCAATCCCGGATCCTGGGTCACCCCCAAATCCGGGATGCCCCCAATCCTGGATCCCGTGTCCCCAAAAATCGCCCCCCCCCAATCCTGGCTCCTGGGTCACCCCCAAATCTGGGATCTCCCCAATCTCAGATCCCGGATCCCCCAAAACCCGGGGTCTCCCTTTCTCCAAGGATCGCCCCCATCCCGGATCCTGGGTCACCCCCAAATCCGGGATCCCCCCGATCCCAGATCGGCCCCCCCCAATCCCGGCTCCCCCATTCCCCGACCCCCCCGGGATCCCCGAACCCGGAGTTGGGGCGTTCCCAGATCCCCTTACACACCCCTTACACACCCCTTACACACCCCTTGCACAACCCTTACACACCCCTTACACACTCCTTACACACCCTTTACACACCCCTCACACACCCCTCACACACCCCTTGCACACCCCTTACACACCCCTTACACAGCCCTTGCATGCCCGAGGCGCTGCGCCAGCCTCGCACACCCCTCGCACACCCCTTACACAGCCCTTACACACCCCTTGCACACCCCTTGCACACCCCTTGCACACCCATTACACAGCCCTTACACACCCCTTGCACACCCCTTACACTGCCCTTACACTGCCCTTACACACCCTTTATGTACCCCTTACACACCCATTACACAGCCCTTGCACGCCCGGGGCGCTGCGCCGGCCTCGGACACCCCTTGCACACCCCTTGCACACCCCTTACACACACCCTAGCACACCCGTTACACAGCCCCTACACACCCTTTACACACCCTTTACACACCCCTTGCACGCCCTCCTCACGCCCTTTCACAGACCTTGCACCAACCCCCGGCCCTTACACACCCCTTGCACACCCCTTACACACCCCTTGCACACCCCTTACTCAATCGCCGCACGCCCTTTGCACACTCCCGGCCGCCTCGGGGGTGTTGCACGCGCCTTTGCACAAGCCTTGCACGCCCCTCGCACGTGGCACGGGCGGCCTTGGCGCGGGAGCCCGCGCACCCCGGGGGTTCGGTGCCGCCCTTGCACACCCCTTGCACACCCCTGGCCTCTTCCGGGGTGTCACAGAGCCCTTGCACACCCCTTGCACACCCTTTGCACACCCCTTGCACACCCCTTGCACCTCTGGGGCACCACACGAGCCGTGCACGCCCCTCCCACGCCCCTTGCACGCCCCTCGCACACCCCTGAGGTGTCGCACACCCCTCACACACCCTTTGCACACCCCTGGGGTGTCGCACGCCCCTTGCACAAGCGCTTCACAACCCTCGCACGCCCTTGGGCACCCCGGCGGTGTCACACGGGCCTTGCACGCCCCTCACACAGCCCTGGGCACCTCTGGGGTGTCACACGCCCCTTGCACACCCTTTGCACGCCCCTGGGTTGTCACACGCCCCTTGCACACCCTTTGCACGTCCCTGAGCACCTCAAGTGTGTCACACCACCCTCACACACCCTTTGCACACCCCTGGGGTGATTTGCACACGCTTTGCACACCCCTGGGTACCTCAAGGGTGTCGCACACCCTTTGCACGCCCCTGAGATAATTTGCACACACTTTGCACACCCCTGGGATGATTCGCACACCCTTTGCACGCCCCTGGGGTGTCGCACGCCCCTCGCACACCCTTCGCACGCCCTGGGTTGATTCGCACACCCTTTGCACACCTCTGGGTACCTCAAGGGTGTCACACGTGCCTCACACGCCCTTTGCACACTCCTGGGCACCTCTGGAGTGTCACACTCCCTTTGCACGCCCCTGGGGTGATTCGCACACCCTTTGCACGCCCCTGGGGTGTCACACGTCCCTCACACACACTTTTCACACCCCTGGGGTGATTTGCACACCCTTGGCACACTCCTGGGTACCTCAAGGGTGTCACACGCCCCTCGCACGCCCTTTGCACGCCCCTGGGCACCTCTGGAGTGTCACACTCCCCTTGCACGCCCCTGGGGTGTCACACTCCCCTCGCACACCCTTTGCACACCTCTGGGTACCTCAAGGGTGTCACACGCCCCTTGCACACCCTTTGCACACCCCTGGGCACCTCTGGAGTGTCACACTCCCTTTGCACGCCCCTGGGGTGATTCGCACACCCTTTGCACGCCCCTGGGGTGTCACACGTCCCTCACACACACTTTTCACACCCCTGGGGTGATTTGCACACCCTTGGCACACTCCTGGGTACGTCAAGGGTGTCACGCATGCCTCGCACACCCTTTGCACACCTTTGGGCTGTTGCACACCCTTTGCACGCCCCTGGGGCATCGCACACCCCTCACACGCCCTTTGCACACCTCTGGGCACCTCAAGAGTGTCACACGCCCCTTGCACGCCCTTTGCACACCCCTGGGGTGATTTTCACACCCTTTGCACACCTCTGGGCTGTTGCACACCTCTCGCACGCCCCTGGGTACCTCAACGGTGTCGCACGCCCCTCACACACCCTCTGCACACCCCTGGGGTGTCACACTCCCCTCACACGCCCTTTGCACACCCCCGGGGTGATTTTCACACCCTTTGCACACCCCTGGGCACGTCTGGAGTGTCACACTCCCTTCGCACGCCCCTGGGGTGATTCGCACACCCTTTGCACGCCCCTGGGGTGTCACACTCCCCTCGCACACCCTTTGCACACCCATGGGGTGATTCACACACCCTTTTCACACTCCTGGGCATCTCAAGGGTGTCACACTCCCCTCGCACACCCTTTGCACACCCCTGGAGTGTTGCACACCCTTTGCACGCCCCTGGGGCATCGCACACCCCTCACACGCCCTTTGCACACCTCTGGGTATCTCTGGGGTGTCACACGCCCTTTGCACACCCCTGGGGTGATTTTCACACCCTTTGCACACCTCTGGGATGTTGCACTCCCCTCGCACACCCTTTGCACACCCCTGGGGTGATTTGCACACCCTTTGCACGGCCCTGGGTGCCTCACGCCCCTCGCACACCCTTTGCACACCCCTGGGCACCTCTGGAGTGTCACACTCCCCTTGCACACCCCGGGGGTGATTTGCACACGCTTTGCACACCCCATGGCACCTCTGGGGTGTCACACGCCCCTCGCACGCCCTTTGCACACCCCTGGGGTGATTTGCACACCCTTGGCAGACTCCTGGGTACCTCGAGGGTGTCACACAGCCCTCACACGGCCCTGGGGTGTCACACGCCGCTTGCACACCCTTTGCACACCCCTGGGGTGATTTTCACACCCTTTGCACACCTCTGGGGTGATTTGCACACCCTTTGCACACCTCTGGGCTGTTGCACACCCCTCGCACGCCCCTGGGCACCTCAACGGTGTCGCACACCCCTCACACACCCTTTGCACACCCCTTGGGGTGTCACACTCCCCTCGCACACCCTTTGCACACCCCTGGGGTGTCGCACACCCTTTGCACACCCCTGGGGTGTCACACGCCCCTCGCACACCCTTTGCACACCCCTGGGGTGTCGCACACCCTTTGCACACCCTTGGGGTGTCACACTCCCCTCGCACAGCCTTTGCACACCCCTGGGCACCTCAAGGGTGTCACACACCCCTCACACCCTTTGCACACCCCTGGGGTGATTCGCACACCCTTTGCACACCCCTGGGGTGATTCGCACACCCGTCGCACGCCCCTCCCCCGCTCCCCTCCCCTCCCCCCCGGGGGTCCCATCCCCCTCTCCCCGCCCCCCCCGGGGGTCCCATCCCCCCTCTCCCCGCCCCCCCCGGGGGTCCCATCCCCCTCTCCCCGCCCCCCCGGGGGTCCCGTTCCCCCCTCCCCGCCCCCCCGGGGTCCCCCCCTTACCGTGGCCGCCCGCGGGCAGCAGCAGCAGCAGCAGCAGCGCCGGGACGGGCCCGGGGCCGCGCGGGGCGGGGGAGGGGCGCGCCATGGTGGGGGAGGGGCGCGGGGACCCCCCAAGGTCAGCGGGGGGCTCCGAGCTGGGGGAGAAAGGGGGGAGGGGTCAGGGGGGGCCCGGGGGGGGGCGTGGGGGGGGAGTGAGGGGGGGGAATTAATGGGGGGGATTAATGGGGGGATTAATGGGGGGGAATTAATGGGGGGATTAATGGGGGGGGTAAATAATGGAGGGGAATTAATGGGCGGATTAATGGGGGGAATTAATGAGGGGAATTAATGGGGGGGTAAATAATTACGGAATTAATGGGCGGATTAATGGGGGGAATTAATGAGGGGAATTAATGGGGGTAAATAATGGGGGGAATTAATGGGGGGGAATTAATGGGGGGATTAATGGGGGGATTAATGGGGGGAATTAATGGGGGGGTAAATAATGGGGATAATTAATGGGGGTAATTAATGGAGGGGTTAAATAATGGTGGATAATTAATGGGGGGGATTAATGGGGGGATTAATGGGGGGATTAATGGGGGAAATAATGGGGGGATTAATGGGGGGAATTAATGGGGGGGTAAATAATTACGGAATTAATGGGCGGATTAATGGGGGGAATTAATGAGGGGAATTAATGGGGGCAAATAATGGGGGGAATTAATGGGGGGGTAAATAATGGGGGGGAAATAATGGGGGTTAAGTAATGGGGGGAATTAATGGGGGGTACATAACGGGGGAATTAATGGGGTAATTAATGGGGGGAATTAATGGGGGGGTAAATAATGGAGGGGAATTAACGGGGGGTAATTAATGGGGGGAACTAATGGGGGTAATTAATGGGGGGGTAAATAATGGCGGAATTAATGGGGGAATTACTGGGGGGGATTAAGGGGGGGAATTAATGGGGGGATTAATGGGGGGGTAAATAATGGAGGGGAATTAATGGGCGGATTAATGGGGGGAATTAATGGGGGGAATTAATGGGGGGGTAAATAATTACGGAATTAATGGGCGGATTAATGGGGGGAATTAATGGGGGGAATCAATGGGGGGAATTAATGGGGAGAATTAATGGGGGGTAAATAATGGGGGGGAAATAATGGGGGGTTAAGTAATGGGGGGAATTAATGGGGGGTACATAATGGGGGAATTAATGGGGTAATTAATGGGGGAAATTAATGGGGGGGTAAATAATGGAGGGGAATTAACGGGGGGTAATTAAGGGGGGGAACTAATGGGGGTAATTAATGGGGGGGTAAATAATGGCGGAATTAATGGGGGAATTAATGGGGGGAATTAATGGGGGGATTAATGGGGGGATTAATGGGAGGGTATATAATGGAGGGGAATTAATTGGGGGGAAATTAATGGGGGGAATTAATGGAGGTAAATAATGGGGGGAATTAACGGGGGGGAACCAATGGGGGGAACTAATGGGGGGAATTAATGGAGGTAAATAATGGGGGGAATTAATGGGGTTAATTAATGGGGTGTGAATAATGGGGGGCAAATAATGGGGGGAATTAATGGGGGTAATTAATGGAGGGGTTAAATAATGGTGGGTAAATAATGGGGGGATTAATGGGAGGGTAAATAATGGGGGGAATTAATGGGGTAAATAATGGGGTAATTAATGGGGGGAATTAATGGGGGTAAATAATGGGGTAATTAATGGGGTAATTAATGGGAGGGTAAATAATGGGGGGAATTAAGGGGGTAATTGATGGGGGTAAATAATGGGGGGAATTAATGGGGGTAATTAATGGTAATGGGGGTAATTAATGGTAATGGGGGTAAGTAATGGGGGGGAATTAATGGGGGGATTAATGGGGGGGTAAATAATGGGGGGGTAAATAATGGGGGTAATTAATGGAGGGGTTAAATAATGGTGGGTAATTAATGGGGGGAATTAATGGGGGGGTAAATAATGGAGGAGAATTAACGGGGGTAATTAATGGGGGGAGTGATGGGGTAATTAATGGGGTAAATAATGGAGGGGAATTAACGGGAGGGAACTAATGGGGGGAACTAATGGGGGGTAAATAATGGGGGGAATTAATGGAGTTAATTAATGGGGGTAAATAATGGGGGGCAAATAATGGGGGGAATTAATGGGGGTAATTAATGGAGGGGTTAAATAATGGTGGGTAATTAATGGGGTAAATTAATGGGAGGGTAAATAATGGGGGTAATTAATGGGGTAAATAATGGAGGGGAATTAATGGGGGGAAATTAATGGGGGGAATTAATGGGGGGAATTAATGGGGGTAATTAATGGGGTAATTAATGGGAGGGTAAATAATGGGGGGAATTAAGGGGGTAATTAATGGTAATGGGGGTAAGTACTGGGGGGGAATTAATGGGGGGATTAATGGGGGGGTAAATAATGGGGGGGTAAATAATGGGGGTAATTAATGGGGTAATTAATGGGGTAATTAATGGGGGGAAATTAATGGGGGGAATTAATGGGGGTAATTAATGGGGGGTAAATAATGGGGGGAATTAATGGGGGAATTAATGGGGAGAATTAATGGGGGTAATTAATGGGGGGGTAAATAATGGGGGGTAATTAATGGGGGAAATTAATGGGAGGGTAAATAATGAGGGGGATTAATGGGCGTAATTAATGGCGGTAATCAATGGGGGAATTAATGGGGGTAAATAATGGGGGGAAAATAATGGGGGTAATTATTGGGGGTAAATAATGGGGGTAATTAATGGGTCGAGTAATGATGGGGTAAATAATGAGAGAATTAAGTAATGAGGGGGAGTAATTATTGGGGGTAATTAATGGGGGGTAATTAATGGGGGGGTAAATAATGGGGGTAAATAATGGGGGGTAATTAATGGGGGTCATTAATGATGGGGTAATTAATGGGGGTGTAACTAATGATGGGGTAATTAGTGGGGGGGTTAGTTATTGATGAGGGTAGTTAAGGGGGGGTCAATTAATGATGGGGTAATTAATGGGGGGTTAAATAATGGTAGGGTAATTTATGGGGGGGTTAAGTAATGATGGGGTAATTAATGGGGGGTAATTAATGATGGGGTAATTAATGGGGGGTAATTAATGGTAGCGGGTAATTAATGGGGGGTTTAATTAGTGATGGGGTAATTAATGTGGGTTAATTAATGGGGTAAATTAATGGAGAGGTAATTAATGAAGGGAAAATTAATGGGGGGTTAAATAATGATAGGGTAATTAATGGGGGGGTTAGTTAATGATGGGGGTAATTAATGGGGGGGGTTAAGTAATGATCCCGTAAAAAATGGGGGGGTAACTAATGATGGGGTAATTAATGGAGGAGTAATTAATGGGGGGAGGTTAATTAATGATGGGGGTAATTAATGGGGAGGTTAATTAACGAGGGGGTAAATGAATGGGGGATTAATTAACGGGGCGTAAATTACCGAGGCTGGGAATCGATGAGGTGGGGTAATTAATGACGGCTACATTAATGAGGGCGGGTAATTAACGAGGGGGGTGAATTAATGAGGGGGGGGGGTTCAAC
>JAQMYR010000685.1:0-80674 GCA_028536675.1 Aphelocoma californica | reverse complement strand
TGGCAGTCACGGCCTGGAGCAGGGCTGCTCCCGGGGGACAGCCTGGGGCAGGAGGCTGCTGGAGATTCATTCCCCACACTCCTTGTCATGAGGTGCTCAGAGTGATTGGAAAGGCTGTTGGCAGCAGGCAGTTCTCTGGGTTCAAGCTGTGGAGCTGTCAGCGGGAATGCAAAGGCCAAGCTGGTGAGCCTTTTGTCCTGGTGCCTTTAGTGTGTGAGCAGTCCCTGGTGCCGTTGTCTTTGGATCCTGAGTGTGGGAGAGGCAAGGCTTAGGATGGTGCGTAGAGCTGAGAAGGAAAGTGCCGAGAGCAGCATGTGTGCTGCTGCTTTGAGGGGTGCAGTTGAAGTTGTAGGCAGCAAGAGCTTTCTCAGCTGGCCCTTTTGTGAGCTCTGCTTTTGCCAGATGACTTCCATCTTACCCTCTTACCATCTTAGCCTCTCATTTTTGCATATCCCAAACCCCCTTCCAAACATCCAGCAGCTGCTTGTAAAGAAGAAGTCCTAGAACAAAAAGCCAGTGCTGCCTTTCATAGCCCCTTTGCTGTCTATGAAGTAGAGGAAAGAAGCTAGTGAGACGCACTTTCTTTCTCAACTCCATAGAGCGCATCCTTCTCTCAAGGTGGCAGAGTCCTTGGCGGAAGTGAAGCATCTGCAGCTGCAGTTCAGACTGAGAGATGTGCCAGGACAGGAAACATTTGCTGACCTTCCCTGTTCCCTGTGCAACATGATTCTCGCATCCCAGTCACTTTCACATACCTTCGGTATCCCTGAGTCCAAGCAGCTAAAGCTCACAGAGACAGAAGTGTCAGGAAGGAAAACGTTGCAAAAGCACCCCCTTCTCTTATCAGCATATAAATTGTGCACAACAGGCTGCGGCACCGAACCTTCCTTCTCAGATAGACATGCCATCACACTTTTCACTCTTGCAGCTCGGTTGAAAAGCTCCAGCAGCTGCTCCCGCAATAGCAAAAGGTTCTAGAAGTGAAAGCCAGTTTGGGGCTGCACCTTCTCCTTGCCGCATGTAAGCCACACCAAACTCCCTGATGCACTCTGTCCTCCCCTTCTCAAAGGAGTAGACGGTGGCATCAGGACACACCTGTGTCCCAGCAGCTGGGTGCCCAGCCGGGAGCAGGAGCAGGGCTGGGGCTGCTCCCAAAGTTGCCCCGCCCCAATGCCAGAGCCGGACATATGCTGAGGGGGGGCTGGATCAGGCTTTATTGTCCAGCTGCATGCCAGGAGTGAGCACAAAATCTACCTGCATTCTCTGCAGCATGCCATCCTGGAGCAGAGCCATTGCCAAAGGAAGGCGTGAGCCCGTGCCAAGCCAGTGCCGGAGTGGGATCCTAGCAGCACCTGTGGAAGCCGGGAGAGAGGAGCCCACCTGGAGCAGGTTCGTGCAGGATTAATCATCCCGTGGCTTCCCACCAGGGTCCTGTTGCTTCCAAAAGGCCCCACAGTGTCACTGTGGCCCCTCGGTTCCACCAGGTTCCATAGCGTCACTGTGGTGCCCAGGGTTCCGTCAGCTTCGCCAGCATCCCCACGGTCTGCAGAGCTCCCCGAGCTTCTGTGGTGTCACAGTGGAGGCAGGGTTGCATCAGGTTCCATAGCATCAGCACGGTCTCCAGGGCTCCCAGAGGTTCTGTGGTGTCACAGTGGAGGCAGGGTTGCATCAGGTTCCATAGCATCACCACAGTCTCCAGGGCTCCCTGAGCTTCTGTGGTGTCACAGTGGAGGCAGGGTTGCATCAGGTTCCATAGCATCAGCACGGTCTCCAGGGCTCCCAGAGGTTCTGTGGTGTCACAGAGGAGGCAGGGTTGCATCAGGTTCCATAGCATCACCACGGTCTCCAGGGCTCCAAGAGCTTCTGTGGTGTCACAGAGGAGGCAGGGTTGCATCAGGTTCAATAGCATCAGCACGGTCTCCAGGGCTCCCCTGAGCTTCTGTGGTGGTGTCACAGAGGAGCCAGGCTTCCTCGTAGTTCCCCAGCATCACAAAGGCTCTCCTGGGAGCCACGGGTCACAAAGCACCGTGGGCTCTGTGCAGCCCCGCTGTGTCACAATGGCCGCTGGCTTCCACGAGCCCCCGCAGTGTCCCAGTGGGCCCCGTGGCTTTAGGAGTGGGTGGCTGGGAGTTGGTGCCAGCGGCTGGGGGAGCAGCAGCAGGGACTGTGTGTGGACAGTGCCATGGCCACTTGTGTGGCCACTGGTGTCTCTGTGCCAGGCACAGCCGTGGTGTGTAACACCGGCTCTGGGTCCTTTGGCTGTGCAGGTGGCAGTCACGGCCTGGAGCAGGGCTGCTCCCGGGGGACAGCCTGGGGCAGGAGGCTGCTGGAGATTCATTCCCCACACTCCTTGTCATGAGGTGCTCAGAGTGATTGGAAAGGCTGTTGGCAGCAGGCAGTTCTCTGGGTTCAAGCTGTGGAGCTGTCAGCGGGAATGCAAAGGCCAAGCTGGTGAGCCTTTTGTCCTGGTGCCTTTAGTGTGTGAGCAGTCCCTGGTGCCGTTGTCTTTGGATCCTGAGTGTGGGAGAGGCAAGGCTTAGGATGGTGCGTAGAGCTGAGAAGGAAAGTGCCGAGAGCAGCGTGTGTGCTGCTGCTTTGAGGGGTGCAGTTGAAGTTGTAGGCAGCAAGAGCTTTCTCAGCTGGCCCTTTTGTGAGCTCTGCTTTTGCCAGATGACTTCCATCTTACCCTCTTACCATCTTAGCCTCTCATTTTTGCATATCCCAAACCCCCTTCCAAACATCCAGCAGCTGCTTGTAAAGAAGAAGTCCTAGAACAAAAAGCCAGTGCTGCCTTTCATAGCCCCTTTGCTGTCTATGAAGTAGAGGAAAGAAGCTAGTGAGACGCACTTTCTTTCTCAACTCCATAGAGCGCATCCTTCTCTCAAGGTGGCAGAGTCCTTGGCGGAAGTGAAGCATCTGCAGCTGCAGTTCAGACTGAGAGATGTGCCAGGACAGGAAACATTTGCTGACCTTCCCTGTTCCCTGTGCAACATGATTCTCGCATCCCAGTCACTTTCACATACCTTCGGTATCCCTGAGTCCAAGCAGCTAAAGCTCACAGAGACAGAAGTGTCAGGAAGGAAAACGTTGCAAAAGCACCCCCTTCTCTTATCAGCATATAAATTGTGCACAACAGGCTGCGGCACCGAACCTTCCTTCTCAGATAGACATGCCATCACACTTTTCACTCTTGCAGCTCGGTTGAAAAGCTCCAGCAGCTGCTCCCGCAATAGCAAAAGGTTCTAGAAGTGAAAGCCAGTTTGGGGCTGCACCTTCTCCTTGCCGCATGTAAGCCACACCAAACTCCCTGATGCACTCTGTCCTCCCCTTCTCAAAGGAGTAGACGGTGGCATCAGGACACACCTGTGTCCCAGCAGCTGGGTGCCCAGCCGGGAGCAGGAGCAGGGCTGGGGCTGCTCCCAAAGTTGCCCCGCCCCAATGCCAGAGCCGGACATATGCTGAGGGGGGGCTGGATCAGGCTTTATTGTCCAGCTGCATGCCAGGAGTGAGCACAAAATCTACCTGCATTCTCTGCAGCATGCCATCCTGGAGCAGAGCCATTGCCAAAGGAAGGCGTGAGCCCGTGCCAAGCCAGTGCCGGAGTGGGATCCTAGCAGCACCTGTGGAAGCCGGGAGAGAGGAGCCCACCTGGAGCAGGTTCGTGCAGGATTAATCATCCCGTGGCTTCCCACCAGGGTCCTGTTGCTTCCAAAAGGCACCACAGTGTCACTGTGGCCCCTCGGTTCCACCAGGTTCCATAGCGTCACTGTGGTGCCCAGGGTTCCGTCAGCTTCGCCAGCATCCCCACGGTCTGCAGAGCTCCCCGAGCTTCTGTGGTGTCACAGTGGAGGCAGGGTTGCATCAGGTTCCATAGCATCAGCACGGTCTCCAGGGCTCCCAGAGGTTCTGTGGTGTCACAGTGGAGGCAGGGTTGCATCAGGTTCCATAGCATCACCACAGTCTCCAGGGCTCCCTGAGCTTCTGTGGTGTCACAGTGGAGGCAGGGTTGCATCAGGTTCCATAGCATCAGCACGGTCTCCAGGGCTCCCAGAGGTTCTGTGGTGTCACAGAGGAGGCAGGGTTGCATCAGGTTCCATAGCATCACCACGGTCTCCAGGGCTCCAAGAGCTTCTGTGGTGTCACAGAGGAGGCAGGGTTGCATCAGGTTCAATAGCATCAGCACGGTCTCCAGGGCTCCCCTGAGCTTCTGTGGTGGTGTCACAGAGGAGCCAGGCTTCCTTGTAGTTCCCCAGCATCACAAAGGCTCTCCTGGGAGCCACGGGTCACAAAGCACCGTGGGCTCTGTGCAGCCCCGCTGTGTCACAATGGCCGCTGGCTTCCACGAGCCCCCGCAGTGTCCCAGTGGGCCCCGTGGCTTTAGGAGTGGGTGGCTGGGAGTTGGTGCCAGCGGCTGGGGGAGCAGCAGCAGGGACTGTGTGTGGACAGTGCCATGGCCACTTGTGTGGCCACTGGTGTCTCTGTGCCAGGCACAGCCGTGGTGTGTAACACCGGCTCTGGGTCCTTTGGCTGTGCAGGTGGCAGTCACGGCCTGGAGCAGGGCTGCTCCCGGGGGACAGCCTGGGGCAGGAGGCTGCTGGAGATTCATTCCCCACACTCCTTGTCATGAGGTGCTCAGAGTGATTGGAAAGGCTGTTGGCAGCAGGCAGTTCTCTGGGTTCAAGCTGTGGAGCTGTCAGCGGGAATGCAAAGGCCAAGCTGGTGAGCCTTTTGTCCTGGTGCCTTTAGTGTGTGAGCAGTCCCTGGTGCCGTTGTCTTTGGATCCTGAGTGTGGGAGAGGCAAGGCTTAGGATGGTGCGTAGAGCTGAGAAGGAAAGTGCCGAGAGCAGCGTGTGTGCTGCTGCTTTGAGGGGTGCAGTTGAAGTTGTAGGCAGCAAGAGCTTTCTCAGCTGGCCCTTTTGTGAGCTCTGCTTTTGCCAGATGACTTCCATCTTACCCTCTTACCATCTTAGCCTCTCATTTTTGCATATCCCAAACCCCCTTCCAAACATCCAGCAGCTGCTTGTAAAGAAGAAGTCCTAGAACAAAAAGCCAGTGCTGCCTTTCATAGCCCCTTTGCTGTCTATGAAGTAGAGGAAAGAAGCTAGTGAGACGCACTTTCTTTCTCAACTCCATAGAGCGCATCCTTCTCTCAAGGTGGCAGAGTCCTTGGCGGAAGTGAAGCATCTGCAGCTGCAGTTCAGACTGAGAGATGTGCCAGGACAGGAAACATTTGCTGACCTTCCCTGTTCCCTGTGCAACATGATTCTCGCATCCCAGTCACTTTCACATACCTTCGGTATCCCTGAGTCCAAGCAGCTAAAGCTCACAGAGACAGAAGTGTCAGGAAGGAAAACGTTGCAAAAGCACCCCCTTCTCTTATCAGCATATAAATTGTGCACAACAGGCTGCGGCACCGAACCTTCCTTCTCAGATAGACATGCCATCACACTTTTCACTCTTGCAGCTCGGTTGAAAAGCTCCAGCAGCTGCTCCCGCAATAGCAAAAGGTTCTAGAAGTGAAAGCCAGTTTGGGGCTGCACCTTCTCCTTGCCGCATGTAAGCCACACCAAACTCCCTGATGCACTCTGTCCTCCCCTTCTCAAAGGAGTAGACGGTGGCATCAGGACACACCTGTGTCCCAGCAGCTGGGTGCCCAGCCGGGAGCAGGAGCAGGGCTGGGGCTGCTCCCAAAGTTGCCCCGCCCCAATGCCAGAGCCGGACATATGCTGAGGGGGGGCTGGATCAGGCTTTATTGTCCAGCTGCATGCCAGGAGTGAGCACAAAATCTACCTGCATTCTCTGCAGCATGCCATCCTGGAGCAGAGCCATTGCCAAAGGAAGCCGTGAGCCCGTGCCAAGCCAGTGCCGGAGTGGGATCCTAGCAGCACCTGTGGAAGCCGGGAGAGAGGAGCCCACCTGGAGCAGGTTCGTGCAGGATTAATCATCCCGTGGCTTCCCACCAGGGTCCTGTTGCTTCCAAAAGGCCCCACAGTGTCACTGTGGCCCCTCGGTTCCACCAGGTTCCATAGCGTCACTGTGGTGCCCAGGGTTCCGTCAGCTTCGCCAGCATCCCCACGGTCTGCAGAGCTCCCCGAGCTTCTGTGGTGTCACAGTGGAGGCAGGGTTGCATCAGGTTCCATAGCATCAGCACGGTCTCCAGGGCTCCCAGAGGTTCTGTGGTGTCACAGTGGAGGCAGGGTTGCATCAGGTTCCATAACATCACCACAGTCTCCAGGGCTCCCTGAGCTTCTGTGGTGTCACAGTGGAGGCAGGGTTGCATCAGGTTCCATAGCATCAGCACGGTCTCCAGGGCTCCCAGAGGTTCTGTGGTGTCACAGAGGAGGCAGGGTTGCATCAGGTTCCATAGCATCACCATGGTGTCCAGGGCTCCAAGAGCTTCTGTGGTGTCACAGAGGAGGCAGGGTTGCATCAGGTTCAATAGCATCAGCACGGTCTCCAGGGCTCCCCTGAGCTTCTGTGGTGGTGTCACAGAGGAGCCAGGCTTCCTTGTAGTTCCCCAGCATCACAAAGGCTCTCCTGGGAGCCACGGGTCACAAAGCACCGTGGGCTCTGTGCAGCCCCGCTGTGTCACAATGGCCGCTGGCTTCCACGAGCCCCCGCAGTGTCCCAGTGGGCCCCGTGGCTTTAGGAGTGGGTGGCTGGGAGTTGGTGCCAGCGGCTGGGGGAGCAGCAGCAGGGACTGTGTGTGGACAGTGCCATGGCCACTTGTGTGGCCACTGGTGTCTCTGTGCCAGGCACAGCCGTGGTGTGTAACACCGGCTCTGGGTCCTTTGGCTGTGCAGGTGGCAGTCACGGCCTGGAGCAGGGCTGCTCCCGGGGGACAGCCTGGGGCAGGAGGCTGCTGGAGATTCATTCCCCACACTCCTTGTCATGAGGTGCTCAGAGTGATTGGAAAGGCTGTTGGCAGCAGGCAGTTCTCTGGGTTCAAGCTGTGGAGCTGTCAGCGGGAATGCAAAGGCCAAGCTGGTGAGCCTTTTGTCCTGGTGCCTTTAGTGTGTGAGCAGTCCCTGGTGCCGTTGTCTTTGGATCCTGAGTGTGGGAGAGGCAAGGCTTAGGATGGTGCGTAGAGCTGAGAAGGAAAGTGCCGAGAGCAGCGTGTGTGCTGCTGCTTTGAGGGGTGCAGTTGAAGTTGTAGGCAGCAAGAGCTTTCTCAGCTGGCCCTTTTGTGAGCTCTGCTTTTGCCAGATGACTTCCATCTTACCCTCTTACCATCTTAGCCTCTCATTTTTGCATATCCCAAACCCCCTTCCAAACATCCAGCAGCTGCTTGTAAAGAAGAAGTCCTAGAACAAAAAGCCAGTGCTGCCTTTCATAGCCCCTTTGCTGTCTATGAAGTAGAGGAAAGAAGCTAGTGAGACGCACTTTCTTTCTCAACTCCATAGAGCGCATCCTTCTCTCAAGGTGGCAGAGTCCTTGGCGGAAGTGAAGCATCTGCAGCTGCAGTTCAGACTGAGAGATGTGCCAGGACAGGAAACATTTGCTGACCTTCCCTGTTCCCTGTGCAACATGATTCTCTCATCCCAGTCACTTTCACATACCTTCGGTATCCCTGAGTCCAAGCAGCTAAAGCTCACAGAGACAGAAGTGTCAGGAAGGAAAACGTTGCAAAAGCACCCCCTTCTCTTATCAGCATATAAATTGTGCACAACAGGCTGCGGCACCGAACCTTCCTTCTCAGATAGACATGCCATCACACTTTTCACTCTTGCAGCTCGGTTGAAAAGCTCCAGCAGCTGCTCCCGCAATAGCAAAAGGTTCTAGAAGTGAAAGCCAGTTTGGGGCTGCACCTTCTCCTTGCCGCATGTAAGCCACACCAAACTCCCTGATGCACTCTGTCCTCCCCTTCTCAAAGGAGTAGACGGTGGCATCAGGACACACCTGTGTCCCAGCAGCTGGGTGCCCAGCCGGGAGCAGGAGCAGGGCTGGGGCTGCTCCCAAAGTTGCCCCGCCCCAATGCCAGAGCCGGACATATGCTGAGGGGGGGCTGGATCAGGCTTTATTGTCCAGCTGCATGCCAGGAGTGAGCACAAAATCTACCTGCATTCTCTGCAGCATGCCATCCTGGAGCAGAGCCATTGCCAAAGGAAGCCGTGAGCCCGTGCCAAGCCAGTGCCGGAGTGGGATCCTAGCAGCACCTGTGGAAGCCGGGAGAGAGGAGCCCACCTGGAGCAGGTTCGTGCAGGATTAATCATCCCGTGGCTTCCCACCAGGGTCCTGTTGCTTCCAAAAGGCCCCACAGTGTCACTGTGGCCCCTCGGTTCCACCAGGTTCCATAGCGTCACTGTGGTGCCCAGGGTTCCGTCAGCTTCGCCAGCATCCCCACGGTCTGCAGAGCTCCCCGAGCTTCTGTGGTGTCACAGTGGAGGCAGGGTTGCATCAGGTTCCATAGCATCAGCACGGTCTCCAGGGCTCCCAGAGGTTCTGTGGTGTCACAGTGGAGGCAGGGTTGCATCAGGTTCCATAGCATCACCACAGTCTCCAGGGCTCCCTGAGCTTCTGTGGTGTCACAGTGGAGGCAGGGTTGCATCAGGTTCCATAGCATCAGCACGGTCTCCAGGGCTCCCAGAGGTTCTGTGGTGTCACAGAGGAGGCAGGGTTGCATCAGGTTCCATAGCATCACCATGGTCTCCAGGGCTCCAAGAGCTTCTGTGGTGTCACAGAGGAGGCAGGGTTGCATCAGGTTCAATAGCATCAGCACGGTCTCCAGGGCTCCCCTGAGCTTCTGTGGTGGTGTCACAGAGGAGCCAGGCTTCCTTGTAGTTCCCCAGCATCACAAAGGCTCTCCTGGGAGCCACGGGTCACAAAGCACCGTGGGCTCTGTGCAGCCCCGCTGTGTCACAATGGCCGCTGGCTTCCACGAGCCCCCGCAGTGTCCCAGTGGGCCCCGTGGCTTTAGGAGTGGGTGGCTGGGAGTTGGTGCCAGCGGCTGGGGGAGCAGCAGCAGGGACTGTGTGTGGACAGTGCCATGGCCACTTGTGTGGCCACTGGTGTCTCTGTGCCAGGCACAGCCGTGGTGTGTAACACCGGC
Organism: Aphelocoma californica; assembly: GCA_028536675.1. Taxonomy (NCBI): domain Eukaryota; kingdom Metazoa; phylum Chordata; class Aves; order Passeriformes; family Corvidae; genus Aphelocoma; species Aphelocoma californica. The sequence continues at coordinate 71,625 of JAQMYR010000685.1, read as the reverse complement.
TCTGGGTCCTTTGGCTGTGCAGGTGGCAGTCACGGCCTGGAGCAGGGCTGCTCCCGGGGGACAGCCTGGGGCAGGAGGCTGCTGGAGATTCATTCCCCACACTCCTTGTCATGAGGTGCTCAGAGTGATTGGAAAGGCTGTTGGCAGCAGGCAGTTCTCTGGGTTCAAGCTGTGGAGCTGTCAGCGGGAATGCAAAGGCCAAGCTGGTGAGCCTTTTGTCCTGGTGCCTTTAGTGTGTGAGCAGTCCCTGGTGCCGTTGTCTTTGGATCCTGAGTGTGGGAGAGGCAAGGCTTAGGATGGTGCGTAGAGCTGAGAAGGAAAGTGCCGAGAGCAGCGTGTGTGCTGCTGCTTTGAGGGGTGCAGTTGAAGTTGTAGGCAGCAAGAGCTTTCTCAGCTGGCCCTTTTGTGAGCTCTGCTTTTGCCAGATGACTTCCATCTTACCCTCTTACCATCTTAGCCTCTCATTTTTGCATATCCCAAACCCCCTTCCAAACATCCAGCAGCTGCTTGTAAAGAAGAAGTCCTAGAACAAAAAGCCAGTGCTGCCTTTCATAGCCCCTTTGCTGTCTATGAAGTAGAGGAAAGAAGCTAGTGAGACGCACTTTCTTTCTCAACTCCATAGAGCGCATCCTTCTCTCAAGGTGGCAGAGTCCTTGGCGGAAGTGAAGCATCTGCAGCTGCAGTTCAGACTGAGAGATGTGCCAGGACAGGAAACATTTGCTGACCTTCCCTGTTCCCTGTGCAACATGATTCTCGCATCCCAGTCACTTTCACATACCTTCGGTATCCCTGAGTCCAAGCAGCTAAAGCTCACAGAGACAGAAGTGTCAGGAAGGAAAAAGTTGCAAAAGCACCCCCTTCTCTTATCAGCATATAAATTGTGCACAACAGGCTGCGGCACCGAACCTTCCTTCTCAGATAGACATGCCATCACACTTTTCACTCTTGCAGCTCGGTTGAAAAGCTCCAGCAGCTGCTCCCGCAATAGCAAAAGGTTCTAGAAGTGAAAGCCAGTTTGGGGCTGCACCTTCTCCTTGCCGCATGTAAGCCACACCAAACTCCCTGATGCACTCTGTCCTCCCCTTCTCAAAGGAGTAGACGGTGGCATCAGGACACACCTGTGTCCCAGCAGCTGGGTGCCCAGCCGGGAGCAGGAGCAGGGCTGGGGCTGCTCCCAAAGTTGCCCCGCCCCAATGCCAGAGCCGGACATATGCTGAGGGGGGGCTGGATCAGGCTTTATTGTCCAGCTGCATGCCAGGAGTGAGCACAAAATCTACCTGCATTCTCTGCAGCATGCCATCCTGGAGCAGAGCCATTGCCAAAGGAAGCCGTGAGCCCGTGCCAAGCCAGTGCCGGAGTGGGATCCTAGCAGCACCTGTGGAAGCCGGGAGAGAGGAGCCCACCTGGAGCAGGTTCGTGCAGGATTAATCATCCCGTGGCTTCCCACCAGGGTCCTGTTGCTTCCAAAAGGCCCCACAGTGTCACTGTGGCCCCTCGGTTCCACCAGGTTCCATAGCGTCACTGTGGTGCCCAGGGTTCCGTCAGCTTCGCCAGCATCCCCACGGTCTGCAGAGCTCCCCGAGCTTCTGTGGTGTCACAGTGGAGGCAGGGTTGCATCAGGTTCCATAGCATCAGCACGGTCTCCAGGGCTCCCAGAGGTTCTGTGGTGTCACAGTGGAGGCAGGGTTGCATCAGGTTCCATAGCATCACCACAGTCTCCAGGGCTCCCTGAGCTTCTGTGGTGTCACAGTGGAGGCAGGGTTGCATCAGGTTCCATAGCATCAGCACGGTCTCCAGGGCTCCCAGAGGTTCTGTGGTGTCACAGAGGAGGCAGGGTTGCATCAGGTTCCATAGCATCAGCACGGTCTCCAGGGCTCCAAGAGCTTCTGTGTTGTCACAGAGGAGGCAGGGTTGCATCAGGTTCAATAGCATCAGCACGGTCTCCAGGGCTCCCCTGAGCTTCTGTGGTGGTGTCACAGAGGAGCCAGGCTTCCTTGTAGTTCCCCAGCATCACAAAGGCTCTCCTGGGAGCCACGGGTCACAAAGCACCGTGGGCTCTGTGCAGCCCCGCTGTGTCACAATGGCCGCTGGCTTCCACGAGCCCCCGCAGTGTCCCAGTGGGCCCCGTGGCTTTAGGAGTGGGTGGCTGGGAGTTGGTGCCAGCGGCTGGGGGAGCAGCAGCAGGGACTGTGTGTGGACAGTGCCATGGCCACTTGTGTGGCCACTGGTGTCTCTGTGCCAGGCACAGCCGTGGTGTGTAACACCGGCTCTGGGTCCTTTGGCTGTGCAGGTGGCAGTCACGGCCTGGAGCAGGGCTGCTCCCGGGGGACAGCCTGGGGCAGGAGGCTGCTGGAGATTCATTCCCCACACTCCTTGTCATGAGGTGCTCAGAGTGATTGGAAAGGCTGTTGGCAGCAGGCAGTTCTCTGGGTTCAAGCTGTGGAGCTGTCAGCGGGAATGCAAAGGCCAAGCTGGTGAGCCTTTTGTCCTGGTGCCTTTAGTGTGTGGAGCAGTCCCTGGTGCCGTTGTCTTTGGATCCTGAGTGTGGGAGAGGCAAGGCTTAGGATGGTGCGTAGAGCTGAGAAGGAAAGTGCCGAGAGCAGCGTGTGTGCTGCTGCTTTGAGGGGTCAGTTGAAGTTGTAGGCAGCAAGAGCTTTCTCAGCTGGCCCTTGTGTGAGCTCTGCTTTTGCCAGATGACTTCCATCTTACCCTCTTACCATCTTAGCCTCTCATTTTTGCATATCCCAAACCCCCTTCCAAACATCCAGCAGCTGCTTGTAAAGAAGAAGTCCTAGAACAAAAAGCCAGTGCTGCCTTTCATAGCCCCTTTGCTGTCTATGAAGTAGAGGAAAGAAGCTAGTGAGGACGCACTTTCTTTCTCAACTCCATAGAGCGCATCCTTCTCTCAAGGTGGCAGAGTCCTTGGCGGAAGTGAAGCATCTGCAGCTGCAGTTCAGACTGAGAGATGTGCCAGGACAGGAAACATTTGCTGACCTTCCCTGTTCCCTGTGCAACATGATTCTCGCATCCCAGTCACTTTCACATACCTTCGGTATCCCTGAGTCCAAGCAGCTAAAGCTCACAGAGACAGAAGTGTCAGGAAAGGAAACGTTGCAAAAGCACCCCCTATCTCTTATCAGCATATAAATTGTGCACAACAGGCTGCGGCACCGAACCTTCCTTCTCAGATAGACATGCCATCACACTTTTCACTCTGCAGCTCGGTTGAAAAGCTCCAGCAGCTGCTCCCGCAATAGCAAAAGGTTCTAGAAGTGAAAGCCAGTTTGGGGCTGCACCTTCTCCTTGCCCGCATGTAAGCCACACCAAACTCCCTGATGCACTCTGTCCTCCCCTTCTCAAAGGAGTAGACGGTGGCATCAGGACACACCTGTGTCCCAGCAGCTGGGTGCCCAGCCGGGAGCAGGAGCAGGGCTGGGGCTGCTCCCAAAGTTGCCCCGCCCCAATGCCAGAGCCGGACATATGCTGAGGGGGGCTGGATCAGGCTTTATTGTCCAGCTGCATGCCAGGAGTGAGCACAAAATCTACCTGCATTCTCTGCAGCATGCCATCCTGGAGCAGAGCCCATTGCCAAAGGAAGGCGTGAGCCGTGCCAAGCCAGTGCCGGAGTGGGATCCTAGCAGCACCTGTGGAAGCCGGGAGAGAGGAGCCCACCTGGAGCAGGTTCGTGCAGGATTAATCATCCCGTGGCTTCCCACCAGGGTCCTGTTGCTTCCAAAGGCCCCACAGTGTCACTGTGGCCCTCGGTTCCACCAGGTTCCATAGCGTCACTGTGGTGCCCAGGGTTCCGTCAGCTTCGCCAGCATCCCCACGGTCTGCAGAGCTCCCCGAGCTTCTGTGGTGTCACAGTGGAGGCAGGGTTGCATCAGGTTCCATAGCATCAGCACGGTCTCCAGGCTCCCAGAGGTTCTGTGGTGTCACAGTGGAGGCAGGGTTGCATCAGGTTCCATAGCATCACCACAGTCTCCAGGGCTCCCTGAGCTTCTGTGGTGTCACAGTGGAGGCAGGGTTGCATCAGGTTCCATAGCATCAGCACGGTCTCCAGGGCTCCCAGAGGTTCTGTGGTGTCACAGAGGAGGCAGGTTGCATCAGGTTCCATAGCATCACCACGGTCTCCAGGGCTCCAAGACGCTTCTGTGGTGTCACAGAGGAGGCAGGGTTGCATCAGGTTCAATAGCATCAGCACGGTCTCCAGGGCTCCCCTGAGCTTCTGTGGTGGTGTCACAGAGGAGCCAGGCTTCCTCGTAGTTCCCCAGCATCACAAAGGCTCTCCTGGGAGCCACGGGTCACAAAGCACCGTGGGCTCTGTGCAGCCCCGCTGTGTCACAATGGCCGCTGGCTTCCACGAGCCCCCGCAGTGTCCCAGTGGGCCCCGTGGCTTTAGGAGTGGGTGGCTGGGAGTTGGTGCCAGCGGCTGGGGGAGCAGCAGCAGGGACTGTGTGTGGACAGTGCCATGGCCACTTGTGTGGCCACTGGTGTCTCTGTGCCAGGCACAGCCGTGGTGTGTAACACCGGCTCTGGGTCCTTTGGCTGTGCAGGTGGCAGTCACGGCCTGGAGCAGGGCTGCTCCCGGGGGACAGCCTGGGGCAGGAGGCTGCTGGAGAATTCATTCCCCACACTCCTTGTCATGAGGTGCTCAGAGTGATTGGAAAGGCTGTTGGCAGCAGGCAGTTCTCTGGGTTCAAGCTGTGGAGCTGTCAGCGGGGAATGCAAAGGCCAAGCTGGTGAGTCCTTTTTGTCCTGGTTGCCTTTAGTGTGTGAGCAGTCCCTGGTGCCGTTGTCTTTGGATCCTGAGTGTGGGAGAGGCAAGGCTTAGGATGGTGCGTAGAGCTGAGAAGGAAAGTGCCGAGAGCAGCGTGTGTTGCTGCTGCTTTGAGGGGTGCAGTTGAAGTTGTAGGCAGCAAGAGCTTTCTCAGCTGCCCTTTGTGAGCTCTGCTTTTGCCAGATGACTTCCATCTTACCCTCTTACCATCTTAGCCTCTCATTTTTGCATATCCCAAACCCCCTTCCAAACATCCAGCAGCTGCTTGTAAAGAAGAAGTCCTAGAACAAAAAGCCAGTGCTGCCTTTCATAGCCCCTTTGCTGTCTATGAAGTAGAGGAAAGAAGCTAGTGAGACGCACTTTCTTTCTCAACTCCATAGAGCGCATCCTTCTCTCAAGGTGGCAGAGGTCCTTGGCGGAAGTGAAGCATCTGCAGCTGCAGTTCAGACTGAGAGATGTGCCAGGACAGGAAACATTTGCTGACCTTCCCTGTTCCCTGTGCAACATGATTCTCGCATCCAGTCACTTTCACATACCTTCGGTATCCCTGAGTCCAAGCAGCTAAAGCTCACAGAGGACAGAAGTGTCAGGAAGGAAAACGTTCCAAAAGCACCCCCTTCTCTTATCAGCATATAAATTGTGCACAACAGGCTGCGGCACCGAACCTTCTTCTCAGATAGACATGCCATCACACTTTTCACTCTTGCAGCTCGGTGAAAAGCTCCAGCAGCTGCTCCCGCAATAGCAAAAGGTTCTAGAAGTGAAAGCCAGTTTGGGCTGCACCTTCTCCTTGCCGCATGTAAGCCACACCAAACTCCCTGATGCACTCTGTCCTCCCCTTCTCAAAGGAGTAGACGGTGGCATCAGGACACACCTGTGTCCCAGCAGCTGGGTGCCCAGCCGGGAGCAGGAGCAGGGCTGGGGCTGCTCCCAAAGTTGCCCCCGCCACCAATGCCAGAGCCGGACATATGCTGAGGGGGGGCTGGATCAGGCTTTATTGTCCAGCTGCATGCCAGGAGTGAGCACAAAATCTACCTGCATCTCTGCAGCATGCCATCCTGGAGCAGAGCCATTGCCAAAGGAAGGCGTGAGCCCGTGCCAAGCCAGTGCCGGAGTGGGATCCTAGCAGCACCTGTGGAAGCCGGGAGAGAGGAAGCCCACCTGGAGCAGGTTCGTGCAGGATTAATCATCCCGTGGCTTCCCACCAGGGTCCTGTTGCTTCCAAAAGGCCCACAGTGTCACTGTGGCCCCTCGGTTCCACCAGGTACCATAGCGTCACTGTGGTGCCCAGGGTTCCGTCAGCTTCGCCAGCATCCCCACGGTCTGCAGAGCTCCCCGAGCTTCTGTGGTGTCACAGTGGAGGCAGGGTTGCATCAGGTTCCATAGCATCAGCACGGTCTCCAGGGCTCCCAGAGGTTCTGTGGTGTCACAAGTGGAGGCAGGGTTGCATCAGGTTCCATAGCATCACCACAGTCTCCAGGGCTCCCTGAGCTTCTGTGGTGTCACAGTGGAGGCAGGGTTGCATCAGGTCCATAGCATCAGCACGGTCTCCAGGGCTCCCAGAGGTTCTGTGGTGTCCACAGAGGAGGCAGGGTTGCATCAGGTTCCATAGCATCACCATGGTCTCCAGGGCTCCAGAGCTTCTGTGGTGTCACAGAGGAGGACAGGGCTTGCATCAGGTTCAATAGCATCAGCACGGTCTCCAGGGCTCCCCTGAGCTTCTGTGGTGGTGTCACAGAGGAGCCAGGCTTCCTTGTAGTTCCCCAGCATCACAAAGGCTCTCCTGGGAGCCACGGGTCACAAAGCACCGTGGGCTCTGTGCAGCCCCCGCTGTGTCACAATGGCCGCTGGCTTCCACGAGCCCCCGCAGTGTCCCAGTGGGCCCCGTGGCTTTAGGAGTGGGTGGCTGGGAGTTGGTGCCAGCGGCTGGGGGAGCAGCAGCAGGGACTGTGTGTGGACAGTGCCATGGCCACTTGTGTGTGCCACTGGTGTCTCTGTGCCAGGCACAGCCGTGGTGTGTAACACCGGCTCTGGGTCCTTTGGCTGTGCAGGTGGCAGTCACGGCCTGGAGCAGGGCTGCTCCCGGGGGACAGCCTGGGGCAGGAGGCTGATGGAGATTCATTCCCCACACTCCTTGTCATGAGGTGCTCAGAGTGATTGGAAAGGCTGTTGGCAGCAGGCAGTTCTCTGGTTCAAGCTGTGGAGCTGTCAGCGGGAATGCAAAGGCCAAGCTGGTGAGCCTTTTGTCCTGGTGCCTTTAGTGTGTGAGCAGTCCCTGGTGCCGTTGTCTTTGGATCCTGAGTGTGGGAGAGGCAAGGCTTAGGATGGTGCGTAGAGCTGAGAAGGAAAGTGCCGAGAGCAGCGTGTGTGCTGCTGCTTTGAGGGGTGCAGTTGAAGTTGTAGCAGCAAGAGCTTTCTCAGCTGGCCCTTTTGTGAGCTCTGCCTTTTGCCAGATGACTTCCATTCTTAACCCCTCTTACCATCTTAGCCTCTCATTTTTGCATATCCCAAACCCCCTTCCAAACATCCAGCAGCTGCTTGTAAAGAAGAAGTCCTAGAACAAAAAGCCAGTGCTGCCTTTCATAGCCCCTTTGCTGTCTATGAAGTAGAGGAAAGAAGCTAGTGAGACGCACTTTCTTTCTCAACTCCATAGAGCGCATCCTTCTCTCAAGGTGGCAGAGTCCTTGGCGGAAGTGAAGCATCTGCAGCTGCAGTTCAGACTGAGAGATGTGCCAGGACAGGAAACATTGCTGACCTTCCCTGTTCCCTGTGCAACATGATTCTCGCATCCCAGTCACTTTCACATACCTTCGGTATCCCTGAGTCCAAGCAGCTAAAGCTCACAGAGACAGAAGTGTCAGGAAGGAAAACGTTCCAAAAGCACCCCCTTCTCTTATCAGCATATAAATTGTGCACAACAGGCTGCGGCACCGAACCTTCTTCTCAGATAGACATGCCATCACACTTTTCACTCTTGCAGCTCGGTTGAAAAGCTCCAGCAGCTGCTCCCGCAAATAGCAAAAGGTTCTAGAAGTGAAAGCAGTTTGGGGCTGCACCTTCTCCTTGCCGCATGTAAGCCACACCAAACTCCCTGATGCACTCTGTCCTCCCCTCTCAAAGGAGTAGACGGTGGCATCAGGACACACCTGTGTCCCAGCAGCTGGGTGCCCAGCCGGGAGCAGGAGGCAGGGCTGGGGCTGCTCCCAAAGTTGCCCCGCCCCAATGCCAGAGCCGGACATATGCTGAGGGGGGGCTGGATCAGGCTTTATTGTCCAGCTGCATGCCAGGAGTGAGCACAAAATCTACTGCATTCTCTGCAGCATGCCATCCTGGAGCAGAGCCATTGCCAAAGGAAGCCGTGAGCCCGTGCCAAGCCAGTGCCGGAGTGGGATCCTAGCAGCACCTGTGGAAGCCGGGAGAGAGGAGCCACCTGGAGCAGGTTCGTGCAGGATTAATCATCCGTGGCTTCCCACCAGGGTCCTGTTGCTTCCAAAAGGCCCCACAGTGTCACTGTGGCCCCTCGGTTCCACCAGGTTCCATAGCGTCACTGTGGTGACCCAGGGTTCCGTCAGCTTCGCCAGCATCCCACCGGTCTGCAGAGCTCCCCGAGCTTCTGTGGTGTCACAGTGGAGGCAGGGTTTGCATCAGGTTCCATAGCATCAGCACGGTCTCCAGGGCTCCCAGAGGTTCTGTGGTGTCACAGTGGAGGCAGGGTTGCATCAGGTTCCATAGCATCACCCACAGTCTCCAGGGCTCCTGAGCTTCTGTGGTGTCACAGTGGAGGCAGGGTTGCATCAGGTTCCATAGCATCACCACGGTCTCCAGGGCTCCCAGAGGTTCTGTGGTGTCACAGAGGAGGCAGGGTTGCATCAGGTTCCATAGCATCACCACGGTCTCCAGGGCTCCAAGAGCTTCTGTGGTGTCACAGAGGAGGCAGGTTGCATCAGGTTCAATAGCATCAGCACGGTCTCCAGGGCTCCCCTGAGCTTCTGTGGTGTGTCACAGAGGAGCCAGGCTTCCTCGTAGTTCCCCAGCATCACAAAGGCTCTCCTGGGAGCCACGGGTCACAAAGCACCGTGGGCTCTGTGCAGCCCCGCTGTGTCACAATGGCCGCTGGCTTCCACGAGCCCCCGCAGTGTCCCAGTGGGCCCCGTGGCTTTAGGAGTGGGTGGCTGGGAGTTGGTGCCAGCGGCTGGGGGAGCAGCAGCAGGGACTGTGTGTGGACAGTGCCATGGCCACTTGTGTGGCCACTGGTGTCTCTGTGCCAGGCACAGCCGTGGTGTGTAACACCGGCTCCGGGGTCCTTTGGCTGTGCAGGTGGCAGTCACGGCCTGGAGCAGGGCTGCTCCCGGGGGGACAGCCTGGGGCAGGAGGCTGCTGGAGATTCATTCCCCACACTCCTTGTCATGAGGTGCTCAGAGTGATTGGAAAGGCTGTTGGCAGCAGGCAGTTCTCTGGGTTCAAGCTGTGGAGCTGTGGGAATGCAAAGGCCAAGCTGGTGAGCCTTTTGTCCTGGTGCCTTTAGTGTGTGAGCAGTCCCTGGTGCCGTTGTCTTTGGATCCTGAGTGTGGGAGAGGCAAGGCTTAGGATGGTGCGTAGAGCTGAGAAGGAAAGTGCCGAGAGCAGCGTGTGTGCTGCTGCTTTGAGGGGTGCAGTTGAAGTTGTAGGCAGCAAGAGCTTTCTCAGCTGGCCCTTTTGTGAGCTCTGCTTTTGCCAGATGACTTCCATCTTACCCTCTTACCATCTTAGCCTCTCATTTTTGCATATCCCAAACCCCCTTCCAAACATCCAGCAGCTGCTTGTAAAGAAGAAGTCCTAGAACAAAAAGCCAGTGCTGCCTTTCATAGCCCCTTTGCTGTCTATGAAGTAGAGGAAAGAAGCTAGTGAGACGCACTTTCTTTCTCAACTCCATAGAGCGCATCCTTCTCTCAAGGTGGCAGAGTCCTTGGTGGAAGTGAAGCATCTGCAGCTGCAGTTCAGACTGAGAGATGTGCCAGGACAGGAAACATTTGCTGACCTTCCCTGTTCCCTGTGCAACATGATTCTCGCATCCCAGTCACTTTCACATACCTTCGGTATCCCTGAGTCCAAGCAGCTAAAGCTCACAGAGACAGAAGTGTCAGGAAGGAAAACGTTCCAAAAGCACCCCCTTCTCTTACCAGCATATAAATTGTGCACAACAGGCTGCGGCACCGAACCTTCCTTCTCAGATAGACATGCCATCACACTTTTCACTCTTGCAGCTCGGTTGAAAAGCTCCAGCAGCTGCTCCCGCAATAGCAAAAGGTTCTAGAAGTGAAAGCCAGTTTGGGGCTGCACCTTCTCCTTGCCGCATGTAAGCCACACCAAACTCCCTGATGCACTCTGTCCTCCCCTTCTCAAAGGAGTAGACGGTGGCATCAGGACACACCTGTGTCCCAGCAGCTGGGTGCCCAGCCGGGAGCAGGAGCAGGGCTGGGGCTGCTCCCAAAGTTGCCCCGCCCCAATGCCAGAGCCGGACATATGCTGAGGGGGGGCTGGATCAGGCTTTATTGTCCAGCTGCATGCCAGGAGTGAGCACAAAATCTACCTGCATTCTCTGCAGCATGCCATCCTGGAGCAGAGCCATTGCCAAAGGAAGCCGTGAGCCCGTGCCAAGCCAGTGCCGGAGTGGGATCCTAGCAGCACCTGTGGAAGCCGGGAGAGAGGAGCCCACCTGGAGCAGGTTCGTGCAGGATTAATCATCCCGTGGTTTCCCACCAGGGTCCTGTTGCTTCCAAAAGGCCCCACAGTGTCACTGTGGCCCCTCGGTTCCACCAGGTTCCATAGCGTCACTGTGGTGCCCAGGGTTCCGTCAGCTTCGCCAGCATCCCCACGGTCTGCAGAGCTCCCCGAGCTTCTGTGGTGTCACAGTGGAGGCAGGGTTGCATCAGGTTCCATAGCATCAGCACGGTCTCCAGGGCTCCCAGAGGTTCTGTGGTGTCACAGTGGAGGCAGGGTTGCATCAGGTTCCATAGCATCACCACAGTCTCCAGGGCTCCCTGAGCTTCTGTGGTGTCACAGTGGAGGCAGGGTTGCATCAGGTTCCATAGCATCACCACGGTCTCCAGGGCTCCCAGAGGTTCTGTGGTGTCACAGAGGAGGCAGGGTTGCATCAGGTTCCATAGCATCACCACGGTCTCCAGGGCTCCAAGAGCTTCTGTGGTGTCACAGAGGAGGCAGGGTTGCATCAGGTTCAATAGCATCAGCACGGTCTCCAGGGCTCCCCTGAGCTTCTGTGGTGGTGTCACAGAGGAGCCAGGCTTCCTCGTAGTTCCCCAGCATCACAAAGGCTCTCCTGGGAGCCACGGGTCACAAAGCACCGTGGGCTCTGTGCAGCCCCGCTGTGTCACAATGGCCGCTGGCTTCCACGAGCCCCCGCAGTGTCCCAGTGGGCCCCGTGGCTTTAGGAGTGGGTGGCTGGGAGTTGGTGCCAGCGGCTGGGGGAGCAGCAGCAGGGACTGTGTGTGGACAGTGCCATGGCCACTTGTGTGGCCACTGGTGTCTCTGTGCCAGGCACAGCCGTGGTGTGTAACACCGGCTCTGGGTCCTTTGGCTGTGCAGGTGGCAGTCACGGCCTGGAGCAGGGCTGCTCCCGGGGGACAGCCTGGGGCAGGAGGCTGCTGGAGATTCATTCCCCACACTCCTTGTCATGAGGTGCTCAGAGTGATTGGAAAGGCTGTTGGCAGCAGGCAGTTCTCTGGGTTCAAGCTGTGGAGCTGTCAGCGGGAATGCAAAGGCCAAGCTGGTGAGCCTTTTGTCCTGGTGCCTTTAGTGTGTGAGCAGTCCCTGGTGCCGTTGTCTTTGGATCCTGAGTGTGGGAGAGGCAAGGCTTAGGATGGTGCGTAGAGCTGAGAAGGAAAGTGCCGAGAGCAGCGTGTGTGCTGCTGCTTTGAGGGGTGCAGTTGAAGTTGTAGGCAGCAAGAGCTTTCTCAGCTGGCCCTTTTGTGAGCTCTGCTTTTGCCAGATGACTTCCATCTTACCCTCTTACCATCTTAGCCTCTCATTTTTGCATATCCCAAACCCCCTTCCAAACATCCAGCAGCTGCTTGTAAAGAAGAAGTCCTAGAACAAAAAGCCAGTGCTGCCTTTCATAGCCCCTTTGCTGTCTATGAAGTAGAGGAAAGAAGCTAGTGAGACGCACTTTCTTTCTCAACTCCATAGAGCGCATCCTTCTCTCAAGGTGGCAGAGTCCTTGGCGGAAGTGAAGCATCTGCAGCTGCAGTTCAGACTGAGAGATGTGCCAGGACAGGAAACATTTGCTGACCTTCCCTGTTCCCTGTGCAACATGATTCTCGCATCCCAGTCACTTTCACATACCTTCGGTATCCCTGAGTCCAAGCAGCTAAAGCTCACAGAGACAGAAGTGTCAGGAAGGAAAACGTTCCAAAAGCACCCCCTTCTCTTATCAGCATATAAATTGTGCACAACAGGCTGCGGCACCGAACCTTCCTTCTCAGATAGACATGCCATCACACTTTTCACTCTTGCAGCTCGGTTGAAAAGCTCCAGCAGCTGCTCCCGCAATAGCAAAAGGTTCTAGAAGTGAAAGCCAGTTTGGGGCTGCACCTTCTCCTTGCCGCATGTAAGCCACACCAAACTCCCTGATGCACTCTGTCCTCCCCTTCTCAAAGGAGTAGACGGTGGCATCAGGACACACCTGTGTCCCAGCAGCTGGGTGCCCAGCCGGGAGCAGGAGCAGGGCTGGGGCTGCTCCCAAAGTTGCCCCGCCCCAATGCCAGAGCCGGACATATGCTGAGGGGGGGCTGGATCAGGCTTTATTGTCCAGCTGCATGCCAGGAGTGAGCACAAAATCTACCTGCATTCTCTGCAGCATGCCATCCTGGAGCAGAGCCATTGCCAAAGGAAGCCGTGAGCCCGTGCCAAGCCAGTGCCGGAGTGGGATCCTAGCAGCACCTGTGGAAGCCGGGAGAGAGGAGCCCACCTGGAGCAGGTTCGTGCAGGATTAATCATCCCGTGGCTTCCCACCAGGGTCCTGTTGCTTCCAAAAGGCCCCACAGTGTCACTGTGGCCCCTCGGTTCCACCAGGTTCCATAGCGTCACTGTGGTGCCCAGGGTTCCGTCAGCTTCGCCAGCATCCCCACGGTCTGCAGAGCTCCCCGAGCTTCTGTGGTGTCACAGTGGAGGCAGGGTTGCATCAGGTTCCATAGCATCAGCACGGTCTCCAGGGCTCCCAGAGGTTCTGTGGTGTCACAGTGGAGGCAGGGTTGCATCAGGTTCCATAGCATCACCACAGTCTCCAGGGCTCCCTGAGCTTCTGTGGTGTCACAGTGGAGGCAGGGTTGCATCAGGTTCCATAGCATCAGCACGGTCTCCAGAGCTCCCAGAGGTTCTGTGGTGTCACAGAGGAGGCAGCGTTGCATCAGGTTCCATAGCATCACCACGGTCTCCAGGGCTCCAAGAGCTTCTGTGGTGTCACAGAGGAGGCAGGGTTGCATCAGGTTCAATAGCATCAGCACGGTCTCCAGGGCTCCCCTGAGCTTCTGTGGTGGTGTCACAGAGGAGCCAGGCTTCCTTGTAGTTCCCCAGCATCACAAAGGCTCTCCTGGGAGCCACGGGTCACAAAGCACCGTGGGCTCTGTGCAGCCCCGCTGTGTCACAATGGCCGCTGGCTTCCACGAGCCCCCGCAGTGTCCCAGTGGGCCCCGTGGCTTTAGGAGTGGGTGGCTGGGAGTTGGTGCCAGCGGCTGGGGGAGCAGCAGCAGGGACTGTGTGTGGACAGTGCCATGGCCACTTGTGTGGCCACTGGTTTCTCTGTGCCAGGCACAGCCGTGGTGTGTAACACCGGCTCTGGGTCCTTTGGCTGTGCAGGTGGCAGTCACGGCCTGGAGCAGGGCTGCTCCCGGGGGACAGCCTGGGGCAGGAGGCTGCTGGAGATTCATTCCCCACACTCCTTGTCATGAGGTGCTCAGAGTGATTGGAAAGGCTGTTGGCAGCAGGCAGTTCTCTGGGTTCAAGCTGTGGAGCTGTCAGCGGGAATGCAAAGGCCAAGCTGGTGAGCCTTTTGTCCTGGTGCCTTTAGTGTGTGAGCAGTCCCTGGTGCCGTTGTCTTTGGATCCTGAGTGTGGGAGAGGCAAGGCTTAGGATGGTGCGTAGAGCTGAGAAGGAAAGTGCCGAGAGCAGCGTGTGTGCTGCTGCTTTGAGGGGTGCAGTTGAAGTTGTAGGCAGCAAGAGCTTTCTCAGCTGGCCCTTTTGTGAGCTCTGCTTTTGCCAGATGACTTCCATCTTACCCTCTTACCATCTTAGCCTCTCATTTTTGCATATCCCAAACCCCCTTCCAAACATCCAGCAGCTGCTTGTAAAGAAGAAGTCCTAGAACAAAAAGCCAGTGCTGCCTTTCATAGCCCCTTTGCTGTCTATGAAGTAGAGGAAAGAAGCTAGTGAGACGCACTTTCTTTCTCAACTCCATAGAGCGCATCCTTCTCTCAAGGTGGCAGAGTCCTTGGCGGAAGTGAAGCATCTGCAGCTGCAGTTCAGACTGAGAGATGTGCCAGGACAGGAAACATTTGCTGACCTTCCCTGTTCCCTGTGCAACATGATTCTCGCATCCCAGTCACTTTCACACACCTTCGGTATCCCTGAGTCCAAGCAGCTAAAGCTCACAGAGACAGAAGTGTCAGGAAGGAAAACGTTGCAAAAGCACCCCCTTCTCTTATCAGCATATAAATTGTGCACAACAGGCTGCGGCACCGAACCTTCCTTCTCAGATAGACATGCCATCACACTTTTCACTCTTGCAGCTCGGTTGAAAAGCTCCAGCAGCTGCTCCCGCAATAGCAAAAGGTTCTAGAAGTGAAAGCCAGTTTGGGGCTGCACCTTCTCCTTGCCGCATGTAAGCCACACCAAACTCCCTGATGCACTCTGTCCTCCCCTTCTCAAAGGAGTAGACGGTGGCATCAGGACACACCTGTGTCCCAGCAGCTGGGTGCCCAGCCGGGAGCAGGAGCAGGGCTGGGGCTGCTCCCAAATTGCCCCGCCCCAATGCCAGAGCCGGACATATGCTGAGGGGGGGCTGGATCAGGCTTTATTGTCCAGCTGCATGCCAGGAGTGAGCACAAAATCTACCTGCATTCTCTGCAGCATGCCATCCTGGAGCAGAGCCATTGCCAAAGGAAGCCGTGAGCCCGTGCCAAGCCAGTGCCGGAGTGGGATCCTAGCAGCACCTGTGGAAGCCGGGAGAGAGGAGCCCACCTGGAGCAGGTTCGTGCAGGATTAATCATCCCGTGGCTTCCCACCAGGGTCCTGTTGCTTCCAAAAGGCCCCACAGTGTCACTGTGGCCCCTCGGTTCCACCAGGTTCCATAGCGTCACTGTGGTGCCCAGGGTTCCGTCAGCTTCGCCAGCATCCCCACGGTCTGCAGAGCTCCCCGAGCTTCTGTGGTGTCACAGTGGAGGCAGGGTTGCATCAGGTTCCATAGCATCAGCACGGTCTCCAGGGCTCCCAGAGGTTCTGTGGTGTCACAGTGGAGGCAGGGTTGCATCAGGTTCCATAGCATCACCACAGTCTCCAGGGCTCCCTGAGCTTCTGTGGTGTCACAGTGGAGGCAGGATTGCATCAGGTTCCATAGCATCAGCACGGTCTCCAGGGCTCCCAGAGGTTCTGTGGTGTCACAGAGGAGGCAGGGTTGCATCAGGTTCCATAGCATCAGCACGGTCTCCAGGGCTCCAAGAGCTTCTGTGGTGTCACAGAGGAGGCAGGGTTGCATCAGGTTCAATAGCATCAGCACGGTCTCCAGGGCTCCCCTGAGCTTCTGTGGTGGTGTCACAGAGGAGCCAGGCTTCCTTGTAGTTCCCCAGCATCACAAAGGCTCTCCTGGGAGCCACGGGTCACAAAGCACCGTGGGCTCTGTGCAGCCCCGCTGTGTCACAATGGCCGCTGGCTTCCACGAGCCCCCGCAGTGTCCCAGTGGGCCCCGTGGCTTTAGGAGTGGGTGGCTGGGAGTTGGTGCCAGCGGCTGGGGGAGCAGCAGCAGGGACTGTGTGTGGACAGTGCCATGGCCACTTGTGTGGCCACTGGTGTCTCTGTGCCAGGCACAGCCGTGGTGTGTAACACCGGCTCTGGGTCCTTTGGCTGTGCAGGTGGCAGTCACGGCCTGGAGCAGGGCTGCTCCCGGGGGACAGCCTGGGGCAGGAGGCTGCTGGAGATTCATTCCCCACACTCCTTGTCATGAGGTGCTCAGAGTGATTGGAAAGGCTGTTGGCAGCAGGCAGTTCTCTGGGTTCAAGCTGTGGAGCTGTCAGCGGGAATGCAAAGGCCAAGCTGGTGAGCCTTTTGTCCTGGTGCCTTTAGTGTGTGAGCAGTCCCTGGTGCCGTTGTCTTTGGATCCTGAGTGTGGGAGAGGCAAGGCTTAGGATGGTGCGTAGAGCTGAGAAGGAAAGTGCCGAGAGCAGCGTGTGTGCTGCTGCTTTGAGGGGTGCAGTTGAAGTTGTAGGCAGCAAGAGCTTTCTCAGCTGGCCCTTTTGTGAGCTCTGCTTTTGCCAGATGACTTCCATCTTACCCTCTTACCATCTTAGCCTCTCATTTTTGCATATCCCAAACCCCCTTCCAAACATCCAGCAGCTGCTTGTAAAGAAGAAGTCCTAGAACAAAAAGCCAGTGCTGCCTTTCATAGCCCCTTTGCTGTCTATGAAGTAGAGGAAAGAAGCTAGTGAGACGCACTTTCTTTCTCAACTCCATAGAGCGCATCCTTCTCTCAAGGTGGCAGAGTCCTTGGCGGAAGTGAAGCATCTGCAGCTGCAGTTCAGACTGAGAGATGTGCCAGGACAGGAAACATTTGCTGACCTTCCCTGTTCCCTGTGCAACATGATTCTCGCATCCCAGTCACTTTCACATACCTTCGGTATCCCTGAGTCCAAGCAGCTAAAGCTCACAGAGACAGAAGTGTCAGGAAGGAAAACGTTCCAAAAGCACCCCCTTCTCTTACCAGCATATAAATTGTGCACAACAGGCTGCGGCACCGAACCTTCCTTCTCAGATAGACATGCCATCACACTTTTCACTCTTGCAGCTCGGTTGAAAAGCTCCAGCAGCTGCTCCCGCAATAGCAAAAGGTTCTAGAAGTGAAAGCCAGTTTGGGGCTGCACCTTCTCCTTGCCGCATGTAAGCCACACCAAACTCCCTGATGCACTCTGTCCTCCCCTTCTCAAAGGAGTAGACGGTGGCATCAGGACACACCTGTGTCCCAGCAGCTGGGTGCCCAGCCGGGAGCAGGAGCAGGGCTGGGGCTGCTCCCAAAGTTGCCCCGCCCCAATGCCAGAGCCGGACATATGCTGAGGGGGGGCTGGATCAGGCTTTATTGTCCAGCTGCATGCCAGGAGTGAGCACAAAATCTACCTGCATTCTCTGCAGCATGCCATCCTGGAGCAGAGCCATTGCCAAAGGAAGCCGTGAGCCCGTGCCAAGCCAGTGCCGGAGTGGGATCCTAGCAGCACCTGTGGAAGCCGGGAGAGAGGAGCCCACCTGGAGCAGGTTCGTGCAGGATTAATCATCCCGTGGCTTCCCACCAGGGTCCTGTTGCTTCCAAAAGGCCCCACAGTGTCACTGTGGCCCCTCGGTTCCACCAGGTTCCATAGCGTCACTGTGGTGCCCAGGGTTCCGTCAGCTTCGCCAGCATCCCCACGGTCTGCAGAGCTCCCCGAGCTTCTGTGGTGTCACAGTGGAGGCAGGGTTGCATCAGGTTCCATAGCATCAGCACGGTCTCCAGGGCTCCCAGAGGTTCTGTGGTGTCACAGTGGAGGCAGGGTTGCATCAGGTTCCATAGCATCAGCACGGTCTCCAGGGCTCCCAGAGGTTCTGTGGTGTCACAGAGGAGGCAGGGTTGCATCAGGTTCCATAGCATCACCACAGTCTCCAGGGCTCCCTGAGCTTCTGTGGTGTCACAGTGGAGGCAGGGTTGCATCAGGTTCCATAGCATCAGCACGGTCTCCAGGGCTCCCAGAGGTTCTGTGGTGTCACAGAGGAGGCAGGGTTGCATCAGGTTCCATAGCATCAGCACGGTCTCCAGGGCTCCAAGAGCTTCTGTGGTGTCACAGAGGAGGCAGGGTTGCATCAGGTTCAATAGCATCAGCACGGTCTCCAGGGCTCCCCTGAGCTTCTGTGGTGGTGTCACAGAGGAGCCAGGCTTCCTTGTAGTTCCCCAGCATCACAAAGGCTCTCCTGGGAGCCACGGGTCACAAAGCACCGTGGGCTCTGTGCAGCCCCGCTGTGTCACAATGGCCGCTGGCTTCCACGAGCCCCCGCAGTGTCCCAGTGGGCCCCGTGGCTTTAGGAGTGGGTGGCTGGGAGTTGGTGCCAGCGGCTGGGGGAGCAGCAGCAGGGACTGTGTGTGGACAGTGCCATGGCCACTTGTGTGGCCACTGGTGTCTCTGTGCCAGGCACAGCCGTGGTGTGTAACACCGGCTCTGGGTCCTTTGGCTGTGCAGGTGGCAGTCACGGCCTGGAGCAGGGCTGCTCCCGGGGGACAGCCTGGGGCAGGAGGCTGCTGGAGATTCATTCCCCACACTCCTTGTCATGAGGTGCTCAGAGTGATTGGAAAGGCTGTTGGCAGCAGGCAGTTCTCTGGGTTCAAGCTGTGGAGCTGTCAGCGGGAATGCAAAGGCCAAGCTGGTGAGCCTTTTGTCCTGGTGCCTTTAGTGTGTGAGCAGTCCCTGGTGCCGTTGTCTTTGGATCCTGAGTGTGGGAGAGGCAAGGCTTAGGATGGTGCGTAGAGCTGAGAAGGAAAGTGCCGAGAGCAGCGTGTGTGCTGCTGCTTTGAGGGGTGCAGTTGAAGTTGTAGGCAGCAAGAGCTTTCTCAGCTGGCCCTTTTGTGAGCTCTGCTTTTGCCAGATGACTTCCATCTTACCCTCTTACCATCTTAGCCTCTCATTTTTGCATATCCCAAACCCCCTTCCAAACATCCAGCAGCTGCTTGTAAAGAAGAAGTCCTAGAACAAAAAGCCAGTGCTGCCTTTCATAGCCCCTTTGCTGTCTATGAAGTAGAGGAAAGAAGCTAGTGAGACGCACTTTCTTTCTCAACTCCATAGAGCGCATCCTTCTCTCAAGGTGGCAGAGTCCTTGGCGGAAGTGAAGCATCTGCAGCTGCAGTTCAGACTGAGAGATGTGCCAGGACAGGAAACATTTGCTGACCTTCCCTGTTCCCTGTGCAACATGATTCTCGCATCCCAGTCACTTTCACATACCTTCGGTATCCCTGAGTCCAAGCAGCTAAAGCTCACAGAGACAGAAGTGTCAGGAAGGAAAACGTTCCAAAAGCACCCCCTTCTCTTATCAGCATATAAATTGTGCACAACAGGCTGCGGCACCGAACCTTCCTTCTCAGATAGACATGCCATCACACTTTTCACTCTTGCAGCTCGGTTGAAAAGCTCCAGCAGCTGCTCCCGCAATAGCAAAAGGTTCTAGAAGTGAAAGCCAGTTTGGGGCTGCACCTTCTCCTTGCCGCATGTAAGCCACACCAAACTCCCTGATGCACTCTGTCCTCCCCTTCTCAAAGGAGTAGACGGTGGCATCAGGACACACCTGTGTCCCAGCAGCTGGGTGCCCAGCCGGGAGCAGGAGCAGGGCTCGGGCTGCTCCCAAAGTTGCCCCGCCCCAATGCCAGAGCCGGACATATGCTGAGGGGGGGCTGGATCAGGCTTTATTGTCCAGCTGCATGCCAGGAGTGAGCACAAAATCTACCTGCATTCTCTGCAGCATGCCATCCTGGAGCAGAGCCATTGCCAAAGGAAGCCGTGAGCCCGTGCCAAGCCAGTGCCGGAGTGGGATCCTAGCAGCACCTGTGGAAGCCGGGAGAGAGGAGCCCACCTGGAGCAGGTTCGTGCAGGATTAATCATCCCGTGGCTTCCCACCAGGGTCCTGTTGCTTCCAAAAGGCCCCACAGTGTCACTGTGGCCCCTCGGTTCCACCAGGTTCCATAGCGTCACTGTGGTGCCCAGGGTTCCGTCAGCTTCGCCAGCATCCCCACGGTCTGCAGAGCTCCCCGAGCTTCTGTGGTGTCACAGTGGAGGCAGGGTTGCATCAGGTTCCATAGCATCAGCACGGTCTCCAGGGCTCCCAGAGGTTCTGTGGTGTCACAGTGGAGGCAGGGTTGCATCAGGTTCCATAGCATCACCACAGTCTCCAGGGCTCCCTGAGCTTCTGTGGTGTCACAGTGGAGGCAGGGTTGCATCAGGTTCCATAGCATCAGCACGGTCTCCAGGGCTCCCAGAGGTTCTGTGGTGTCACAGAGGAGGCAGGGTTGCATCAGGTTCCATAGCATCACCACGGTCTCCAGGGCTCCAAGAGCTTCTGTGTTGTCACAGAGGAGGCAGGGTTGCATCAGGTTCAATAGCATCAGCACGGTCTCCAGGGCTCCCCTGAGCTTCTGTGGTGGTGTCACAGAGGAGCCAGGCTTCCTCGTAGTTCCCCAGCATCACAAAGGCTCTCCTGGGAGCCACGGGTCACAAAGCACCGTGGGCTCTGTGCAGCCCCGCTGTGTCACAATGGCCGCTGGCTTCCACGAGCCCCCGCAGTGTCCCAGTGGGCCCCGTGGCTTTAGGAGTGGGTGGCTGGGAGTTGGTGCCAGCGGCTGGGGGAGCAGCAGCAGGGACTGTGTGTGGACAGTGCCATGGCCACTTGTGTGGCCACTGGTGTCTCTGTGCCAGGCACAGCCGTGGTGTGTAACACCGGCTCTGGGTCCTTTGGCTGTGCAGGTGGCAGTCACGGCCTGGAGCAGGGCTGCTCCCGGGGGACAGCCTGGGGCAGGAGGCTGCTGGAGATTCATTCCCCACACTCCTTGTCATGAGGTGCTCAGAGTGATTGGAAAGGCTGTTGGCAGCAGGCAGTTCTCTGGGTTCAAGCTGTGGAGCTGTCAGCGGGAATGCAAAGGCCAAGCTGGTGAGCCTTTTTTCCTGGTGCCTTTAGTGTGTGAGCAGTCCCTGGTGCCGTTGTCTTTGGATCCTGAGTGTGGGAGAGGCAAGGCTTAGGATGGTGCGTAGAGCTGAGAAGGAAAGTGCCGAGAGCAGCATGTGTGCTGCTGCTTTGAGGGGTGCAGTTGAAGTTGTAGGCAGCAAGAGCTTTCTCAGCTGGCCCTTTTGTGAGCTCTGCTTTTGCCAGATGACTTCCATCTTACCCTCTTACCATCTTAGCCTCTCATTTTTGCATATCCCAAACCCCCTTCCAAACATCCAGCAGCTGCTTGTAAAGAAGAAGTCCTAGAACAAAAAGCCAGTGCTGCCTTTCATAGCCCCTTTGCTGTCTATGAAGTAGAGGAAAGAAGCTAGTGAGACGCACTTTCTTTCTCAACTCCATAGAGCGCATCCTTCTCTCAAGGTGGCAGAGTCCTTGGCGGAAGTGAAGCATCTGCAGCTGCAGTTCAGACTGAGAGATGTGCCAGGACAGGAAACATTTGCTGACCTTCCCTGTTCCCTGTGCAACATGATTCTCGCATCCCAGTCACTTTCACATACCTTCGGTATCCCTGAGTCCAAGCAGCTAAAGCTCACAGAGACAGAAGTGTCAGGAAGGAAAACGTTCCAAAAGCACCCCCTTCTCTTATCAGCATATAAATTGTGCACAACAGGCTGCGGCACCGAACCTTCCTTCTCAGATAGACATGCCATCACACTTTTCACTCTTGCAGCTCGGTTGAAAAGCTCCAGCAGCTGCTCCCGCAATAGCAAAAGGTTCTAGAAGTGAAAGCCAGTTTGGGGCTGCACCTTCTCCTTGCCGCATGTAAGCCACACCAAACTCCCTGATGCACTCTGTCCTCCCCTTCTCAAAGGAGTAGACGGTGGCATCAGGACACACCTGTGTCCCAGCAGCTGGGTGCCCAGCCGGGAGCAGGAGCAGGGCTGGGGCTGCTCCCAAAGTTGCCCCGCCCCAATGCCAGAGCCGGACATATGCTGAGGGGGGGCTGGATCAGGCTTTATTGTCCAGCTGCATGCCAGGAGTGAGCACAAAATCTACCTGCATTCTCTGCAGCATGCCATCCTGGAGCAGAGCCATTGCCAAAGGAAGCCGTGAGCCCGTGCCAAGCCAGTGCCGGAGTGGGATCCTAGCAGCACCTGTGGAAGCCGGGAGAGAGGAGCCCACCTGGAGCAGGTTCGTGCAGGATTAATCATCCCGTGGCTTCCCACCAGGGTCCTGTTGCTTCCAAAAGGCCCCACAGTGTCACTGTGGCCCCTCGGTTCCACCAGGTTCCATAGCGTCACTGTGGTGCCCAGGGTTCCGTCAGCTTCGCCAGCATCCCCACGGTCTGCAGAGCTCCCCGAGCTTCTGTGGTGTCACAGTGGAGGCAGGGTTGCATCAGGTTCCATAGCATCAGCACGGTCTCCAGGGCTCCCAGAGGTTCTGTGGTGTCACAGTGGAGGCAGGGTTGCATCAGGTTCCATAGCATCACCACAGTCTCCAGGGCTCCCTGAGCTTCTGTGGTGTCACAGTGGAGGCAGGGTTGCATCAGGTTCCATAGCATCACCACGGTCTCCAGGGCTCCCAGAGGTTCTGTGGTGTCACAGAGGAGGCAGGGTTGCATCAGGTTCCATAGCATCACCACGGTCTCCAGGGCTCCAAGAGCTTCTGTGTTGTCACAGAGGAGGCAGGGTTGCATCAGGTTCAATAGCATCAGCACGGTCTCCAGGGCTCCCCTGAGCTTCTGTGGTGGTGTCACAGAGGAGCCAGGCTTCCTCGTAGTTCCCCAGCATCACAAAGGCTCTCCTGGGAGCCACGGGTCACAAAGCACCGTGGGCTCTGTGCAGCCCCGCTGTGTCACAATGGCCGCTGGCTTCCACGAGCCCCCGCAGTGTCCCAGTGGGCCCCGTGGCTTTAGGAGTGGGTGGCTGGGAGTTGGTGCCAGCGGCTGGGGGAGCAGCAGCAGGGACTGTGTGTGGACAGTGCCATGGCCACTTGTGTGGCCACTGGTGTCTCTGTGCCAGGCACAGCCGTGGTGTGTAACACCGGCTCTGGGTCCTTTGGCTGTGCAGGTGGCAGTCACGGCCTGGAGCAGGGCTGCTCCCGGGGGACAGCCTGGGGCAGGAGGCTGCTGGAGATTCATTCCCCACACTCCTTGTCATGAGGTGCTCAGAGTGATTGGAAAGGCTGTTGGCAGCAGGCAGATCTCTGGGTTCAAGCTGTGGAGCTGTCAGCGGGAATGCAAAGGCCAAGCTGGTGAGCCTTTTGTCCTGGTGCCTTTAGTGTGTGAGCAGTCCCTGGTGCCGTTGTCTTTGGATCCTGAGTGTGGGAGAGGCAAGGCTTAGGATGGTGCGTAGAGCTGAGAAGGAAAGTGCCGAGAGCAGCGTGTGTGCTGCTGCTTTGAGGGGTGCAGTTGAAGTTGTAGGCAGCAAGAGCTTTCTCAGCTGGCCCTTTTGTGAGCTCTGCTTTTGCCAGATGACTTCCATCTTACCCTCTTACCATCTTAGCCTCTCATTTTTGCATATCCCAAACCCCCTTCCAAACATCCAGCAGCTGCTTGTAAAGAAGAAGTCCTAGAACAAAAAGCCAGTGCTGCCTTTCATAGCCCCTTTGCTGTCTATGAAGTAGAGGAAAGAAGCTAGTGAGACGCACTTTCTTTCTCAACTCCATAGAGCGCATCCTTCTCTCAAGGTGGCAGAGTCCTTGGCGGAAGTGAAGCATCTGCAGCTGCAGTTCAGACTGAGAGATGTGCCAGGACAGGAAACATTTGCTGACCTTCCCTGTTCCCTGTGCAACATGATTCTCGCATCCCAGTCACTTTCACATACCTTCGGTATCCCTGAGTCCAAGCAGCTAAAGCTCACAGAGACAGAAGTGTCAGGAAGGAAAACGTTGCAAAAGCACCCCCTTCTCTTATCAGCATATAAATTGTGCACAACAGGCTGCGGCACCGAACCTTCCTTCTCAGATAGACATGCCATCACACTTTTCACTCTTGCAGCTCGGTTGAAAAGCTCCAGCAGCTGCTCCCGCAATAGCAAAAGGTTCTAGAAGTGAAAGCCAGTTTGGGGCTGCACCTTCTCCTTGCCGCATGTAAGCCACACCAAACTCCCTGATGCACTCTGTCCTCCCCTTCTCAAAGGAGTAGACGGTGGCATCAGGACACACCTGTGTCCCAGCAGCTGGGTGCCCAGCCGGGAGCAGGAGCAGGGCTGGGGCTGCTCCCAAAGTTGCCCCGCCCCAATGCCAGAGCCGGACATATGCTGAGGGGGGGCTGGATCAGGCTTTATTGTCCAGCTGCATGCCAGGAGTGAGCACAAAATCTACCTGCATTCTCTGCAGCATGCCATCCTGGAGCAGAGCCATTGCCAAAGGAAGCCGTGAGCCCGTGCCAAGCCAGTGCCGGAGTGGGATCCTAGCAGCACCTGTGGAAGCCGGGAGAGAGGAGCCCACCTGGAGCAGGTTCGTGCAGGATTAATCATCCCGTGGCTTCCCACCAGGGTCCTGTTGCTTCCAAAAGGCCCCACAGTGTCACTGTGGCCCCTCGGTTCCACCAGGTTCCATAGCGTCACTGTGGTGCCCAGGGTTCCGTCAGCTTCGCCAGCATCCCCACGGTCTGCAGAGCTCCCCGAGCTTCTGTGGTGTCACAGTGGAGGCAGGGTTGCATCAGGTTCCATAGCATCAGCACGGTCTCCAGGGCTCCCAGAGGTTCTGTGGTGTCACAGTGGAGGCAGGGTTGCATCAGGTTCCATAGCATCACCACAGTCTCCAGGGCTCCCTGAGCTTCTGTGGTGTCACAGTGGAGGCAGGGTTGCATCAGGTTCCATAGCATCACCACGGTCTCCAGGGCTCCCAGAGGTTCTGTGGTGTCACAGAGGAGGCAGGGTTGCATCAGGTTCCATAGCATCAGCACGGTCTCCAGGGCTCCCCTGAGCTTCTGTGGTGGTGTCACAGAGGAGCCAGGCTTCCTTGTAGTTCCCCAGCATCACAAAGGCTCTCCTGGGAGCCACGGGTCACAAAGCACCGTGGGCTCTGTGCAGCCCCGCTGTGTCACAATGGCCGCTGGCTTCCACGAGCCCCCGCAGTGTCCCAGTGGGCCCCGTGGCTTTAGGAGTGGGTGGCTGGGAGTTGGTGCCAGCGGCTGGGGGAGCAGCAGCAGGGACTGTGTGTGGACAGTGCCATGGCCACTTGTGTGGCCACTGGTGTCTCTGTGCCAGGCACAGCCGTGGTGTGTAACACCGGCTCTGGGTCCTTTGGCTGTGCAGGTGGCAGTCACGGCCTGGAGCAGGGCTGCTCCCGGGGGACAGCCTGGGGCAGGAGGCTGCTGGAGATTCATTCCCCACACTCCTTGTCATGAGGTGCTCAGAGTGATTGGAAAGGCTGTTGGCAGCAGGCAGTTCTCTGGGTTCAAGCTGTGGAGCTGTCAGCGGGAATGCAAAGGCCAAGCTGGTGAGCCTTTTGTCCTGGTGCCTTTAGTGTGTGAGCAGTCCCTGGTGCCGTTGTCTTTGGATCCTGAGTGTGGGAGAGGCAAGGCTTAGGATGGTGCGTAGAGCTGAGAAGGAAAGTGCTGAGAGCAGCATGTGTGCTGCTGCTTTGAGGGGTGCAGTTGAAGTTGTAGGCAGCAAGAGCTTTCTCAGCTGGCCCTTTTGTGAGCTCTGCTTTTGCCAGATGACTTCCATCTTACCCTCTTACCATCTTAGCCTCTCATTTTTGCATATCCCAAACCCCCTTCCAAACATCCAGCAGCTGCTTGTAAAGAAGAAGTCCTAGAACAAAAAGCCAGTGCTGCCTTTCATAGCCCCTTTGCTGTCTATGAAGTAGAGGAAAGAAGCTAGTGAGACGCACTTTCTTTCTCAACTCCATAGAGCGCATCCTTCTCTCAAGGTGGCAGAGTCCTTGGCGGAAGTGAAGCATCTGCAGCTGCAGTTCAGACTGAGAGATGTGCCAGGACAGGAAACATTTGCTGACCTTCCCTGTTCCCTGTGCAACATGATTCTCGCATCCCAGTCACTTTCACATACCTTCGGTATCCCTGAGTCCAAGCAGCTAAAGCTCACAGAGACAGAAGTGTCAGGAAGGAAAACGTTGCAAAAGCACCCCCTTCTCTTATCAGCATATAAATTGTGCACAACAGGCTGCGGCACCGAACCTTCCTTCTCAGATAGACATGCCATCACACTTTTCACTCTTGCAGCTCGGTTGAAAAGCTCCAGCAGCTGCTCCCGCAATAGCAAAAGGTTCTAGAAGTGAAAGCCAGTTTGGGGCTGCACCTTCTCCTTGCCGCATGTAAGCCACACCAAACTCCCTGATGCACTCTGTCCTCCCCTTCTCAAAGGAGTAGACGGTGGCATCAGGACACACCTGTGTCCCAGCAGCTGGGTGCCCAGCCGGGAGCAGGAGCAGGGCTGGGGCTGCTCCCAAAGTTGCCCCGCCCCAATGCCAGAGCCGGACATATGCTGAGGGGGGGCTGGATCAGGCTTTATTGTCCAGCTGCATGCCAGGAGTGAGCACAAAATCTACCTGCATTCTCTGCAGCATGCCATCCTGGAGCAGAGCCATTGCCAAAGGAAGCCGTGAGCCCGTGCCAAGCCAGTGCCGGAGTGGGATCCTAGCAGCACCTGTGGAAGCCGGGAGAGAGGAGCCCACCTGGAGCAGGTTCGTGCAGGATTAATCATCCCGTGGCTTCCCACCAGGGTCCTGTTGCTTCCAAAAGGCCCCACAGTGTCACTGTGGCCCCTCGGTTCCACCAGGTTCCATAGCGTCACTGTGGTGCCCAGGGTTCCGTCAGCTTCGCCAGCATCCCCACGGTCTGCAGAGCTCCCCGAGCTTCTGTGGTGTCACAGTGGAGGCAGGGTTGCATCAGGTTCCATAGCATCAGCACGGTCTCCAGGGCTCCCAGAGGTTCTGTGGTGTCACAGTGGAGGCAGGGTTGCATCAGGTTCCATAGCATCAGCACGGTCTCCAGGGCTCCCAGAGGTTCTGTGGTGTCACAGAGGAGGCAGGGTTGCATCAGGTTCCATAGCATCACCACAGTCTCCAGGGCTCCCAGAGGTTCTGTGGTGTCACAGAGGAGGCAGGGTTGCATCAGGTTCCATAGCATCACCACAGTCTCCAGGGCTCCCTGAGCTTCTGTGGTGTCACAGTGGAGGCAGGGTTGCATCAGGTTCCATAGCATCAGCACGGTCTCCAGGGCTCCAAGAGCTTCTGTGGTGTCACAGAGGAGGCAGGGTTGCATCAGGTTCAATAGCATCAGCACGGTCTCCAGGGCTCCCCTGAGCTTCTGTGGTGGTGTCACAGAGGAGCCAGGCTTCCTTGTAGTTCCCCAGCATCACAAAGGCTCTCCTGGGAGCCACGGGTCACAAAGCACCGTGGGCTCTGTGCAGCCCCGCTGTGTCACAATGGCCGCTGGCTTCCACGAGCCCCCGCAGTGTCCCAGTGGGCCCCGTGGCTTTAGGAGTGGGTGGCTGGGAGTTGGTGCCAGCGGCTGGGGGAGCAGCAGCAGGGACTGTGTGTGGACAGTGCCATGGCCACTTGTGTGGCCACTGGTGTCTCTGTGCCAGGCACAGCCGTGGTGTGTAACACCGGCTCTGGGTCCTTTGGCTGTGCAGGTGGCAGTCACGGCCTGGAGCAGGGCTGCTCCCGGGGGACAGCCTGGGGCAGGAGGCTGCTGGAGATTCATTCCCCACGCTCCTTGTCATGAGGTGCTCAGAGTGATTGGAAAGGCTGTTGGCAGCAGGCAGTTCTCTGGGTTCAAGCTGTGGAGCTGTCAGCGGGAATGCAAAGGCCAAGCTGGTGAGCCTTTTGTCCTGGTGCCTTTAGTGTGTGAGCAGTCCCTGGTGCCGTTGTCTTTGGATCCTGAGTGTGGGAGAGGCAAGGCTTAGGATGGTGCGTAGAGCTGAGAAGGAAAGTGCCGAGAGCAGCGTGTGTGCTGCTGCTTTGAGGGGTGCAGTTGAAGTTGTAGGCAGCAAGAGCTTTCTCAGCTGGCCCTTTTGTGAGCTCTGCTTTTGCCAGATGACTTTCATCTTACCCTCTTACCATCTTAGCCTCTCATTTTTGCATATCCCAAACCCCCTTCCAAACATCCAGCAGCTGCTTGTAAAGAAGAAGTCCTAGAACAAAAAGCCAGTGCTGCCTTTCATAGCCCCTTTGCTGTCTATGAAGTAGAGGAAAGAAGCTAGTGAGACGCACTTTCTTTCTCAACTCCATAGAGCGCATCCTTCTCTCAAGGTGGCAGAGTCCTTGGCGGAAGTGAAGCATCTGCAGCTGCAGTTCAGACTGAGAGATGTGCCAGGACAGGAAACATTTGCTGACCTTCCCTGTTCCCTGTGCAACATGATTCTCGCATCCCAGTCACTTTCACATACCTTCGGTATCCCTGAGTCCAAGCAGCTAAAGCTCACAGAGACAGAAGTGTCAGGAAGGAAAACGTTCCAAAAGCACCCCCTTCTCTTATCAGCATATAAATTGTGCACAACAGGCTGCGGCACCGAACCTTCCTTCTCAGATAGACATGCCATCACACTTTTCACTCTTGCAGCTCGGTTGAAAAGCTCCAGCAGCTGCTCCCGCAATAGCAAAAGGTTCTAGAAGTGAAAGCCAGTTTGGGGCTGCACCTTCTCCTTGCCGCATGTAAGCCACACCAAACTCCCTGATGCACTCTGTCCTCCCCTTCTCAAAGGAGTAGACGGTGGCATCAGGACACACCTGTGTCCCAGCAGCTGGGTGCCCAGCCGGGAGCAGGAGCAGGGCTGGGGCTGCTCCCAAAGTTGCCCCGCCCCAATGCCAGAGCCGGACATATGCTGAGGGGGGGCTGGATCAGGCTTTATTGTCCAGCTGCATGCCAGGAGTGAGCACAAAATCTACCTGCATTCTCTGCAGCATGCCATCCTGGAGCAGAGCCATTGCCAAAGGAAGCCGTGAGCCCGTGCCAAGCCAGTGCCGGAGTGGGATCCTAGCAGCACCTGTGGAAGCCGGGAGAGAGGAGCCCACCTGGAGCAGGTTCGTGCAGGATTAATCATCCCGTGGCTTCCCACCAGGGTCCTGTTGCTTCCAAAAGGCCCCACAGTGTCACTGTGGCCCCTCGGTTCCACCAGGTTCCATAGCGTCACTGTGGTGCCCAGGGTTCCGTCAGCTTCGCCAGCATCCCCACGGTCTGCAGAGCTCCCCGAGCTTCTGTGGTGTCACAGTGGAGGCAGGGTTGCATCAGGTTCCATAGCATCAGCACGGTCTCCAGGGCTCCCAGAGGTTCTGTGGTGTCACAGTGGAGGCAGGGTTGCATCAGGTTCCATAGCATCACCACAGTCTCCAGGGCTCCCTGAGCTTCTGTGGTGTCACAGTGGAGGCAGGGTTGCATCAGGTTCCATAGCATCAGCACGGTCTCCAGGGCTCCCAGAGGTTCTGTGGTGTCACAGAGGAGGCAGGGTTGCATCAGGTTCCATAGCATCACCACGGTCTCCAGGGCTCCAAGAGCTTCTGTGTTGTCACAGAGGAGGCAGGGTTGCATCAGGTTCAATAGCATCAGCACGGTCTCCAGGGCTCCCCTGAGCTTCTGTGGTGGTGTCACAGAGGAGCCAGGCTTCCTCGTAGTTCCCCAGCATCACAAAGGCTCTCCTGGGAGCCACGGGTCACAAAGCACCGTGGGCTCTGTGCAGCCCCGCTGTGTCACAATGGCCGCTGGCTTCCACGAGCCCCCGCAGTGTCCCAGTGGGCCCCGTGGCTTTAGGAGTGGGTGGCTGGGAGTTGGTGCCAGCGGCTGGGGGAGCAGCAGCAGGGACTGTGTGTGGACAGTGCCATGGCCACTTGTGTGGCCACTGGTGTCTCTGTGCCAGGCACAGCCGTGGTGTGTAACACCGGCTCTGGGTCCTTTGGCTGTGCAGGTGGCAGTCACGGCCTGGAGCAGGGCTGCTCCCGGGGGACAGCCTGGGGCAGGAGGCTGCTGGAGATTCATTCCCCACACTCCTTGTCATGAGGTGCTCAGAGTGATTGGAAAGGCTGTTGGCAGCAGGCAGTTCTCTGGGTTCAAGCTGTGGAGCTGTCAGCGGGAATGCAAAGGCCAAGCTGGTGAGCCTTTTTTCCTGGTGCCTTTAGTGTGTGAGCAGTCCCTGGTGCCGTTGTCTTTGGATCCTGAGTGTGGGAGAGGCAAGGCTTAGGATGGTGCGTAGAGCTGAGAAGGAAAGTGCCGAGAGCAGCATGTGTGCTGCTGCTTTGAGGGGTGCAGTTGAAGTTGTAGGCAGCAAGAGCTTTCTCAGCTGGCCCTTTTGTGAGCTCTGCTTTTGCCAGATGACTTCCATCTTACCCTCTTACCATCTTAGCCTCTCATTTTTGCATATCCCAAACCCCCTTCCAAACATCCAGCAGCTGCTTGTAAAGAAGAAGTCCTAGAACAAAAAGCCAGTGCTGCCTTTCATAGCCCCTTTGCTGTCTATGAAGTAGAGGAAAGAAGCTAGTGAGACGCACTTTCTTTCTCAACTCCATAGAGCGCATCCTTCTCTCAAGGTGGCAGAGTCCTTGGCGGAAGTGAAGCATCTGCAGCTGCAGTTCAGACTGAGAGATGTGCCAGGACAGGAAACATTTGCTGACCTTCCCTGTTCCCTGTGCAACATGATTCTCGCATCCCAGTCACTTTCACATACCTTCGGTATCCCTGAGTCCAAGCAGCTAAAGCTCACAGAGACAGAAGTGTCAGGAAGGAAAACGTTGCAAAAGCACCCCCTTCTCTTATCAGCATATAAATTGTGCACAACAGGCTGCGGCACCGAACCTTCCTTCTCAGATAGACATGCCATCACACTTTTCACTCTTGCAGCTCGGTTGAAAAGCTCCAGCAGCTGCTCCCGCAATAGCAAAAGGTTCTAGAAGTGAAAGCCAGTTTGGGGCTGCACCTTCTCCTTGCCGCATGTAAGCCACACCAAACTCCCTGATGCACTCTGTCCTCCCCTTCTCAAAGGAGTAGACGGTGGCATCAGGACACACCTGTGTCCCAGCAGCTGGGTGCCCAGCCGGGAGCAGGAGCAGGGCTGGGGCTGCTCCCAAAGTTGCCCCGCCCCAATGCCAGAGCCGGACATATGCTGAGGGGGGGCTGGATCAGGCTTTATTGTCCAGCTGCATGCCAGGAGTGAGCACAAAATCTACCTGCATTCTCTGCAGCATGCCATCCTGGAGCAGAGCCATTGCCAAAGGAAGCCGTGAGCCCGTGCCAAGCCAGTGCCGGAGTGGGATCCTAGCAGCACCTGTGGAAGCCGGGAGAGAGGAGCCCACCTGGAGCAGGTTCGTGCAGGATTAATCATCCCGTGGCTTCCCACCAGGGTCCTGTTGCTTCCAAAAGGCCCCACAGTGTCACTGTGGCCCCTCGGTTCCACCAGGTTCCATAGCGTCACTGTGGTGCCCAGGGTTCCGTCAGCTTCGCCAGCATCCCCACGGTCTGCAGAGCTCCCCGAGCTTCTGTGGTGTCACAGTGGAGGCAGGGTTGCATCAGGTTCCATAGCATCAGCACGGTCTCCAGGGCTCCCAGAGGTTCTGTGGTGTCACAGTGGAGGCAGGGTTGCATCAGGTTCCATAGCATCACCACAGTCTCCAGGGCTCCCTGAGCTTCTGTGGTGTCACAGTGGAGGCAGGGTTGCATCAGGTTCCATAGCATCACCACGGTCTCCAGGGCTCCCAGAGGTTCTGTGGTGTCACAGAGGAGGCAGGGTTGCATCAGGTTCCATAGCATCACCACGGTCTCCAGGGCTCCAAGAGCTTCTGTGGTGTCACAGAGGAGGCAGGGTTGCATCAGGTTCAATAGCATCAGCACGGTCTCCAGGGCTCCCCTGAGCTTCTGTGGTGGTGTCACAGAGGAGCCAGGCTTCCTCGTAGTTCCCCAGCATCACAAAGGCTCTCCTGGGAGCCACAGGTCACAAAGCACCGTGGGCTCTGTGCAGCCCCGCTGTGTCACAATGGCCGCTGGCTTCCACGAGCCTCCGCAGTGTCCCAGTGGGCCCCGTGGCTTTAGGAGTGGGTGGCTGGGAGTTGGTGCCAGCGGCTGGGGGAGCAGCAGCAGGGACTGTGTGTGGACAGTGCCATGGCCACTTGTGTGGCCACTGGTGTCTCTGTGCCAGGCACAGCCGTGGTGTGTAACACCGGCTCTGGGTCCTTTGGCTGTGCAGGTGGCAGTCACGGCCTGGAGCAGGGCTGCTCCCGGGGGACAGCCTGGGGCAGGAGGCTGCTGGAGATTCATTCCCCACACTCCTTGTCATGAGGTGCTCAGAGTGATTGGAAAGGCTGTTGGCAGCAGGCAGTTCTCTGGGTTCAAGCTGTGGAGCTGTCAGCGGGAATGCAAAGGCCAAGCTGGTGAGCCTTTTGTCCTGGTGCCTTTAGTGTGTGAGCAGTCCCTGGTGCCGTTGTCTTTGGATCCTGAGTGTGGGAGAGGCAAGGCTTAGGATGGTGCGTAGAGCTGAGAAGGAAAGTGCCGAGAGCAGCGTGTGTGCTGCTGCTTTGAGGGGTGCAGTTGAAGTTGTAGGCAGCAAGAGCTTTCTCAGCTGGCCCTTTTGTGAGCTCTGCTTTTGCCAGATGACTTCCATCTTACCCTCTTACCATCTTAGCCTCTCATTTTTGCATATCCCAAACCCCCTTCCAAACATCCAGCAGCTGCTTGTAAAGAAGAAGTCCTAGAACAAAAAGCCAGTGCTGCCTTTCATAGCCCCTTTGCTGTCTATGAAGTAGAGGAAAGAAGCTAGTGAGACGCACTTTCTTTCTCAACTCCATAGAGCGCATCCTTCTCTCAAGGTGGCAGAGTCCTTGGCGGAAGTGAAGCATCTGCAGCTGCAGTTCAGACTGAGAGATGTGCCAGGACAGGAAACATTTGCTGACCTTCCCTGTTCCCTGTGCAACATGATTCTCGCATCCCAGTCACTTTCACACACCTTCGGTATCCCTGAGTCCAAGCAGCTAAAGCTCACAGAGACAGAAGTGTCAGGAAGGAAAACGTTCCAAAAGCACCCCCTTCTCTTATCAGCATATAAATTGTGCACAACAGGCTGCGGCACCGAACCTTCCTTCTCAGATAGACATGCCATCACACTTTTCACTCTTGCAGCTCGGTTGAAAAGCTCCAGCAGCTGCTCCCGCAATAGCAAAAGGTTCTAGAAGTGAAAGCCAGTTTGGGGCTGCACCTTCTCCTTGCCGCATGTAAGCCACACCAAACTCCCTGATGCACTCTGTCCTCCCCTTCTCAAAGGAGTAGACGGTGGCATCAGGACACACCTGTGTCCCAGCAGCTGGGTGCCCAGCCGGGAGCAGGAGCAGGGCTGGGGCTGCTCCCAAAGTTGCCCCGCCCCAATGCCAGAGCCGGACATATGCTGAGGGGGGGCTGGATCAGGCTTTATTGTCCAGCTGCATGCCAGGAGTGAGCACAAAATCTACCTGCATTCTCTGCAGCATGCCATCCTGGAGCAGAGCCATTGCCAAAGGAAGCCGTGAGCCCGTGCCAAGCCAGTGCCGGAGTGGGATCCTAGCAGCACCTGTGGAAGCCGGGAGAGAGGAGCCCACCTGGAGCAGGTTCGTGCAGGATTAATCATCCCGTGGCTTCCCACCAGGGTCCTGTTGCTTCCAAAAGGCCCCACAGTGTCACTGTGGCCCCTCGGTTCCACCAGGTTCCATAGCGTCACTGTGGTGCCCAGGGTTCCGTCAGCTTCGCCAGCATCCCCACGGTCTGCAGAGCTCCCCGAGCTTCTGTGGTGTCACAGTGGAGGCAGGGTTGCATCAGGTTCCATAGCATCAGCACGGTCTCCAGGGCTCCCAGAGGTTCTGTGGTGTCACAGTGGAGGCAGGGTTGCATCAGGTTCCATAGCATCAGCACGGTCTCCAGGGCTCCTAGAGGTTCTGTGGTGTCACAGAGGAGGCAGGGTTGCATCAGGTTCCATAGCATCACCACAGTCTCCAGGGCTCCCTGAGCTTCTGTGGTGTCACAGTGGAGGCAGGGTTGCATCAGGTTCCATAGCATCAGCACGGTCTCCAGGGCTCCCAGAGGTTCTGTGGTGTCACAGAGGAGGCAGGGTTGCATCAGGTTCCATAGCATCAGCACGGTCTCCAGGGCTCCAAGAGCTTCTGTGTTGTCACAGAGGAGGCAGGGTTGCATCAGGTTCAATAGCATCAGCACGGTCTCCAGGGCTCCCCTGAGCTTCTGTGGTGGTGTCACAGAGGAGCCAGGCTTCCTCGTAGTTCCCCAGCATCACAAAGGCTCTCCTGGGAGCCACGGGTCACAAAGCACCGTGGGCTCTGTGCAGCCCCGCTGTGTCACAATGGCCGCTGGCTTCCACGAGCCCCCGCAGTGTCCCAGTGGGCCCCGTGGCTTTAGGAGTGGGTGGCTGGGAGTTGGTGCCAGCGGCTGGGGGAGCAGCAGCAGGGACTGTGTGTGGACAGTGCCATGGCCACTTGTGTGGCCACTGGTGTCTCTGTGCCAGGCACAGCCGTGGTGTGTAACACCGGCTCTGGGTCCTTTGGCTGTGCAGGTGGCAGTCACGGCCTGGAGCAGGGCTGCTCCCGGGGGACAGCCTGGGGCAGGAGGCTGCTGGAGATTCATTCCCCACACTCCTTGTCATGAGGTGCTCAGAGTGATTGGAAAGGCTGTTGGCAGCAGGCAGTTCTCTGGGTTCAAGCTGTGGAGCTGTCAGCGGGAATGCAAAGGCCAAGCTGGTGAGCCTTTTGTCCTGGTGCCTTTAGTGTGTGAGCAGTCCCTGGTGCCGTTGTCTTTGGATCCTGAGTGTGGGAGAGGCAAGGCTTAGGATGGTGCGTAGAGCTGAGAAGGAAAGTGCCGAGAGCAGCGTGTGTGCTGCTGCTTTGAGGGGTGCAGTTGAAGTTGTAGGCAGCAAGAGCTTTCTCAGCTGGCCCTTTTGTGAGCTCTGCTTTTGCCAGATGACTTCCATCTTACCCTCTTACCATCTTAGCCTCTCATTTTTGCATATCCCAAACCCCCTTCCAAACATCCAGCAGCTGCTTGTAAAGAAGAAGTCCTAGAACAAAAAGCCAGTGCTGCCTTTCATAGCCCCTTTGCTGTCTATGAAGTAGAGGAAAGAAGCTAGTGAGACGCACTTTCTTTCTCAACTCCATAGAGCGCATCCTTCTCTCAAGGTGGCAGAGTCCTTGGCGGAAGTGAAGCATCTGCAGCTGCAGTTCAGACTGAGAGATGTGCCAGGACAGGAAACATTTGCTGACCTTCCCTGTTCCCTGTGCAACATGATTCTCGCATCCCAGTCACTTTCACACACCTTCGGTACCCCTGAGTCCAAGCAGCTAAAGCTCACAGAGACAGAAGTGTCAGGAAGGAAAACGTTGCAAAAGCACCCCCTTCTCTTATCAGCATATAAATTGTGCACAACAGGCTGCGGCACCGAACCTTCCTTCTCAGATAGACATGCCATCACACTTTTCACTCTTGCAGCTCGGTTGAAAAGCTCCAGCAGCTGCTCCCGCAATAGCAAAAGGTTCTAGAAGTGAAAGCCAGTTTGGGGCTGCACCTTCTCCTTGCCGCATGTAAGCCACACCAAACTCCCTGATGCACTCTGTCCTCCCCTTCTCAAAGGAGTAGACGGTGGCATCAGGACACACCTGTGTCCCAGCAGCTGGGTGCCCAGCCGGGAGCAGGAGCAGGGCTGGGGCTGCTCCCAAAGTTGCCCCGCCCCAATGCCAGAGCCGGACATATGCTGAGGGGGGGCTGGATCAGGCTTTATTGTCCAGCTGCATGCCAGGAGTGAGCACAAAATCTACCTGCATTCTCTGCAGCATGCCATCCTGGAGCAGAGCCATTGCCAAAGGAAGCCGTGAGCCCGTGCCAAGCCAGTGCCGGAGTGGGATCCTAGCAGCACCTGTGGAAGCCGGGAGAGAGGAGCCCACCTGGAGCAGGTTCGTGCAGGATTAATCATCCCGTGGCTTCCCACCAGGGTCCTGTTGCTTCCAAAAGGCCCCACAGTGTCACTGTGGCCCCTCGGTTCCACCAGGTTCCATAGCGTCACTGTGGTGCCCAGGGTTCCGTCAGCTTCGCCAGCATCCCCACGGTCTGCAGAGCTCCCCGAGCTTCTGTGGTGTCACAGTGGAGGCAGGGTTGCATCAGGTTCCATAGCATCAGCACGGTCTCCAGGGCTCCCAGAGGTTCTGTGGTGTCACAGTGGAGGCAGGGTTGCATCAGGTTCCATAGCATCAGCACGGTCTCCAGGGCTCCCAGAGGTTCTGTGGTGTCACAGAGGAGGCAGGGTTGCATCAGGTTCCATAGCATCACCACAGTCTCCAGGGCTCCCTGAGCTTCTGTGGTGTCACAGTGGAGGCAGGGTTGCATCAGGTTCCATAGCATCAGCACGGTCTCCAGGGCTCCCAGAGGTTCTGTGGTGTCACAGAGGAGGCAGGGTTGCATCAGGTTCCATAGCATCAGCACGGTCTCCAGGGCTCCAAGAGCTTCTGTGGTGTCACAGAGGAGGCAGGGTTGCATCAGGTTCAATAGCATCAGCACGGTCTCCAGGGCTCCCCTGAGCTTCTGTGGTGGTGTCACAGAGGAGCCAGGCTTCCTCGTAGTTCCCCAGCATCACAAAGGCTCTCCTGGGAGCCACGGGTCACAAAGCACCGTGGGCTCTGTGCAGCCCCGCTGTGTCACAATGGCCGCTGGCTTCCACGAGCCCCCGCAGTGTCCCAGTGGGCCCCGTGGCTTTAGGAGTGGGTGGCTGGGAGTTGGTGCCAGCGGCTGGGGGAGCAGCAGCAGGGACTGTGTGTGGACAGTGCCATGGCCACTTGTGTGGCCACTGGTGTCTCTGTGCCAGGCACAGCCGTGGTGTGTAACACCGGCTCTGGGTCCTTTGGCTGTGCAGGTGGCAGTCACGGCCTGGAGCAGGGCTGCTCCCGGGGGACAGCCTGGGGCAGGAGGCTGCTGGAGATTCATTCCCCACACTCCTTGTCATGAGGTGCTCAGAGTGATTGGAAAGGCTGTTGGCAGCAGGCAGTTCTCTGGGTTCAAGCTGTGGAGCTGTCAGCGGGAATGCAAAGGCCAAGCTGGTGAGCCTTTTGTCCTGGTGCCTTTAGTGTGTGAGCAGTCCCTGGTGCCGTTGTCTTTGGATCCTGAGTGTGGGAGAGGCAAGGCTTAGGATGGTGCGTAGAGCTGAGAAGGAAAGTGCTGAGAGCAGCATGTGTGCTGCTGCTTTGAGGGGTGCAGTTGAAGTTGTAGGCAGCAAGAGCTTTCTCAGCTGGCCCTTTTGTGAGCTCTGCTTTTGCCAGATGACTTCCATCTTACCCTCTTACCATCTTAGCCTCTCATTTTTGCATATCCCAAACCCCCTTCCAAACATCCAGCAGCTGCTTGTAAAGAAGAAGTCCTAGAACAAAAAGCCAGTGCTGCCTTTCATAGCCCCTTTGCTGTCTATGAAGTAGAGGAAAGAAGCTAGTGAGACGCACTTTCTTTCTCAACTCCATAGAGCGCATCCTTCTCTCAAGGTGGCAGAGTCCTTGGCGGAAGTGAAGCATCTGCAGCTGCAGTTCAGACTGAGAGATGTGCCAGGACAGGAAACATTTGCTGACCTTCCCTGTTCCCTGTGCAACATGATTCTCGCATCCCAGTCACTTTCACATACCTTCGGTATCCCTGAGTCCAAGCAGCTAAAGCTCACAGAGACAGAAGTGTCAGGAAGGAAAACGTTCCAAAAGCACCCCCTTCTCTTATCAGCATATAAATTGTGCACAACAGGCTGCGGCACCGAACCTTCCTTCTCAGATAGACATGCCATCACACTTTTCACTCTTGCAGCTCGGTTGAAAAGCTCCAGCAGCTGCTCCCGCAATAGCAAAAGGTTCTAGAAGTGAAAGCCAGTTTGGGGCTGCACCTTCTCCTTGCCGCATGTAAGCCACACCAAACTCCCTGATGCACTCTGTCCTCCCCTTCTCAAAGGAGTAGACGGTGGCATCAGGACACACCTGTGTCCCAGCAGCTGGGTGCCCAGCCGGGAGCAGGAGCAGGGCTGGGGCTGCTCCCAAAGTTGCCCCGCCCCAATGCCAGAGCCGGACATATGCTGAGGGGGGGCTGGATCAGGCTTTATTGTCCAGCTGCATGCCAGGAGTGAGCACAAAATCTACCTGCATTCTCTGCAGCATGCCATCCTGGAGCAGAGCCATTGCCAAAGGAAGGCGTGAGCCCGTGCCAAGCCAGTGCCGGAGTGGGATCCTAGCAGCACCTGTGGAAGCCGGGAGAGAGGAGCCCACCTGGAGCAGGTTCGTGCAGGATTAATCATCCCGTGGCTTCCCACCAGGGTCCTGTTGCTTCCAAAAGGCCCCACAGTGTCACTGTGGCCCCTCGGTTCCACCAGGTTCCATAGCGTCACTGTGGTGCCCAGGGTTCCGTCAGCTTCGCCAGCATCCCCACGGTCTGCAGAGCTCCCCGAGCTTCTGTGGTGTCACAGTGGAGGCAGGGTTGCATCAGGTTGCATAGCATCAGCACGGTCTCCAGGGCTCCCAGAGGTTCTGTGGTGTCACAGTGGAGGCAGGGTTGCATCAGGTTCCATAGCATCACCACAGTCTCCAGGGCTCCCTGAGCTTCTGTGGTGTCACAGTGGAGGCAGGGTTGCATCAGGTTCCATAGCATCAGCACGGTCTCCAGGGCTCCCAGAGGTTCTGTGGTGTCACAGAGGAGGCAGGGTTGCATCAGGTTCCATAGCATCACCACGGTCTCCAGGGCTCCAAGAGCTTCTGTGGTGTCACAGAGGAGGCAGGGTTGCATCAGGTTCAATAGCATCAGCACGGTCTCCAGGGCTCCCCTGAGCTTCTGTGGTGGTGTCACAGAGGAGCCAGGCTTCCTTGTAGTTCCCCAGCATCACAAAGGCTCTCCTGGGAGCCACGGGTCACAAAGCACCGTGGGCTCTGTGCAGCCCCGCTGTGTCACAATGGCCGCTGGCTTCCACGAGCCCCCGCAGTGTCCCAGTGGGCCCCGTGGCTTTAGGAGTGGGTGGCTGGGAGTTGGTGCCAGCGGCTGGGGGAGCAGCAGCAGGGACTGTGTGTGGACAGTGCCATGGCCACTTGTGTGGCCACTGGTGTCTCTGTGCCAGGCACAGCCGTGGTGTGTAACACCGGCTCTGGGTCCTTTGGCTGTGCAGGTGGCAGTCACGGCCTGGAGCAGGGCTGCTCCCGGGGGACAGCCTGGGGCAGGAGGCTGCTGGAGATTCATTCCCCACACTCCTTGTCATGAGGTGCTCAGAGTGATTGGAAAGGCTGTTGGCAGCAGGCAGTTCTCTGGGTTCAAGCTGTGGAGCTGTCAGCGGGAATGCAAAGGCCAAGCTGGTGAGCCTTTTGTCCTGGTGCCTTTAGTGTGTGAGCAGTCCCTGGTGCCGTTGTCTTTGGATCCTGAGTGTGGGAGAGGCAAGGCTTAGGATGGTGCGTAGAGCTGAGAAGGAAAGTGCCGAGAGCAGCGTGTGTGCTGCTGCTTTGAGGGGTGCAGTTGAAGTTGTAGGCAGCAAGAGCTTTCTCAGCTGGCCCTTTTGTGAGCTCTGCTTTTGCCAGATGACTTCCATCTTACCCTCTTACCATCTTAGCCTCTCATTTTTGCATATCCCAAACCCCCTTCCAAACATCCAGCAGCTGCTTGTAAAGAAGAAGTCCTAGAACAAAAAGCCAGTGCTGCCTTTCATAGCCCCTTTGCTGTCTATGAAGTAGAGGAAAGAAGCTAGTGAGACGCACTTTCTTT
This sequence comes from Aphelocoma californica, assembly GCA_028536675.1. Classification (NCBI taxonomy): domain Eukaryota; kingdom Metazoa; phylum Chordata; class Aves; order Passeriformes; family Corvidae; genus Aphelocoma; species Aphelocoma californica. Next base: position 32,236 of record JAQMYR010000685.1, on the reverse strand, counting down.
CTCAACTCCATAGAGCGCATCCTTCTCTCAAGGTGGCAGAGTCCTTGGCGGAAGTGAAGCATCTGCAGCTGCAGTTCAGACTGAGAGATGTGCCAGGACAGGAAACATTTGCTGACCTTCCCTGTTCCCTGTGCAACATGATTCTCGCATCCCAGTCACTTTCACATACCTTCGGTATCCCTGAGTCCAAGCAGCTAAAGCTCACAGAGACAGAAGTGTCAGGAAGGAAAACGTTCCAAAAGCACCCCCTTCTCTTATCAGCATATAAATTGTGCACAACAGGCTGCGGCACCGAACCTTCCTTCTCAGATAGACATGCCATCACACTTTTCACTCTTGCAGCTCGGTTGAAAAGCTCCAGCAGCTGCTCCCGCAATAGCAAAAGGTTCTAGAAGTGAAAGCCAGTTTGGGGCTGCACCTTCTCCTTGCCGCATGTAAGCCACACCAAACTCCCTGATGCACTCTGTCCTCCCCTTCTCAAAGGAGTAGACGGTGGCATCAGGACACACCTGTGTCCCAGCAGCTGGGTGCCCAGCCGGGAGCAGGAGCAGGGCTGGGGCTGCTCCCAAAGTTGCCCCGCCCCAATGCCAGAGCCGGACATATGCTGAGGGGGGGCTGGATCAGGCTTTATTGTCCAGCTGCATGCCAGGAGTGAGCACAAAATCTACCTGCATTCTCTGCAGCATGCCATCCTGGAGCAGAGCCATTGCCAAAGGAAGCCGTGAGCCCGTGCCAAGCCAGTGCCGGAGTGGGATCCTAGCAGCACCTGTGGAAGCCGGGAGAGAGGAGCCCACCTGGAGCAGGTTCGTGCAGGATTAATCATCCCGTGGCTTCCCACCAGGGTCCTGTTGCTTCCAAAAGGCCCCACAGTGTCACTGTGGCCCCTCGGTTCCACCAGGTTCCATAGCGTCACTGTGGTGCCCAGGGTTCCGTCAGCTTCGCCAGCATCCCCACGGTCTGCAGAGCTCCCCGAGCTTCTGTGGTGTCACAGTGGAGGCAGGGTTGCATCAGGTTCCATAGCATCAGCACGGTCTCCAGGGCTCCCAGAGGTTCTGTGGTGTCACAGTGGAGGCAGGGTTGCATCAGGTTCCATAGCATCACCACAGTCTCCAGGGCTCCCTGAGCTTCTGTGGTGTCACAGTGGAGGCAGGGTTGCATCAGGTTCCATAGCATCAGCACGGTCTCCAGGGCTCCCAGAGGTTCTGTGGTGTCACAGAGGAGGCAGGGTTGCATCAGGTTCCATAGCATCAGCACGGTCTCCAGGGCTCCAAGAGCTTCTGTGTTGTCACAGAGGAGGCAGGGTTGCATCAGGTTCAATAGCATCAGCACGGTCTCCAGGGCTCCCCTGAGCTTCTGTGGTGGTGTCACAGAGGAGCCAGGCTTCCTTGTAGTTCCCCAGCATCACAAAGGCTCTCCTGGGAGCCACGGGTCACAAAGCACCGTGGGCTCTGTGCAGCCCCGCTGTGTCACAATGGCCGCTGGCTTCCACGAGCCCCCGCAGTGTCCCAGTGGGCCCCGTGGCTTTAGGAGTGGGTGGCTGGGAGTTGGTGCCAGCGGCTGGGGGAGCAGCAGCAGGGACTGTGTGTGGACAGTGCCATGGCCACTTGTGTGGCCACTGGTGTCTCTGTGCCAGGCACAGCCGTGGTGTGTAACACCGGCTCTGGGTCCTTTGGCTGTGCAGGTGGCAGTCACGGCCTGGAGCAGGGCTGCTCCCGGGGGACAGCCTGGGGCAGGAGGCTGCTGGAGATTCATTCCCCACACTCCTTGTCATGAGGTGCTCAGAGTGATTGGAAAGGCTGTTGGCAGCAGGCAGTTCTCTGGGTTCAAGCTGTGGAGCTGTCAGCGGGAATGCAAAGGCCAAGCTGGTGAGCCTTTTGTCCTGGTGCCTTTAGTGTGTGAGCAGTCCCTGGTGCCGTTGTCTTTGGATCCTGAGTGTGGGAGAGGCAAGGCTTAGGATGGTGCGTAGAGCTGAGAAGGAAAGTGCCGAGAGCAGCGTGTGTGCTGCTGCTTTGAGGGGTGCAGTTGAAGTTGTAGGCAGCAAGAGCTTTCTCAGCTGGCCCTTTTGTGAGCTCTGCTTTTGCCAGATGACTTCCATCTTACCCTCTTACCATCTTAGCCTCTCATTTTTGCATATCCCAAACCCCCTTCCAAACATCCAGCAGCTGCTTGTAAAGAAGAAGTCCTAGAACAAAAAGCCAGTGCTGCCTTTCATAGCCCCTTTGCTGTCTATGAAGTAGAGGAAAGAAGCTAGTGAGACGCACTTTCTTTCTCAACTCCATAGAGCGCATCCTTCTCTCAAGGTGGCAGAGTCCTTGGCGGAAGTGAAGCATCTGCAGCTGCAGTTCAGACTGAGAGATGTGCCAGGACAGGAAACATTTGCTGACCTTCCCTGTTCCCTGTGCAACATGATTCTCGCATCCCAGTCACTTTCACACACCTTCGGTATCCCTGAGTCCAAGCAGCTAAAGCTCACAGAGACAGAAGTGTCAGGAAGGAAAACGTTGCAAAAGCACCCCCTTCTCTTATCAGCATATAAATTGTGCACAACAGGCTGCGGCACCGAACCTTCCTTCTCAGATAGACATGCCATCACACTTTTCACTCTTGCAGCTCGGTTGAAAAGCTCCAGCAGCTGCTCCCGCAATAGCAAAAGGTTCTAGAAGTGAAAGCCAGTTTGGGGCTGCACCTTCTCCTTGCCGCATGTAAGCCACACCAAACTCCCTGATGCACTCTGTCCTCCCCTTCTCAAAGGAGTAGACGGTGGCATCAGGACACACCTGTGTCCCAGCAGCTGGGTGCCCAGCCGGGAGCAGGAGCAGGGCTGGGGCTGCTCCCAAAGTTGCCCCGCCCCAATGCCAGAGCCGGACATATGCTGAGGGGGGGCTGGATCAGGCTTTATTGTCCAGCTGCATGCCAGGAGTGAGCACAAAATCTACCTGCATTCTCTGCAGCATGCCATCCTGGAGCAGAGCCATTGCCAAAGGAAGCCGTGAGCCCGTGCCAAGCCAGTGCCGGAGTGGGATCCTAGCAGCACCTGTGGAAGCCGGGAGAGAGGAGCCCACCTGGAGCAGGTTCGTGCAGGATTAATCATCCCGTGGCTTCCCACCAGGGTCCTGTTGCTTCCAAAAGGCCCCACAGTGTCACTGTGGCCCCTCGGTTCCACCAGGTTCCATAGCGTCACTGTGGTGCCCAGGGTTCCGTCAGCTTCGCCAGCATCCCCACGGTCTGCAGAGCTCCCCGAGCTTCTGTGGTGTCACAGTGGAGGCAGGGTTGCATCAGGTTCCATAGCATCAGCACGGTCTCCAGGGCTCCCAGAGGTTCTGTGGTGTCACAGTGGAGGCAGGGTTGCATCAGGTTCCATAGCATCAGCACGGTCTCCAGGGCTCCCAGAGGTTCTGTGGTGTCACAGAGGAGGCAGGGTTGCATCAGGTTCCATAGCATCACCACAGTCTCCAGGGCTCCCTGAGCTTCTGTGGTGTCACAGTGGAGGCAGGGTTGCATCAGGTTCCATAGCATCAGCACGGTCTCCAGGGCTCCCAGAGGTTCTGTGGTGTCACAGAGGAGGCAGGGTTGCATCAGGTTCCATAGCATCACCACGGTCTCCAGGGCTCCAAGAGCTTCTGTGGTGTCACAGAGGAGGCAGGGTTGCATCAGGTTCAATAGCATCAGCACGGTCTCCAGGGCTCCCCTGAGCTTCTGTGGTGGTGTCACAGAGGAGCCAGGCTTCCTCGTAGTTCCCCAGCATCACAAAGGCTCTCCTGGGAGCCACGGGTCACAAAGCACCGTGGGCTCTGTGCAGCCCCGCTGTGTCACAATGGCCGCTGGCTTCCACGAGCCCCCGCAGTGTCCCAGTGGGCCCCGTGGCTTTAGGAGTGGGTGGCTGGGAGTTGGTGCCAGCGGCTGGGGGAGCAGCAGCAGGGACTGTGTGTGGACAGTGCCATGGCCACTTGTGTGGCCACTGGTGTCTCTGTGCCAGGCACAGCCGTGGTGTGTAACACCGGCTCTGGGTCCTTTGGCTGTGCAGGTGGCAGTCACGGCCTGGAGCAGGGCTGCTCCCGGGGGACAGCCTGGGGCAGGAGGCTGCTGGAGATTCATTCCCCACACTCCTTGTCATGAGGTGCTCAGAGTGATTGGAAAGGCTGTTGGCAGCAGGCAGTTCTCTGGGTTCAAGCTGTGGAGCTGTCAGCGGGAATGCAAAGGCCAAGCTGGTGAGCCTTTTGTCCTGGTGCCTTTAGTGTGTGAGCAGTCCCTGGTGCCGTTGTCTTTGGATCCTGAGTGTGGGAGAGGCAAGGCTTAGGATGGTGCGTAGAGCTGAGAAGGAAAGTGCTGAGAGCAGCATGTGTGCTGCTGCTTTGAGGGGTGCAGTTGAAGTTGTAGGCAGCAAGAGCTTTCTCAGCTGGCCCTTTTGTGAGCTCTGCTTTTGCCAGATGACTTCCATCTTACCCTCTTACCATCTTAGCCTCTCATTTTTGCATATCCCAAACCCCCTTCCAAACATCCAGCAGCTGCTTGTAAAGAAGAAGTCCTAGAACAAAAAGCCAGTGCTGCCTTTCATAGCCCCTTTGCTGTCTATGAAGTAGAGGAAAGAAGCTAGTGAGACGCACTTTCTTTCTCAACTCCATAGAGCGCATCCTTCTCTCAAGGTGGCAGAGTCCTTGGCGGAAGTGAAGCATCTGCAGCTGCAGTTCAGACTGAGAGATGTGCCAGGACAGGAAACATTTGCTGACCTTCCCTGTTCCCTGTGCAACATGATTCTCGCATCCCAGTCACTTTCACATACCTTCGGTATCCCTGAGTCCAAGCAGCTAAAGCTCACAGAGACAGAAGTGTCAGGAAGGAAAAAGTTGCAAAAGCACCCCCTTCTCTTATCAGCATATAAATTGTGCACAACAGGCTGCGGCACCGAACCTTCCTTCTCAGATAGACATGCCATCACACTTTTCACTCTTGCAGCTCGGTTGAAAAGCTCCAGCAGCTGCTCCCGCAATAGCAAAAGGTTCTAGAAGTGAAAGCCAGTTTGGGGCTGCACCTTCTCCTTGCCGCATGTAAGCCACACCAAACTCCCTGATGCACTCTGTCCTCCCCTTCTCAAAGGAGTAGACGGTGGCATCAGGACACACCTGTGTCCCAGCAGCTGGGTGCCCAGCCGGGAGCAGGAGCAGGGCTGGGGCTGCTCCCAAAGTTGCCCCGCCCCAATGCCAGAGCCGGACATATGCTGAGGGGGGGCTGGATCAGGCTTTATTGTCCAGCTGCATGCCAGGAGTGAGCACAAAATCTACCTGCATTCTCTGCAGCATGCCATCCTGGAGCAGAGCCATTGCCAAAGGAAGCCGTGAGCCCGTGCCAAGCCAGTGCCGGAGTGGGATCCTAGCAGCACCTGTGGAAGCCGGGAGAGAGGAGCCCACCTGGAGCAGGTTCGTGCAGGATTAATCATCCCGTGGCTTCCCACCAGGGTCCTGTTGCTTCCAAAAGGCCCCACAGTGTCACTGTGGCCCCTCGGTTCCACCAGGTTCCATAGCGTCACTGTGGTGCCCAGGGTTCCGTCAGCTTCGCCAGCATCCCCACGGTCTGCAGAGCTCCCCGAGCTTCTGTGGTGTCACAGTGGAGGCAGGGTTGCATCAGGTTCCATAGCATCAGCACGGTCTCCAGGGCTCCCAGAGGTTCTGTGGTGTCACAGTGGAGGCAGGGTTGCATCAGGTTCCATAGCATCACCACAGTCTCCAGGGCTCCCTGAGCTTCTGTGGTGTCACAGTGGAGGCAGGGTTGCATCAGGTTCCATAGCATCAGCACGGTCTCCAGGGCTCCCAGAGGTTCTGTGGTGTCACAGAGGAGGCAGGGTTGCATCAGGTTCCATAGCATCACCACGGTCTCCAGGGCTCCAAGAGCTTCTGTGGTGTCACAGAGGAGGCAGGGTTGCATCAGGTTCAATAGCATCAGCACGGTCTCCAGGGCTCCCCTGAGCTTCTGTGGTGGTGTCACAGAGGAGCCAGGCTTCCTTGTAGTTCCCCAGCATCACAAAGGCTCTCCTGGGAGCCACGGGTCACAAAGCACCGTGGGCTCTGTGCAGCCCCGCTGTGTCACAATGGCCGCTGGCTTCCACGAGCCCCCGCAGTGTCCCAGTGGGCCCCGTGGCTTTAGGAGTGGGTGGCTGGGAGTTGGTGCCAGCGGCTGGGGGAGCAGCAGCAGGGACTGTGTGTGGACAGTGCCATGGCCACTTGTGTGGCCACTGGTGTCTCTGTGCCAGGCACAGCCATGGTGTGTAACACCGGCTCTGGGTCCTTTGGCTGTGCAGGTGGCAGTCACGGCCTGGAGCAGGGCTGCTCCCGGGGGACAGCCTGGGGCAGGAGGCTGCTGGAGATTCATTCCCCACACTCCTTGTCATGAGGTGCTCAGAGTGATTGGAAAGGCTGTTGGCAGCAGGCAGTTCTCTGGGTTCAAGCTGTGGAGCTGTCAGCGGGAATGCAAAGGCCAAGCTGGTGAGCCTTTTGTCCTGGTGCCTTTAGTGTGTGAGCAGTCCCTGGTGCCGTTGTCTTTGGATCCTGAGTGTGGGAGAGGCAAGGCTTAGGATGGTGCGTAGAGCTGAGAAGGAAAGTGCCGAGAGCAGCGTGTGTGCTGCTGCTTTGAGGGGTGCAGTTGAAGTTGTAGGCAGCAAGAGCTTTCTCAGCTGGCCCTTTTGTGAGCTCTGCTTTTGCCAGATGACTTCCATCTTACCCTCTTACCATCTTAGCCTCTCATTTTTGCATATCCCAAACCCCCTTCCAAACATCCAGCAGCTGCTTGTAAAGAAGAAGTCCTAGAACAAAAAGCCAGTGCTGCCTTTCATAGCCCCTTTGCTGTCTATGAAGTAGAGGAAAGAAGCTAGTGAGACGCACTTTCTTTCTCAACTCCATAGAGCGCATCCTTCTCTCAAGGTGGCAGAGTCCTTGGCGGAAGTGAAGCATCTGCAGCTGCAGTTCAGACTGAGAGATGTGCCAGGACAGGAAACATTTGCTGACCTTCCCTGTTCCCTGTGCAACATGATTCTCGCATCCCAGTCACTTTCACATACCTTCGGTATCCCTGAGTCCAAGCAGCTAAAGCTCACAGAGACAGAAGTGTCAGGAAGGAAAACGTTGCAAAAGCACCCCCTTCTCTTATCAGCATATAAATTGTGCACAACAGGCTGCGGCACCGAACCTTCCTTCTCAGATAGACATGCCATCACACTTTTCACTCTTGCAGCTCGGTTGAAAAGCTCCAGCAGCTGCTCCCGCAATAGCAAAAGGTTCTAGAAGTGAAAGCCAGTTTGGGGCTGCACCTTCTCCTTGCCGCATGTAAGCCACACCAAACTCCCTGATGCACTCTGTCCTCCCCTTCTCAAAGGAGTAGACGGTGGCATCAGGACACACCTGTGTCCCAGCAGCTGGGTGCCCAGCCGGGAGCAGGAGCAGGGCTGGGGCTGCTCCCAAAGTTGCCCCGCCCCAATGCCAGAGCCGGACATATGCTGAGGGGGGGCTGGATCAGGCTTTATTGTCCAGCTGCATGCCAGGAGTGAGCACAAAATCTACCTGCATTCTCTGCAGCATGCCATCCTGGAGCAGAGCCATTGCCAAAGGAAGCCGTGAGCCCGTGCCAAGCCAGTGCCGGAGTGGGATCCTAGCAGCACCTGTGGAAGCCGGGAGAGAGGAGCCCACCTGGAGCAGGTTCGTGCAGGATTAATCATCCCGTGGCTTCCCACCAGGGTCCTGTTGCTTCCAAAAGGCCCCACAGTGTCACTGTGGCCCCTCGGTTCCACCAGGTTCCATAGCGTCACTGTGGTGCCCAGGGTTCCGTCAGCTTCGCCAGCATCCCCACGGTCTGCAGAGCTCCCCGAGCTTCTGTGGTGTCACAGTGGAGGCAGGGTTGCATCAGGTTCCATAGCATCAGCACGGTCTCCAGGGCTCCCAGAGGTTCTGTGGTGTCACAGTGGAGGCAGGGTTGCATCAGGTTCCATAGCATCACCACAGTCTCCAGGGCTCCCTGAGCTTCTGTGGTGTCACAGTGGAGGCAGGGTTGCATCAGGTTCCATAGCATCAGCACGGTCTCCAGGGCTCCCAGAGGTTCTGTGGTGTCACAGAGGAGGCAGGGTTGCATCAGGTTCCATAGCATCACCACGGTCTCCAGGGCTCCAAGAGCTTCTGTGGTGTCACAGAGGAGGCAGGGTTGCATCAGGTTCAATAGCATCAGCACGGTCTCCAGGGCTCCCCTGAGCTTCTGTGGTGGTGTCACAGAGGAGCCAGGCTTCCTTGTAGTTCCCCAGCATCACAAAGGCTCTCCTGGGAGCCACGGGTCACAAAGCACCATGGGCTCTGTGCAGCCCCGCTGTGTCACAATGGCCGCTGGCTTCCACGAGCCCCCGCAGTGTCCCAGTGGGCCCCGTGGCTTTAGGAGTGGGTGGCTGGGAGTTGGTGCCAGCGGCTGGGGGAGCAGCAGCAGGGACTGTGTGTGGACAGTGCCATGGCCACTTGTGTGGCCACTGGTGTCTCTGTGCCAGGCACAGCCGTGGTGTGTAACACCGGCTCTGGGTCCTTTGGCTGTGCAGGTGGCAGTCACGGCCTGGAGCAGGGCTGCTCCCGGGGGACAGCCTGGGGCAGGAGGCTGCTGGAGATTCATTCCCCACACTCCTTGTCATGAGGTGCTCAGAGTGATTGGAAAGGCTGTTGGCAGCAGGCAGTTCTCTGGGTTCAAGCTGTGGAGCTGTCAGCGGGAATGCAAAGGCCAAGCTGGTGAGCCTTTTGTCCTGGTGCCTTTAGTGTGTGAGCAGTCCCTGGTGCCGTTGTCTTTGGATCCTGAGTGTGGGAGAGGCAAGGCTTAGGATGGTGCGTAGAGCTGAGAAGGAAAGTGCCGAGAGCAGCGTGTGTGCTGCTGCTTTGAGGGGTGCAGTTGAAGTTGTAGGCAGCAAGAGCTTTCTCAGCTGGCCCTTTTGTGAGCTCTGCTTTTGCCAGATGACTTCCATCTTACCCTCTTACCATCTTAGCCTCTCATTTTTGCATATCCCAAACCCCCTTCCAAACATCCAGCAGCTGCTTGTAAAGAAGAAGTCCTAGAACAAAAAGCCAGTGCTGCCTTTCATAGCCCCTTTGCTGTCTATGAAGTAGAGGAAAGAAGCTAGTGAGACGCACTTTCTTTCTCAACTCCATAGAGCGCATCCTTCTCTCAAGGTGGCAGAGTCCTTGGCGGAAGTGAAGCATCTGCAGCTGCAGTTCAGACTGAGAGATGTGCCAGGACAGGAAACATTTGCTGACCTTCCCTGTTCCCTGTGCAACATGATTCTCGCATCCCAGTCACTTTCACACACCTTCGGTACCCCTGAGTCCAAGCAGCTAAAGCTCACAGAGACAGAAGTGTCAGGAAGGAAAACGTTGCAAAAGCACCCCCTTCTCTTATCAGCATATAAATTGTGCACAACAGGCTGCGGCACCGAACCTTCCTTCTCAGATAGACATGCCATCACACTTTTCACTCTTGCAGCTCGGTTGAAAAGCTCCAGCAGCTGCTCCCGCAATAGCAAAAGGTTCTAGAAGTGAAAGCCAGTTTGGGGCTGCACCTTCTCCTTGCCGCATGTAAGCCACACCAAACTCCCTGATGCACTCTGTCCTCCCCTTCTCAAAGGAGTAGACGGTGGCATCAGGACACACCTGTGTCCCAGCAGCTGGGTGCCCAGCCGGGAGCAGGAGCAGGGCTGGGGCTGCTCCCAAAGTTGCCCCGCCCCAATGCCAGAGCCGGACATATGCTGAGGGGGGGCTGGATCAGGCTTTATTGTCCAGCTGCATGCCAGGAGTGAGCACAAAATCTACCTGCATTCTCTGCAGCATGCCATCCTGGAGCAGAGCCATTGCCAAAGGAAGCCGTGAGCCCGTGCCAAGCCAGTGCCGGAGTGGGATCCTAGCAGCACCTGTGGAAGCCGGGAGAGAGGAGCCCACCTGGAGCAGGTTCGTGCAGGATTAATCATCCCGTGGCTTCCCACCAGGGTCCTGTTGCTTCCAAAAGGCCCCACAGTGTCACTGTGGCCCCTCGGTTCCACCAGGTTCCATAGCGTCACTGTGGTGCCCAGGGTTCCGTCAGCTTCGCCAGCATCCCCACGGTCTGCAGAGCTCCCCGAGCTTCTGTGGTGTCACAGTGGAGGCAGGGTTGCATCAGGTTCCATAGCATCAGCACGGTCTCCAGGGCTCCCAGAGGTTCTGTGGTGTCACAGTGGAGGCAGGGTTGCATCAGGTTCCATAGCATCACCACAGTCTCCAGGGCTCCCTGAGCTTCTGTGGTGTCACAGTGGAGGCAGGGTTGCATCAGGTTCCATAGCATCAGCACGGTCTCCAGGGCTCCCAGAGGTTCTGTGGTGTCACAGAGGAGGCAGGGTTGCATCAGGTTCCATAGCATCAGCACGGTCTCCAGGGCTCCAAGAGCTTCTGTGTTGTCACAGAGGAGGCAGGGTTGCATCAGGTTCAATAGCATCAGCACGGTCTCCAGGGCTCCCCTGAGCTTCTGTGGTGGTGTCACAGAGGAGCCAGGCTTCCTTGTAGTTCCCCAGCATCACAAAGGCTCTCCTGGGAGCCACGGGTCACAAAGCACCGTGGGCTCTGTGCAGCCCCGCTGTGTCACAATGGCCGCTGGCTTCCACGAGCCCCCGCAGTGTCCCAGTGGGCCCCGTGGCTTTAGGAGTGGGTGGCTGGGAGTTGGTGCCAGCGGCTGGGGGAGCAGCAGCAGGGACTGTGTGTGGACAGTGCCATGGCCACTTGTGTGGCCACTGGTGTCTCTGTGCCAGGCACAGCCGTGGTGTGTAACACCGGCTCTGGGTCCTTTGGCTGTGCAGGTGGCAGTCACGGCCTGGAGCAGGGCTGCTCCCGGGGGACAGCCTGGGGCAGGAGGCTGCTGGAGATTCATTCCCCACACTCCTTGTCATGAGGTGCTCAGAGTGATTGGAAAGGCTGTTGGCAGCAGGCAGTTCTCTGGGTTCAAGCTGTGGAGCTGTCAGCGGGAATGCAAAGGCCAAGCTGGTGAGCCTTTTGTCCTGGTGCCTTTAGTGTGTGAGCAGTCCCTGGTGCCGTTGTCTTTGGATCCTGAGTGTGGGAGAGGCAAGGCTTAGGATGGTGCGTAGAGCTGAGAAGGAAAGTGCCGAGAGCAGCGTGTGTGCTGCTGCTTTGAGGGGTGCAGTTGAAGTTGTAGGCAGCAAGAGCTTTCTCAGCTGGCCCTTTTGTGAGCTCTGCTTTTGCCAGATGACTTCCATCTTACCCTCTTACCATCTTAGCCTCTCATTTTTGCATATCCCAAACCCCCTTCCAAACATCCAGCAGCTGCTTGTAAAGAAGAAGTCCTAGAACAAAAAGCCAGTGCTGCCTTTCATAGCCCCTTTGCTGTCTATGAAGTAGAGGAAAGAAGCTAGTGAGACGCACTTTCTTTCTCAACTCCATAGAGCGCATCCTTCTCTCAAGGTGGCAGAGTCCTTGGCGGAAGTGAAGCATCTGCAGCTGCAGTTCAGACTGAGAGATGTGCCAGGACAGGAAACATTTGCTGACCTTCCCTGTTCCCTGTGCAACATGATTCTCGCATCCCAGTCACTTTCACACACCTTCGGTACCCCTGAGTCCAAGCAGCTAAAGCTCACAGAGACAGAAGTGTCAGGAAGGAAAACGTTCCAAAAGCACCCCCTTCTCTTATCAGCATATAAATTGTGCACAACAGGCTGCGGCACCGAACCTTCCTTCTCAGATAGACATGCCATCACACTTTTCACTCTTGCAGCTCGGTTGAAAAGCTCCAGCAGCTGCTCCCGCAATAGCAAAAGGTTCTAGAAGTGAAAGCCAGTTTGGGGCTGCACCTTCTCCTTGCCGCATGTAAGCCACACCAAACTCCCTGATGCACTCTGTCCTCCCCTTCTCAAAGGAGTAGACGGTGGCATCAGGACACACCTGTGTCCCAGCAGCTGGGTGCCCAGCCGGGAGCAGGAGCAGGGCTGGGGCTGCTCCCAAAGTTGCCCCGCCCCAATGCCAGAGCCGGACATATGCTGAGGGGGGGCTGGATCAGGCTTTATTGTCCAGCTGCATGCCAGGAGTGAGCACAAAATCTACCTGCATTCTCTGCAGCATGCCATCCTGGAGCAGAGCCATTGCCAAAGGAAGCCGTGAGCCCGTGCCAAGCCAGTGCCGGAGTGGGATCCTAGCAGCACCTGTGGAAGCCGGGAGAGAGGAGCCCACCTGGAGCAGGTTCGTGCAGGATTAATCATCCCGTGGCTTCCCACCAGGGTCCTGTTGCTTCCAAAAGGCCCCACAGTGTCACTGTGGCCCCTCGGTTCCACCAGGTTCCATAGCGTCACTGTGGTGCCCAGGGTTCCGTCAGCTTCGCCAGCATCCCCACGGTCTGCAGAGCTCCCCGAGCTTCTGTGGTGTCACAGTGGAGGCAGGGTTGCATCAGGTTCCATAGCATCAGCACGGTCTCCAGGGCTCCCTGAGGTTCTGTGGTGTCACAGTGGAGGCAGGGTTGCATCAGGTTCCATAGCATCACCACAGTCTCCAGGGCTCCCTGAGCTTCTGTGGTGTCACAGTGGAGGCAGGGTTGCATCAGGTTCCATAGCATCAGCACGGTCTCCAGGGCTCCCAGAGGTTCTGTGGTGTCACAGAGGAGGCAGGGTTGCATCAGGTTCCATAGCATCAGCACGGTCTCCAGGGCTCCAAGAGCTTCTGTGTTGTCACAGAGGAGGCAGGGTTGCATCAGGTTCAATAGCATCAGCACGGTCTCCAGGGCTCCCCTGAGCTTCTGTGGTGGTGTCACAGAGGAGCCAGGCTTCCTTGTAGTTCCCCAGCATCACAAAGGCTCTCCTGGGAGCCACGGGTCACAAAGCACCGTGGGCTCTGTGCAGCCCCGCTGTGTCACAATGGCCGCTGGCTTCCACGAGCCCCCGCAGTGTCCCAGTGGGCCCCGTGGCTTTAGGAGTGGGTGGCTGGGAGTTGGTGCCAGCGGCTGGGGGAGCAGCAGCAGGGACTGTGTGTGGACAGTGCCATGGCCACTTGTGTGGCCACTGGTGTCTCTGTGCCAGGCACAGCCGTGGTGTGTAACACCGGCTCTGGGTCCTTTGGCTGTGCAGGTGGCAGTCACGGCCTGGAGCAGGGCTGCTCCCGGGGGACAGCCTGGGGCAGGAGGCTGCTGGAGATTCATTCCCCACACTCCTTGTCATGAGGTGCTCAGAGTGATTGGAAAGGCTGTTGGCAGCAGGCAGTTCTCTGGGTTCAAGCTGTGGAGCTGTCAGCGGGAATGCAAAGGCCAAGCTGGTGAGCCTTTTGTCCTGGTGCCTTTAGTGTGTGAGCAGTCCCTGGTGCCGTTGTCTTTGGATCCTGAGTGTGGGAGAGGCAAGGCTTAGGATGGTGCGTAGAGCTGAGAAGGAAAGTGCCGAGAGCAGCGTGTGTGCTGCTGCTTTGAGGGGTGCAGTTGAAGTTGTAGGCAGCAAGAGCTTTCTCAGCTGGCCCTTTTGTGAGCTCTGCTTTTGCCAGATGACTTCCATCTTACCCTCTTACCATCTTAGCCTCTCATTTTTGCATATCCCAAACCCCCTTCCAAACATCCAGCAGCTGCTTGTAAAGAAGAAGTCCTAGAACAAAAAGCCAGTGCTGCCTTTCATAGCCCCTTTGCTGTCTATGAAGTAGAGGAAAGAAGCTAGTGAGACGCACTTTCTTTCTCAACTCCATAGAGCGCATCCTTCTCTCAAGGTGGCAGAGTCCTTGGCGGAAGTGAAGCATCTGCAGCTGCAGTTCAGACTGAGAGATGTGCCAGGACAGGAAACATTTGCTGACCTTCCCTGTTCCCTGTGCAACATGATTCTCGCATCCCAGTCACTTTCACACACCTTCGGTACCCCTGAGTCCAAGCAGCTAAAGCTCACAGAGACAGAAGTGTCAGGAAGGAAAACGTTGCAAAAGCACCCCCTTCTCTTATCAGCATATAAATTGTGCACAACAGGCTGCGGCACCGAACCTTCCTTCTCAGATAGACATGCCATCACACTTTTCACTCTTGCAGCTCGGTTGAAAAGCTCCAGCAGCTGCTCCCGCAATAGCAAAAGGTTCTAGAAGTGAAAGCCAGTTTGGGGCTGCACCTTCTCCTTGCCGCATGTAAGCCACACCAAACTCCCTGATGCACTCTGTCCTCCCCTTCTCAAAGGAGTAGACGGTGGCATCAGGACACACCTGTGTCCCAGCAGCTGGGTGCCCAGCCGGGAGCAGGAGCAGGGCTGGGGCTGCTCCCAAAGTTGCCCCGCCCCAATGCCAGAGCCGGACATATGCTGAGGGGGGGCTGGATCAGGCTTTATTGTCCAGCTGCATGCCAGGAGTGAGCACAAAATCTACCTGCATTCTCTGCAGCATGCCATCCTGGAGCAGAGCCATTGCCAAAGGAAGCCGTGAGCCCGTGCCAAGCCAGTGCCGGAGTGGGATCCTAGCAGCACCTGTGGAAGCCGGGAGAGAGGAGCCCACCTGGAGCAGGTTCGTGCAGGATTAATCATCCCGTGGCTTCCCACCAGGGTCCTGTTGCTTCCAAAAGGCCCCACAGTGTCACTGTGGCCCCTCGGTTCCACCAGGTTCCATAGCGTCACTGTGGTGCCCAGGGTTCCGTCAGCTTCGCCAGCATCCCCACGGTCTGCAGAGCTCCCCGAGCTTCTGTGGTGTCACAGTGGAGGCAGGGTTGCATCAGGTTCCATAGCATCAGCACGGTCTCCAGGGCTCCCAGAGGTTCTGTGGTGTCACAGTGGAGGCAGGGTTGCATCAGGTTCCATAGCATCACCACAGTCTCCAGGGCTCCCTGAGCTTCTGTGGTGTCACAGTGGAGGCAGGGTTGCATCAGGTTCCATAGCATCAGCACGGTCTCCAGGGCTCCCAGAGGTTCTGTGGTGTCACAGAGGAGGCAGGGTTGCATCAGGTTCCATAGCATCACCACGGTCTCCAGGGCTCCAAGAGCTTCTGTGGTGTCACAGAGGAGGCAGGGTTGCATCAGGTTCAATAGCATCAGCACGGTCTCCAGGGCTCCCCTGAGCTTCTGTGGTGGTGTCACAGAGGAGCCAGGCTTCCTTGTAGTTCCCCAGCATCACAAAGGCTCTCCTGGGAGCCACGGGTCACAAAGCACCGTGGGCTCTGTGCAGCCCCGCTGTGTCACAATGGCCGCTGGCTTCCACGAGCCCCCGCAGTGTCCCAGTGGGCCCCGTGGCTTTAGGAGTGGGTGGCTGGGAGTTGGTGCCAGCGGCTGGGGGAGCAGCAGCAGGGACTGTGTGTGGACAGTGCCATGGCCACTTGTGTGGCCACTGGTGTCTCTGTGCCAGGCACAGCCATGGTGTGTAACACCGGCTCTGGGTCCTTTGGCTGTGCAGGTGGCAGTCACGGCCTGGAGCAGGGCTGCTCCCGGGGGACAGCCTGGGGCAGGAGGCTGCTGGAGATTCATTCCCCACACTCCTTGTCATGAGGTGCTCAGAGTGATTGGAAAGGCTGTTGGCAGCAGGCAGTTCTCTGGGTTCAAGCTGTGGAGCTGTCAGCGGGAATGCAAAGGCCAAGCTGGTGAGCCTTTTGTCCTGGTGCCTTTAGTGTGTGAGCAGTCCCTGGTGCCGTTGTCTTTGGATCCTGAGTGTGGGAGAGGCAAGGCTTAGGATGGTGCGTAGAGCTGAGAAGGAAAGTGCCGAGAGCAGCGTGTGTGCTGCTGCTTTGAGGGGTGCAGTTGAAGTTGTAGGCAGCAAGAGCTTTCTCAGCTGGCCCTTTTGTGAGCTCTGCTTTTGCCAGATGACTTCCATCTTACCCTCTTACCATCTTAGCCTCTCATTTTTGCATATCCCAAACCCCCTTCCAAACATCCAGCAGCTGCTTGTAAAGAAGAAGTCCTAGAACAAAAAGCCAGTGCTGCCTTTCATAGCCCCTTTGCTGTCTATGAAGTAGAGGAAAGAAGCTAGTGAGACGCACTTTCTTTCTCAACTCCATAGAGCGCATCCTTCTCTCAAGGTGGCAGAGTCCTTGGCGGAAGTGAAGCATCTGCAGCTGCAGTTCAGACTGAGAGATGTGCCAGGACAGGAAACATTTGCTGACCTTCCCTGTTCCCTGTGCAACATGATTCTCGCATCCCAGTCACTTTCACATACCTTCGGTATCCCTGAGTCCAAGCAGCTAAAGCTCACAGAGACGGAAGTGTCAGGAAGGAAAACGTTCCAAAAGCACCCCCTTCTCTTATCAGCATATAAATTGTGCACAACAGGCTGCGGCACCGAACCTTCCTTCTCAGATAGACATGCCATCACACTTTTCACTCTTGCAGCTCGGTTGAAAAGCTCCAGCAGCTGCTCCCGCAATAGCAAAAGGTTCTAGAAGTGAAAGCCAGTTTGGGGCTGCACCTTCTCCTTGCCGCATGTAAGCCACACCAAACTCCCTGATGCACTCTGTCCTCCCCTTCTCAAAGGAGTAGACGGTGGCATCAGGACACACCTGTGTCCCAGCAGCTGGGTGCCCAGCCGGGAGCAGGAGCAGGGCTGGGGCTGCTCCCAAAGTTGCCCCGCCCCAATGCCAGAGCCGGACATATGCTGAGGGGGGGCTGGATCAGGCTTTATTGTCCAGCTGCATGCCAGGAGTGAGCACAAAATCTACCTGCATTCTCTGCAGCATGCCATCCTGGAGCAGAGCCATTGCCAAAGGAAGCCGTGAGCCCGTGCCAAGCCAGTGCCGGAGTGGGATCCTAGCAGCACCTGTGGAAGCCGGGAGAGAGGAGCCCACCTGGAGCAGGTTCGTGCAGGATTAATCATCCCGTGGCTTCCCACCAGGGTCCTGTTGCTTCCAAAAGGCCCCACAGTGTCACTGTGGCCCCTCGGTTCCACCAGGTTCCATAGCGTCACTGTGGTGCCCAGGGTTCCGTCAGCTTCGCCAGCATCCCCACGGTCTGCAGAGCTCCCCGAGCTTCTGTGGTGTCACAGTGGAGGCAGGGTTGCATCAGGTTCCATAGCATCAGCACGGTCTCCAGGGCTCCCAGAGGTTCTGTGGTGTCACAGTGGAGGCAGGGTTGCATCAGGTTCCATAGCATCACCACAGTCTCCAGGGCTCCCTGAGCTTCTGTGGTGTCACAGTGGAGGCAGGGTTGCATCAGGTTCCATAGCATCAGCACGGTCTCCAGGGCTCCCAGAGGTTCTGTGGTGTCACAGAGGAGGCAGGGTTGCATCAGGTTCCATAGCATCACCACGGTCTCCAGGGCTCCAAGAGCTTCTGTGGTGTCACAGAGGAGGCAGGGTTGCATCAGGTTCAATAGCATCAGCACGGTCTCCAGGGCTCCCCTGAGCTTCTGTGGTGGTGTCACAGAGGAGCCAGGCTTCCTTGTAGTTCCCCAGCATCACAAAGGCTCTCCTGGGAGCCACGGGTCACAAAGCACCATGGGCTCTGTGCAGCCCCGCTGTGTCACAATGGCCGCTGGCTTCCACGAGCCCCCGCAGTGTCCCAGTGGGCCCCGTGGCTTTAGGAGTGGGTGGCTGGGAGTTGGTGCCAGCGGCTGGGGGAGCAGCAGCAGGGACTGTGTGTGGACAGTGCCATGGCCACTTGTGTGGCCACTGGTGTCTCTGTGCCAGGCACAGCCGTGGTGTGTAACACCGGCTCTGGGTCCTTTGGCTGTGCAGGTGGCAGTCACGGCCTGGAGCAGGGCTGCTCCCGGGGGACAGCCTGGGGCAGGAGGCTGCTGGAGATTCATTCCCCACACTCCTTGTCATGAGGTGCTCAGAGTGATTGGAAAGGCTGTTGGCAGCAGGCAGTTCTCTGGGTTCAAGCTGTGGAGCTGTCAGCGGGAATGCAAAGGCCAAGCTGGTGAGCCTTTTGTCCTGGTGCCTTTAGTGTGTGAGCAGTCCCTGGTGCCGTTGTCTTTGGATCCTGAGTGTGGGAGAGGCAAGGCTTAGGATGGTGCGTAGAGCTGAGAAGGAAAGTGCCGAGAGCAGCGTGTGTGCTGCTGCTTTGAGGGGTGCAGTTGAAGTTGTAGGCAGCAAGAGCTTTCTCAGCTGGCCCTTTTGTGAGCTCTGCTTTTGCCAGATGACTTCCATCTTACCCTCTTACCATCTTAGCCTCTCATTTTTGCATATCCCAAACCCCCTTCCAAACATCCAGCAGCTGCTTGTAAAGAAGAAGTCCTAGAACAAAAAGCCAGTGCTGCCTTTCATAGCCCCTTTGCTGTCTATGAAGTAGAGGAAAGAAGCTAGTGAGACGCACTTTCTTTCTCAACTCCATAGAGCGCATCCTTCTCTCAAGGTGGCAGAGTCCTTGGCGGAAGTGAAGCATCTGCAGCTGCAGTTCAGACTGAGAGATGTGCCAGGACAGGAAACATTTGCTGACCTTCCCTGTTCCCTGTGCAACATGATTCTCGCATCCCAGTCACTTTCACACACCTTCGGTACCCCTGAGTCCAAGCAGCTAAAGCTCACAGAGACAGAAGTGTCAGGAAGGAAAACGTTGCAAAAGCACCCCCTTCTCTTATCAGCATATAAATTGTGCACAACAGGCTGCGGCACCGAACCTTCCTTCTCAGATAGACATGCCATCACACTTTTCACTCTTGCAGCTCGGTTGAAAAGCTCCAGCAGCTGCTCCCGCAATAGCAAAAGGTTCTAGAAGTGAAAGCCAGTTTGGGGCTGCACCTTCTCCTTGCCGCATGTAAGCCACACCAAACTCCCTGATGCACTCTGTCCTCCCCTTCTCAAAGGAGTAGACGGTGGCATCAGGACACACCTGTGTCCCAGCAGCTGGGTGCCCAGCCGGGAGCAGGAGCAGGGCTGGGGCTGCTCCCAAAGTTGCCCCGCCCCAATGCCAGAGCCGGACATATGCTGAGGGGGGGCTGGATCAGGCTTTATTGTCCAGCTGCATGCCAGGAGTGAGCACAAAATCTACCTGCATTCTCTGCAGCATGCCATCCTGGAGCAGAGCCATTGCCAAAGGAAGCCGTGAGCCCGTGCCAAGCCAGTGCCGGAGTGGGATCCTAGCAGCACCTGTGGAAGCCGGGAGAGAGGAGCCCACCTGGAGCAGGTTCGTGCAGGATTAATCATCCCGTGGCTTCCCACCAGGGTCCTGTTGCTTCCAAAAGGCCCCACAGTGTCACTGTGGCCCCTCGGTTCCACCAGGTTCCATAGCGTCACTGTGGTGCCCAGGGTTCCGTCAGCTTCGCCAGCATCCCCACGGTCTGCAGAGCTCCCCGAGCTTCTGTGGTGTCACAGTGGAGGCAGGGTTGCATCAGGTTCCATAGCATCAGCACGGTCTCCAGGGCTCCCAGAGGTTCTGTGGTGTCACAGTGGAGGCAGGGTTGCATCAGGTTCCATAGCATCACCACAGTCTCCAGGGCTCCCTGAGCTTCTGTGGTGTCACAGTGGAGGCAGGGTTGCATCAGGTTCCATAGCATCAGCACGGTCTCCAGGGCTCCCAGAGGTTCTGTGGTGTCACAGAGGAGGCAGGGTTGCATCAGGTTCCATAGCATCACCACGGTCTCCAGGGCTCCAAGAGCTTCTGTGGTGTCACAGAGGAGGCAGGGTTGCATCAGGTTCAATAGCATCAGCACGGTCTCCAGGGCTCCCCTGAGCTTCTGTGGTGGTGTCACAGAGGAGCCAGGCTTCCTTGTAGTTCCCCAGCATCACAAAGGCTCTCCTGGGAGCCACGGGTCACAAAGCACCGTGGGCTCTGTGCAGCCCCGCTGTGTCACAATGGCCGCTGGCTTCCACGAGCCCCCGCAGTGTCCCAGTGGGCCCCGTGGCTTTAGGAGTGGGTGGCTGGGAGTTGGTGCCAGCGGCTGGGGGAGCAGCAGCAGGGACTGTGTGTGGACAGTGCCATGGCCACTTGTGTGGCCACTGGTGTCTCTGTGCCAGGCACAGCCATGGTGTGTAACACCGGCTCTGGGTCCTTTGGCTGTGCAGGTGGCAGTCACGGCCTGGAGCAGGGCTGCTCCCGGGGGACAGCCTGGGGCAGGAGGCTGCTGGAGATTCATTCCCCACACTCCTTGTCATGAGGTGCTCAGAGTGATTGGAAAGGCTGTTGGCAGCAGGCAGTTCTCTGGGTTCAAGCTGTGGAGCTGTCAGCGGGAATGCAAAGGCCAAGCTGGTGAGCCTTTTGTCCTGGTGCCTTTAGTGTGTGAGCAGTCCCTGGTGCCGTTGTCTTTGGATCCTGAGTGTGGGAGAGGCAAGGCTTAGGATGGTGCGTAGAGCTGAGAAGGAAAGTGCCGAGAGCAGCGTGTGTGCTGCTGCTTTGAGGGGTGCAGTTGAAGTTGTAGGCAGCAAGAGCTTTCTCAGCTGGCCCTTTTGTGAGCTCTGCTTTTGCCAGATGACTTCCATCTTACCCTCTTACCATCTTAGCCTCTCATTTTTGCATATCCCAAACCCCCTTCCAAACATCCAGCAGCTGCTTGTAAAGAAGAAGTCCTAGAACAAAAAGCCAGTGCTGCCTTTCATAGCCCCTTTGCTGTCTATGAAGTAGAGGAAAGAAGCTAGTGAGACGCACTTTCTTTCTCAACTCCATAGAGCGCATCCTTCTCTCAAGGTGGCAGAGTCCTTGGCGGAAGTGAAGCATCTGCAGCTGCAGTTCAGACTGAGAGATGTGCCAGGACAGGAAACATTTGCTGACCTTCCCTGTTCCCTGTGCAACATGATTCTCGCATCCCAGTCACTTTCACATACCTTCGGTATCCCTGAGTCCAAGCAGCTAAAGCTCACAGAGACAGAAGTGTCAGGAAGGAAAACGTTCCAAAAGCACCCCCTTCTCTTATCAGCATATAAATTGTGCACAACAGGCTGCGGCACCGAACCTTCCTTCTCAGATAGACATGCCATCACACTTTTCACTCTTGCAGCTCGGTTGAAAAGCTCCAGCAGCTGCTCCCGCAATAGCAAAAGGTTCTAGAAGTGAAAGCCAGTTTGGGGCTGCACCTTCTCCTTGCCGCATGTAAGCCACACCAAACTCCCTGATGCACTCTGTCCTCCCCTTCTCAAAGGAGTAGACGGTGGCATCAGGACACACCTGTGTCCCAGCAGCTGGGTGCCCAGCCGGGAGCAGGAGCAGGGCTGGGGCTGCTCCCAAAGTTGCCCCGCCCCAATGCCAGAGCCGGACATATGCTGAGGGGGGGCTGGATCAGGCTTTATTGTCCAGCTGCATGCCAGGAGTGAGCACAAAATCTACCTGCATTCTCTGCAGCATGCCATCCTGGAGCAGAGCCATTGCCAAAGGAAGCCGTGAGCCCGTGCCAAGCCAGTGCCGGAGTGGGATCCTAGCAGCACCTGTGGAAGCCGGGAGAGAGGAGCCCACCTGGAGCAGGTTCGTGCAGGATTAATCATCCCGTGGCTTCCCACCAGGGTCCTGTTGCTTCCAAAAGGCCCCACAGTGTCACTGTGGCCCCTCGGTTCCACCAGGTTCCATAGCGTCACTGTGGTGCCCAGGGTTCCGTCAGCTTCGCCAGCATCCCCACGGTCTGCAGAGCTCCCCGAGCTTCTGTGGTGTCACAGTGGAGGCAGGGTTGCATCAGGTTCCATAGCATCAGCACGGTCTCCAGGGCTCCCAGAGGTTCTGTGGTGTCACAGTGGAGGCAGGGTTGCATCAGGTTCCATAGCATCACCACAGTCTCCAGGGCTCCCTGAGCTTCTGTGGTGTCACAGTGGAGGCAGGGTTGCATCAGGTTCCATAGCATCAGCACGGTCTCCAGGGCTCCCAGAGGTTCTGTGGTGTCACAGAGGAGGCAGGGTTGCATCAGGTTCCATAGCATCACCACGGTCTCCAGGGCTCCAAGAGCTTCTGTGGTGTCACAGAGGAGGCAGGGTTGCATCAGGTTCAATAGCATCAGCACGGTCTCCAGGGCTCCCCTGAGCTTCTGTGGTGGTGTCACAGAGGAGCCAGGCTTCCTTGTAGTTCCCCAGCATCACAAAGGCTCTCCTGGGAGCCACGGGTCACAAAGCACCATGGGCTCTGTGCAGCCCCGCTGTGTCACAATGGCCGCTGGCTTCCACGAGCCCCCGCAGTGTCCCAGTGGGCCCCGTGGCTTTAGGAGTGGGTGGCTGGGAGTTGGTGCCAGCGGCTGGGGGAGCAGCAGCAGGGACTGTGTGTGGACAGTGCCATGGCCACTTGTGTGGCCACTGGTGTCTCTGTGCCAGGCACAGCCGTGGTGTGTAACACCGGCTCTGGGTCCTTTGGCTGTGCAGGTGGCAGTCACGGCCTGGAGCAGGGCTGCTCCCGGGGGACAGCCTGGGGCAGGAGGCTGCTGGAGATTCATTCCCCACACTCCTTGTCATGAGGTGCTCAGAGTGATTGGAAAGGCTGTTGGCAGCAGGCAGTTCTCTGGGTTCAAGCTGTGGAGCTGTCAGCGGGAATGCAAAGGCCAAGCTGGTGAGCCTTTTGTCCTGGTGCCTTTAGTGTGTGAGCAGTCCCTGGTGCCGTTGTCTTTGGATCCTGAGTGTGGGAGAGGCAAGGCTTAGGATGGTGCGTAGAGCTGAGAAGGAAAGTGCCGAGAGCAGCGTGTGTGCTGCTGCTTTGAGGGGTGCAGTTGAAGTTGTAGGCAGCAAGAGCTTTCTCAGCTGGCCCTTTTGTGAGCTCTGCTTTTGCCAGATGACTTCCATCTTACCCTCTTACCATCTTAGCCTCTCATTTTTGCATATCCCAAACCCCCTTCCAAACATCCAGCAGCTGCTTGTAAAGAAGAAGTCCTAGAACAAAAAGCCAGTGCTGCCTTTCATAGCCCCTTTGCTGTCTATGAAGTAGAGGAAAGAAGCTAGTGAGACGCACTTTCTTTCTCAACTCCATAGAGCGCATCCTTCTCTCAAGGTGGCAGAGTCCTTGGCGGAAGTGAAGCATCTGCAGCTGCAGTTCAGACTGAGAGATGTGCCAGGACAGGAAACATTTGCTGACCTTCCCTGTTCCCTGTGCAACATGATTCTCGCATCCCAGTCACTTTCACACACCTTCGGTACCCCTGAGTCCAAGCAGCTAAAGCTCACAGAGACAGAAGTGTCAGGAAGGAAAACGTTGCAAAAGCACCCCCTTCTCTTATCAGCATATAAATTGTGCACAACAGGCTGCGGCACCGAACCTTCCTTCTCAGATAGACATGCCATCACACTTTTCACTCTTGCAGCTCGGTTGAAAAGCTCCAGCAGCTGCTCCCGCAATAGCAAAAGGTTCTAGAAGTGAAAGCCAGTTTGGGGCTGCACCTTCTCCTTGCCGCATGTAAGCCACACCAAACTCCCTGATGCACTCTGTCCTCCCCTTCTCAAAGGAGTAGACGGTGGCATCAGGACACACCTGTGTCCCAGCAGCTGGGTGCCCAGCCGGGAGCAGGAGCAGGGCTGGGGCTGCTCCCAAAGTTGCCCCGCCCCAATGCCAGAGCCGGACATATGCTGAGGGGGGGCTGGATCAGGCTTTATTGTCCAGCTGCATGCCAGGAGTGAGCACAAAATCTACCTGCATTCTCTGCAGCATGCCATCCTGGAGCAGAGCCATTGCCAAAGGAAGCCGTGAGCCCGTGCCAAGCCAGTGCCGGAGTGGGATCCTAGCAGCACCTGTGGAAGCCGGGAGAGAGGAGCCCACCTGGAGCAGGTTCGTGCAGGATTAATCATCCCGTGGCTTCCCACCAGGGTCCTGTTGCTTCCAAAAGGCCCCACAGTGTCACTGTGGCCCCTCGGTTCCACCAGGTTCCATAGCGTCACTGTGGTGCCCAGGGTTCCGTCAGCTTCGCCAGCATCCCCACGGTCTGCAGAGCTCCCCGAGCTTCTGTGGTGTCACAGTGGAGGCAGGGTTGCATCAGGTTCCATAGCATCAGCACGGTCTCCAGGGCTCCCAGAGGTTCTGTGGTGTCACAGTGGAGGCAGGGTTGCATCAGGTTCCATAGCATCACCACAGTCTCCAGGGCTCCCTGAGCTTCTGTGGTGTCACAGTGGAGGCAGGGTTGCATCAGGTTCCATAGCATCAGCACGGTCTCCAGGGCTCCCAGAGGTTCTGTGGTGTCACAGAGGAGGCAGGGTTGCATCAGGTTCAATAGCATCACCACGGTCTCCAGGGCTCCAAGAGCTTCTGTGGTGTCACAGAGGAGGCAGGGTTGCATCAGGTTCAATAGCATCAGCACGGTCTCCAGGGCTCCCCTGAGCTTCTGTGGTGGTGTCACAGAGGAGCCAGGCTTCCTTGTAGTTCCCCAGCATCACAAAGGCTCTCCTGGGAGCCACGGGTCACAAAGCACCGTGGGCTCTGTGCAGCCCCGCTGTGTCACAATGGCCGCTGGCTTCCACGAGCCCCCGCAGTGTCCCAGTGGGCCCCGTGGCTTTAGGAGTGGGTGGCTGGGAGTTGGTGCCAGCGGCTGGGGGAGCAGCAGCAGGGACTGTGTGTGGACAGTGCCATGGCCACTTGTGTGGCCACTGGTGTCTCTGTGCCAGGCACAGCCGTGGTGTGTAACACCGGCTCTGGGTCCTTTGGCTGTGCAGGTGGCAGTCACGGCCTGGAGCAGGGCTGCTCCCGGGGGACAGCCTGGGGCAGGAGGCTGCTGGAGATTCATTCCCCACACTCCTTGTCATGAGGTGCTCAGAGTGATTGGAAAGGCTGTTGGCAGCAGGCAGTTCTCTGGGTTCAAGCTGTGGAGCTGTCAGCGGGAATGCAAAGGCCAAGCTGGTGAGCCTTTTGTCCTGGTGCCTTTAGTGTGTGAGCAGTCCCTGGTGCCGTTGTCTTTGGATCCTGAGTGTGGGAGAGGCAAGGCTTAGGATGGTGCGTAGAGCTGAGAAGGAAAGTGCCGAGAGCAGCGTGTGTGCTGCTGCTTTGAGGGGTGCAGTTGAAGTTGTAGGCAGCAAGAGCTTTCTCAGCTGGCCCTTTTGTGAGCTCTGCTTTTGCCAGATGACTTCCATCTTACCCTCTTACCATCTTAGCCTCTCATTTTTGCATATCCCAAACCCCCTTCCAAACATCCAGCAGCTGCTTGTAAAGAAGAAGTCCTAGAACAAAAAGCCAGTGCTGCCTTTCATAGCCCCTTTGCTGTCTATGAAGTAGAGGAAAGAAGCTAGTGAGACGCACTTTCTTTCTCAACTCCATAGAGCGCATCCTTCTCTCAAGGTGGCAGAGTCCTTGGCGGAAGTGAAGCATCTGCAGCTGCAGTTCAGACTGAGAGATGTGCCAGGACAGGAAACATTTGCTGACCTTCCCTGTTCCCTGTGCAACATGATTCTCGCATCCCAGTCACTTTCACACACCTTCGGTACCCCTGAGTCCAAGCAGCTAAAGCTCACAGAGACAGAAGTGTCAGGAAGGAAAACGTTGCAAAAGCACCCCCTTCTCTTATCAGCATATAAATTGTGCACAACAGGCTGCGGCACCGAACCTTCCTTCTCAGATAGACATGCCATCACACTTTTCACTCTTGCAGCTCGGTTGAAAAGCTCCAGCAGCTGCTCCCGCAATAGCAAAAGGTTCTAGAAGTGAAAGCCAGTTTGGGGCTGCACCTTCTCCTTGCCGCATGTAAGCCACACCAAACTCCCTGATGCACTCTGTCCTCCCCTTCTCAAAGGAGTAGACGGTGGCATCAGGACACACCTGTGTCCCAGCAGCTGGGTGCCCAGCCGGGAGCAGGAGCAGGGCTGGGGCTGCTCCCAAAGTTGCCCCGCCCCAATGCCAGAGCCGGACATATGCTGAGGGGGGGCTGGATCAGGCTTTATTGTCCAGCTGCATGCCAGGAGTGAGCACAAAATCTACCTGCATTCTCTGCAGCATGCCATCCTGGAGCAGAGCCATTGCCAAAGGAAGCCGTGAGCCCGTGCCAAGCCAGTGCCGGAGTGGGATCCTAGCAGCACCTGTGGAAGCCGGGAGAGAGGAGCCCACCTGGAGCAGGTTCGTGCAGGATTAATCATCCCGTGGCTTCCCACCAGGGTCCTGTTGCTTCCAAAAGGCCCCACAGTGTCACTGTGGCCCCTCGGTTCCACCAGGT
The DNA here is from genome assembly GCA_028536675.1 of Aphelocoma californica. Lineage (NCBI taxonomy): Eukaryota > Metazoa > Chordata > Aves > Passeriformes > Corvidae > Aphelocoma > Aphelocoma californica. The sequence goes on along the minus strand of JAQMYR010000685.1, from coordinate 6,313 downwards.
TCCATAGCGTCACTGTGGTGCCCAGGGTTCCGTCAGCTTCGCCAGCATCCCCACGGTCTGCAGAGCTCCCCGAGCTTCTGTGGTGTCACAGTGGAGGCAGGGTTGCATCAGGTTCCATAGCATCAGCACGGTCTCCAGGGCTCCCAGAGGTTCTGTGGTGTCACAGTGGAGGCAGGGTTGCATCAGGTTCCATAGCATCACCACAGTCTCCAGGGCTCCCTGAGCTTCTGTGGTGTCACAGTGGAGGCAGGGTTGCATCAGGTTCCATAGCATCAGCACGGTCTCCAGGGCTCCCAGAGGTTCTGTGGTGTCACAGAGGAGGCAGGGTTGCATCAGGTTCAATAGCATCACCACGGTCTCCAGGGCTCCAAGAGCTTCTGTGGTGTCACAGAGGAGGCAGGGTTGCATCAGGTTCAATAGCATCAGCACGGTCTCCAGGGCTCCCCTGAGCTTCTGTGGTGGTGTCACAGAGGAGCCAGGCTTCCTTGTAGTTCCCCAGCATCACAAAGGCTCTCCTGGGAGCCACGGGTCACAAAGCACCGTGGGCTCTGTGCAGCCCCGCTGTGTCACAATGGCCGCTGGCTTCCACGAGCCCCCGCAGTGTCCCAGTGGGCCCCGTGGCTTTAGGAGTGGGTGGCTGGGAGTTGGTGCCAGCGGCTGGGGGAGCAGCAGCAGGGACTGTGTGTGGACAGTGCCATGGCCACTTGTGTGGCCACTGGTGTCTCTGTGCCAGGCACAGCCGTGGTGTGTAACACCGGCTCTGGGTCCTTTGGCTGTGCAGGTGGCAGTCACGGCCTGGAGCAGGGCTGCTCCCGGGGGACAGCCTGGGGCAGGAGGCTGCTGGAGATTCATTCCCCACACTCCTTGTCATGAGGTGCTCAGAGTGATTGGAAAGGCTGTTGGCAGCAGGCAGTTCTCTGGGTTCAAGCTGTGGAGCTGTCAGCGGGAATGCAAAGGCCAAGCTGGTGAGCCTTTTGTCCTGGTGCCTTTAGTGTGTGAGCAGTCCCTGGTGCCGTTGTCTTTGGATCCTGAGTGTGGGAGAGGCAAGGCTTAGGATGGTGCGTAGAGCTGAGAAGGAAAGTGCCGAGAGCAGCGTGTGTGCTGCTGCTTTGAGGGGTGCAGTTGAAGTTGTAGGCAGCAAGAGCTTTCTCAGCTGGCCCTTTTGTGAGCTCTGCTTTTGCCAGATGACTTCCATCTTACCCTCTTACCATCTTAGCCTCTCATTTTTGCATATCCCAAACCCCCTTCCAAACATCCAGCAGCTGCTTGTAAAGAAGAAGTCCTAGAACAAAAAGCCAGTGCTGCCTTTCATAGCCCCTTTGCTGTCTATGAAGTAGAGGAAAGAAGCTAGTGAGACGCACTTTCTTTCTCAACTCCATAGAGCGCATCCTTCTCTCAAGGTGGCAGAGTCCTTGGCGGAAGTGAAGCATCTGCAGCTGCAGTTCAGACTGAGAGATGTGCCAGGACAGGAAACATTTGCTGACCTTCCCTGTTCCCTGTGCAACATGATTCTCGCATCCCAGTCACTTTCACATACCTTCGGTATCCCTGAGTCCAAGCAGCTAAAGCTCACAGAGACAGAAGTGTCAGGAAGGAAAACGTTGCAAAAGCACCCCCTTCTCTTATCAGCATATAAATTGTGCACAACAGGCTGCGGCACCGAACCTTCCTTCTCAGATAGACATGCCATCACACTTTTCACTCTTGCAGCTCGGTTGAAAAGCTCCAGCAGCTGCTCCCGCAATAGCAAAAGGTTCTAGAAGTGAAAGCCAGTTTGGGGCTGCACCTTCTCCTTGCCGCATGTAAGCCACACCAAACTCCCTGATGCACTCTGTCCTCCCCTTCTCAAAGGAGTAGACGGTGGCATCAGGACACACCTGTGTCCCAGCAGCTGGGTGCCCAGCCGGGAGCAGGAGCAGGGCTGGGGCTGCTCCCAAAGTTGCCCCGCCCCAATGCCAGAGCCGGACATATGCTGAGGGGGGGCTGGATCAGGCTTTATTGTCCAGCTGCATGCCAGGAGTGAGCACAAAATCTACCTGCATTCTCTGCAGCATGCCATCCTGGAGCAGAGCCATTGCCAAAGGAAGCCGTGAGCCCGTGCCAAGCCAGTGCCGGAGTGGGATCCTAGCAGCACCTGTGGAAGCCGGGAGAGAGGAGCCCACCTGGAGCAGGTTCGTGCAGGATTAATCATCCCGTGGCTTCCCACCAGGGTCCTGTTGCTTCCAAAAGGCCCCACAGTGTCACTGTGGCCCCTCGGTTCCACCAGGTTCCATAGCGTCACTGTGGTGCCCAGGGTTCCGTCAGCTTCGCCAGCATCCCCACGGTCTGCAGAGCTCCCCGAGCTTCTGTGGTGTCACAGTGGAGGCAGGGTTGCATCAGGTTCCATAGCATCAGCACGGTCTCCAGGGCTCCCAGAGGTTCTGTGGTGTCACAGTGGAGGCAGGGTTGCATCAGGTTCCATAGCATCACCACAGTCTCCAGGGCTCCCTGAGCTTCTGTGGTGTCACAGTGGAGGCAGGGTTGCATCAGGTTCCATAGCATCAGCACGGTCTCCAGGGCTCCCAGAGGTTCTGTGGTGTCACAGAGGAGGCAGGGTTGCATCAGGTTCCATAGCATCACCACGGTCTCCAGGGCTCCAAGAGCTTCTGTGGTGTCACAGAGGAGGCAGGGTTGCATCAGGTTCAATAGCATCAGCACGGTCTCCAGGGCTCCCCTGAGCTTCTGTGGTGGTGTCACAGAGGAGCCAGGCTTCCTTGTAGTTCCCCAGCATCACAAAGGCTCTCCTGGGAGCCACGGGTCACAAAGCACCGTGGGCTCTGTGCAGCCCCGCTGTGTCACAATGGCCGCTGGCTTCCACGAGCCCCCGCAGTGTCCCAGTGGGCCCCGTGGCTTTAGGAGTGGGTGGCTGGGAGTTGGTGCCAGCGGCTGGGGGAGCAGCAGCAGGGACTGTGTGTGGACAGTGCCATGGCCACTTGTGTGGCCACTGGTGTCTCTGTGCCAGGCACAGCCGTGGTGTGTAACACCGGCTCTGGGTCCTTTGGCTGTGCAGGTGGCAGTCACGGCCTGGAGCAGGGCTGCTCCCGGGGGACAGCCTGGGGCAGGAGGCTGCTGGAGATTCATTCCCCACACTCCTTGTCATGAGGTGCTCAGAGTGATTGGAAAGGCTGTTGGCAGCAGGCAGTTCTCTGGGTTCAAGCTGTGGAGCTGTCAGCGGGAATGCAAAGGCCAAGCTGGTGAGCCTTTTGTCCTGGTGCCTTTAGTGTGTGAGCAGTCCCTGGTGCCGTTGTCTTTGGATCCTGAGTGTGGGAGAGGCAAGGCTTAGGATGGTGCGTAGAGCTGAGAAGGAAAGTGCCGAGAGCAGCGTGTGTGCTGCTGCTTTGAGGGGTGCAGTTGAAGTTGTAGGCAGCAAGAGCTTTCTCAGCTGGCCCTTTTGTGAGCTCTGCTTTTGCCAGATGACTTCCATCTTACCCTCTTACCATCTTAGCCTCTCATTTTTGCATATCCCAAACCCCCTTCCAAACATCCAGCAGCTGCTTGTAAAGAAGAAGTCCTAGAACAAAAAGCCAGTGCTGCCTTTCATAGCCCCTTTGCTGTCTATGAAGTAGAGGAAAGAAGCTAGTGAGACGCACTTTCTTTCTCAACTCCATAGAGCGCATCCTTCTCTCAAGGTGGCAGAGTCCTTGGCGGAAGTGAAGCATCTGCAGCTGCAGTTCAGACTGAGAGATGTGCCAGGACAGGAAACATTTGCTGACCTTCCCTGTTCCCTGTGCAACATGATTCTCGCATCCCAGTCACTTTCACACACCTTCGGTACCCCTGAGTCCAAGCAGCTAAAGCTCACAGAGACAGAAGTGTCAGGAAGGAAAACGTTGCAAAAGCACCCCCTTCTCTTATCAGCATATAAATTGTGCACAACAGGCTGCGGCACCGAACCTTCCTTCTCAGATAGACATGCCATCACACTTTTCACTCTTGCAGCTCGGTTGAAAAGCTCCAGCAGCTGCTCCCGCAATAGCAAAAGGTTCTAGAAGTGAAAGCCAGTTTGGGGCTGCACCTTCTCCTTGCCGCATGTAAGCCACACCAAACTCCCTGATGCACTCTGTCCTCCCCTTCTCAAAGGAGTAGACGGTGGCATCAGGACACACCTGTGTCCCAGCAGCTGGGTGCCCAGCCGGGAGCAGGAGCAGGGCTGGGGCTGCTCCCAAAGTTGCCCCGCCCCAATGCCAGAGCCGGACATATGCTGAGGGGGGGCTGGATCAGGCTTTATTGTCCAGCTGCATGCCAGGAGTGAGCACAAAATCTACCTGCATTCTCTGCAGCATGCCATCCTGGAGCAGAGCCATTGCCAAAGGAAGCCGTGAGCCCGTGCCAAGCCAGTGCCGGAGTGGGATCCTAGCAGCACCTGTGGAAGCCGGGAGAGAGGAGCCCACCTGGAGCAGGTTCGTGCAGGATTAATCATCCCGTGGCTTCCCACCAGGGTCCTGTTGCTTCCAAAAGGCCCCACAGTGTCACTGTGGCCCCTCGGTTCCACCAGGTTCCATAGCGTCACTGTGGTGCCCAGGGTTCCGTCAGCTTCGCCAGCATCCCCACGGTCTGCAGAGCTCCCCGAGCTTCTGTGGTGTCACAGTGGAGGCAGGGTTGCATCAGGTTCCATAGCATCAGCACGGTCTCCAGGGCTCCCAGAGGTTCTGTGGTGTCACAGTGGAGGCAGGGTTGCATCAGGTTCCATAGCATCACCACAGTCTCCAGGGCTCCCTGAGCTTCTGTGGTGTCACAGTGGAGGCAGGGTTGCATCAGGTTCCATAGCATCAGCACGGTCTCCAGGGCTCCCAGAGGTTCTGTGGTGTCACAGAGGAGGCAGGGTTGCATCAGGTTCAATAGCATCACCACGGTCTCCAGGGCTCCAAGAGCTTCTGTGGTGTCACAGAGGAGGCAGGGTTGCATCAGGTTCAATAGCATCAGCACGGTCTCCAGGGCTCCCCTGAGCTTCTGTGGTGGTGTCACAGAGGAGCCAGGCTTCCTTGTAGTTCCCCAGCATCACAAAGGCTCTCCTGGGAGCCACGGGTCACAAAGCACCGTGGGCTCTGTGCAGCCCCGCTGTGTCACAATGGCCGCTGGCTTCCACGAGCCCCCGCAGTGTCCCAGTGGGCCCCGTGGCTTTAGGAGTGGGTGGCTGGGAGTTGGTGCCAGCGGCTGGGGGAGCAGCAGCAGGGACTGTGTGTGGACAGTGCCATGGCCACTTGTGTGGCCACTGGTGTCTCTGTGCCAGGCACAGCCGTGGTGTGTAACACCGGCTCTGGGTCCTTTGGCTGTGCAGGTGGCAGTCACGGCCTGGAGCAGGGCTGCTCCCGGGGGACAGCCTGGGGCAGGAGGCTGCTGGAGATTCATTCCCCACACTCCTTGTCATGAGGTGCTCAGAGTGATTGGAAAGGCTGTTGGCAGCAGGCAGTTCTCTGGGTTCAAGCTGTGGAGCTGTCAGCGGGAATGCAAAGGCCAAGCTGGTGAGCCTTTTGTCCTGGTGCCTTTAGTGTGTGAGCAGTCCCTGGTGCCGTTGTCTTTGGATCCTGAGTGTGGGAGAGGCAAGGCTTAGGATGGTGCGTAGAGCTGAGAAGGAAAGTGCCGAGAGCAGCGTGTGTGCTGCTGCTTTGAGGGGTGCAGTTGAAGTTGTAGGCAGCAAGAGCTTTCTCAGCTGGCCCTTTTGTGAGCTCTGCTTTTGCCAGATGACTTCCATCTTACCCTCTTACCATCTTAGCCTCTCATTTTTGCATATCCCAAACCCCCTTCCAAACATCCAGCAGCTGCTTGTAAAGAAGAAGTCCTAGAACAAAAAGCCAGTGCTGCCTTTCATAGCCCCTTTGCTGTCTATGAAGTAGAGGAAAGAAGCTAGTGAGACGCACTTTCTTTCTCAACTCCATAGAGCGCATCCTTCTCTCAAGGTGGCAGAGTCCTTGGCGGAAGTGAAGCATCTGCAGCTGCAGTTCAGACTGAGAGATGTGCCAGGACAGGAAACATTTGCTGACCTTCCCTGTTCCCTGTGCAACATGATTCTCGCATCCCAGTCACTTTCACATACCTTCGGTATCCCTGAGTCCAAGCAGCTAAAGCTCACAGAGACAGAAGTGTCAGGAAGGAAAACGTTGCAAAAGCACCCCCTTCTCTTATCAGCATATAAATTGTGCACAACAGGCTGCGGCACCGAACCTTCCTTCTCAGATAGACATGCCATCACACTTTTCACTCTTGCAGCTCGGTTGAAAAGCTCCAGCAGCTGCTCCCGCAATAGCAAAAGGTTCTAGAAGTGAAAGCCAGTTTG
>JAQMYR010000684.1:45161-80691 GCA_028536675.1 Aphelocoma californica | reverse complement strand
GGCTTTAGGGAGGTGGCTTAATAAAGGGGATCATTAACGGGAATGTTAATGAAGAAGCGTTAATGAGAAACGCTAATGAAGATTGTTAATGAGCTGGGGGTTACGATCTGACCTGGCCGGTGTGAGGCCACTTGACAGGCAGGCCCATCCGCGCTAATGAGTAATTAAGAGGACCCCTGCTAATTGCTGTCATCAGCCATACATTAGCATATGCTAATGAGCTGCGGTAATTACACAGGCGCTTGTTAATTGAACACGGATAGGAAGGGACGGGGGATTAATCGACAGAGAGCACAGAGCAGGGCCCCATTAGGTTATTAAGGAGGTTAATTAAGGAGGTTAATTAACGAGCCCTCGCGCAATGCCCCGGGGCTGGGCGTGCAAGCCCCGCCCCTCGCCCACCCAGCCCCGCCCACCGCCTGTCAATCACGATGCCCCGCCCCCTCCTGGTCCCGCCCCCGCCCGAGGTCCCGCCCTCGGCCAATGGAAGCGGCGGTGGGCGGACTCAGGGCCGCGCTGACCAATGGGAAGCGGCGGTGGGTGGGACTCAGGACGGCGCTGGCCAATGGGAGGCGGCGGCCGAGCGGCGCAGCCAATCAGCGTTGGGGGCGGGGCCGGGCGGAGCCCGCGGGAGCCCCTGGGGCCGTGAGGGGAAACGCGGCGGGAGCGGGAGAGCGGTGAGGGGACATCGGGATATCGCGATAGACACCGCGATACGCACCGGGATACGCACCGGGATACGCACCGGGATACGCACCGGGCTATCGGGACACGGGAGTGGGGAGAGGTGAGAGAGATATCGGGACAGACGCCGGGATATCGGGGTACGGGGAGCTGGGGAGCGCAGAGCGGCACACGCACCGGGATATCGCGATAGCGGGAGAGCGGTGAGCGGGATACCGGGACACCGGGATCTTGGGCTACCGGGATCGGGATTGGGCTAGCGGGGAGATGGAGAGCCGTGAGGGGGGGGAGCGGGACCGGGGAGCTCGGGGTGGGAACCGGGGGAGCCCCGGGACCGGGGGGGACCGGGGGGAGAGCGGGCAGCGAGAACGGTGAGGGGGGCAGCGGGCCCGGGGCTCCGGAGGTGCCGGGACGGGGGGAACTGGAGGGCGAAGGGCGGCTCCGGGAGCGGGGCGGGGGTCGGCACGGGGCACCGGGGTCAGACCGAGCTTGGGAGAGGGTCGGCATCGGGAGCACCGGGGTCAGGCCGAGCTGGGGCGGGGGTCGGCACCGGGGCACCGGGGTCAGGCCGAGCTGGGGCGGGGGTCGGCACCGGGAGCACCGGGGTCAGCCGAGCTGGGCGGGGGTCGGCACCGGGGGCAGCGGGGTCAGGCCGAGCTGGGGCGGGGGTCGGCATCGGGACCACCGGGGTCAGCCCGAGCTGGGGCGGGGGTCGGCACCGGGGGCACCGGGGTCAGGCCGAGCTGGGGCGGGGGTCGGCACCGGGGGCAGCGGGGTCAGGCCGAGCTGGGGCGGGGGTCGGCGCCGGGGGCACCGGCGTCAGACCGAGCTTGGGAGAGGGTCGGCATCGGGAGCACCGGGGTCAGGCCGAGCTGGGGCGGGGGTCGGCACCGGGGGCACCGGGGTCAGCCCGAGCTGAGGCGGGGGGTCGGCACCGGGGGCAGCGGGGTCAGCCCGAGCTGGGGCGCTGGGGGCAGCGGGGGGGGGCTCGGCAGGGGCTGCCCGGGGGGTTCAGGGGTCGGGGAAGGGTCGGGGGTCCCCCCTCCCCCCCCCCCCGGCGCTGTCGCCCCTCCCCAGCGTGGGGCGGGGCCTGTGAAGGGGCGTGGCCTGTGGAAGGGGGCGTGGCCTGTGGAAGGGGGCGTGGCCTGCGAAAGGGGGCGGGGCCTGTGAAGGCAGCGAGCGCTGCCATTGGACCGGGCGGGGGGCGTGGCCTGCGGAGGGGGGCGTGGCCTGCGGAGGGGGCGTGGCGCCGGCGTTGCCATGGGGACAGGAGGCGCGCGCCGTTGCCATGGGGACGGGCGGGGTCTGTGCGGAGGGGGCGTGGCCAGTTGCCATAGCGACGGGGGCGTGGCTAACGGAAGGGGCGTCACCACCGCGCCGTTGCCATGGGAACGGGGGGGGGCGTGGCCTGAGGAAAGGGGCGTGGGTCCCGGGGGATGGGGGAGGGGGGGCGCTCCCGGTGCCCCCGGGATGGATTTTGGGGGAGGGGGGCCCGGGGGGCGTGGCCGAGCCAGGCCCGACCCCCCCCCATTCCCCGGAACAAAAGCCGGGGGTCACGGGCGGTACCGGGGCCCGGGGGGGGCACAGCGGGGTGGGGGTGGGGGTGGGGGTGGGCGATGTTCCCCGGGGGTCCCGGGGGGGGCTGGGACCCCCCGTTCAGCTGTGGGTGCAGGCGCTGCTCTGGGCGCTGCTTTTGGGGCGCCTCCTCCGCTACGGGGGGGGCCGCGGCCGGGGGGAGCCCCCCCGGGACCCAAAAACCGGGGGGGACCCCCAGGGGGAGCGCTGATTTTGGGGGGGGGGGGAGGGGCAAAGGGACGCTCCCAAAGGTCCCTCCTGGGTCACCCCGAGGTGGTCCCTGAGTGGGGGGGGGGGGGTCCTGATTTGGGGGGGGGGGGGGGCGTTGCTCGTGCCTCAGTTTCCCCCCGTTCGGGGGAGGGGGGTTACGGCCCCCCCCCTCCCGCCGCCCCAGCGGGGTCACTGGTCTGACTGGGCCGTACTGGGAGGGGCGGGGGACATCGGCGGGCGGCAGCTCCGGACACGGTGAGGGGGGGTCCGGGTGGGTTTGGGGGTCCCTCGTCCCTTGGGGAGGGGTCCTGGTCCCCTCCCAGCGCTCGGGGTCCTTTTGGGGGTCCCAATCCTCTTTGAGGGGGGGTTTCTCTGTGGTTTTGGGGGGTCCCACATTCCCTTGAGCCGTTTCGTGTCCCTTTGGGGTCCCCCCGTCCCCTCCCATCACTCAGGGTCTTTTTGGGGTGCCCCCTGTCCCCTTTGGGGTGTCCCCTGTCCCTTTTGGGGTGCCCCCTGTCCCTTTAGGGTGTCCCTTGTCCCTTTTGGGGTGTCCCCTGTCCCTTTTGGGGTGTCCCCTGTCCCCTTTAGGGTGCCCCGTGTCCCTTTTGGGGTGCCCCCTGTCCCTTTAGGGTGTCCCCTGTCCCTTTTGGGTGCCCCCTGTCATTTTCAGGGGTCTCTGTTTTTTTGGGGTGCCCCCTGTCCCTTTAGGGTGTCCCCTGTCCCTTTTGGGGTGCCCCCTGTCATTTTCAGGGGTCTCTGTTTTTTTGGGGTGTCCCTGTCCCCTTTAGGGTGCCCGTGTCCCTTTTGGGGTGCCCCCTGTCCCTTTAGGGTGTCCCCTGTCCCTTTTGGGGTGCCCCCTGTCATTTTCAGGGGTCTCTGTTTTTTTGGGGTGTCCCCTGTCCCTTTAGGGTGTCCCCTGTCCCTTTTGGGGTGCCCCCTGTCCCTTTTGGGGTGTCCCCTGTCCCCTTTAGGGTGTCCCCATCCCTTTTGGGGTGCCCCCTGTCATTTTCAGGGGTCTCTGTTTTTTTGGGGTGTCCCCTGTCCCTTTAGGGTGTCCCCTGTCCCTTTTGGGGTGCCCCCTGTCCCCTTTAGGGTGTCCCCTGTCCCTTTAGGGTGCCCCCTGTCCCTTTGGGGTGTCCCCTGTCCCTTTTGGGGTGCCCCCTGTCCCTTTTGGGGTGCCCCCTGTCCCCTTTAGGGTGTCCCCTGTCCCTTTTGGGGTGTTCCCTGTCCCCTTTGGGGTGCCCCCTGTCCCTTTGGGGTGTCCCCTGTCCCCTTTAGGGCGCCCCGTGTCCCTTTAGGGTGTCCCTTGTCCCTTTGGGGTGTCCCCTGTCCCCTTTAGGGTGTCCCCATCCCTTTTGGGTGCCCCCTGTCATTTTCGGGGGTCTCTGTTTTTTTGGGGTGCCCCCTGTCCCTTTTGAGGTGCCCCCTGTTCCCTTTAGGGCGCCCCGTGTCCCTTTTGGGGTGTCCCCTGTCCCCTTTAGAGTGCCCCCTGTCCCTTTTGGGGTGCCCCCTGTCCCTTTTGGGGTGGCCCCTGTCCCTTTAGGGCGCCCCGTGTCCCATTAGGGTGCCCCCTGTCCCTTTTGGGGTGTCCCCCGTCCCTTTTGGGGTGTCCCCTGTCCCCTTTGGGGTGCCCCCTGTCCCTTTTGGGGTGCCCCCTGTCCCCTTTAGGGCGCCCCGTGTCCCTTTAGGGTGCCCCCTGTCCCCTTTAGGGTGCCCCCTGTCCCTTTTGGGGTGTCCCCTGTCCCTTTTGGGTGCCCCCCGTCCCTTTTGGGGTGCCCCCTGTCCCTTTAGGGTGTCCCCATCCCTTTTGGGGTGTCCCCTGTCCCTTTTGGGTGCCCCCCGTCCCTTTTGGGGTGTCCCCTGTCCCCTTTAGGGTGTCCCCATCCCTATTGGGGTGTCCCTGTCCCTTTGGGGTGCCCCCTGTCCCTTTAGGGTGCCCCCTGTCCCCTTTAGAGTGCCCTCTGTCCCTTTTGGGGTGCCCCCTGTCCCCTTTTGGGGTGCCCCCTGTCCCTTTTGGGGTGCCCCCTGTCCTTTTTGGGGTGCCCCCCGTCCCTTTAGGGTGCCCCCTGTCCCCTTTAGAGTGCCCTCTGTCCCTTTTGGGGTGTCCCCTGTCCCCTTTAGGGTGCCTCCTGTCCCCTTTTGGGGTGCCCCCCGTCCCTTTTGGGGTGCCCCCTGCCCCCTTTAGGGCGCCCCGTGTCCCTTTAGGGCGCCCCGTGTCCCTTTAGGGTGTCCCCTGTCCCTTTTGGGGTGCCCCCTGTCCCCTTTGGGGTGCCCCCTGTCCCCTTTAGGGTGTCCCCTGTCCCCTTTAGGGTGTCCCCATCCCTTTTGGGTTGTCCCCTGTCATTTTCGGGGGTCTCTGTTTTTTTGGGGTGCCCCCTGTCCCTTTTGGGGTGCCCCCCGTCCCCTTTAGGGCGCCCCGTGTCCCTTTTGGGGTGCCTCCCGTCCCTTTAGGGTGTCCCCTGTCCCCTTTAGAGTGCCCTCTGTCCCTTTTGGGGTGCCCCCTGTCCCTTTTGAGGTGCCCCCTGTCCCCTTTAGGGTGTCCCCTGTCCCTTTTGGGGTGTCCCCTGTCCCCTTTGGGGTGTCCCCTGTTCCTTTGGGGTGCCCCCTGTCCCTTTAGGGTGCCTCCTGTCCCCTTTTGGGGTGTCCCCCGTCCCTTTTGGGGTGCCCCCTTGCCCCCTTTAGGGCGCCCCGTGTCCCTTTAGGGTGCCCCCTGTCCCTTTTGGGGTGCCCCCTGTCCCCTTTAGGGTGTCCCCATCCCTTTTGGGGTGCCCCCTGTCCCTTTAGGGTGCCCCCTGTCCCTTTTAGGGTGTCCCCTGTCCATTTTGGGGTGCCCCCTGTCCTCTTTAGGGTGTCCCCTGTCCCTTTTGGGGTGCCCCCTGTCATTTTCGGGGGTCTCGATGTTCTTTTGGGGTGTCCCCTGTCCCCTTTAGGGCGCCCCCTGTCCCCTTTAGGGCGCCCCGTGTCCCTTTAGGGTGCCCCCTGTCCCTTTTGGGGTGCCCCCTGTCCCTTTGGGGTGCCCCCCGTCCCTTTTGGGGTGTCCCCTGTTCCTTTGGGGTGTTCCCTGTCCCTTTTGGGGTGTCCCCTGTCCCCTTTAGGGTGTCCCCATCCCTTTTGGGGTGTCCCCTGTTCCTTTGGGGTGCCCCCTGTCCCTTTAGGGCGCCCCGTGTCCCTTTGGGGTGCCCCCTGTCCCTTTGGGGTGCCCCCTGTCCCTTTTGGGGTGCCCCCTGTCCCCTTTGGGACACTCCCGCACCCCCCAGGACCCCTCAGTGTCCCCAGGGACCCCCCTCCGCTGCTGTCCCTGTCCCCCCCCCCCCCTCGGTGCTTTTGGGGTTTTGGGGTTCCCGCAGTCCCCCCCCAGCGCGGGGTCCCGCGGTTGGGGACGCACAGGGGACGGGGGGGGGGGGGGGGACATGGGGGACAGCCGGGGGGACGGGGGGGGGACAAACCCAGCACGGAGGGGGGACAGAGGAGGGGACAGGGGTGTCCCCGGGGTGGGGGGGGGACATTGGGGACAGGGGGACAGGGGTGTCCCCAGGGTGTCCCCAGGGTGGGGGGACAGGGGGACATTGGGGACAGGGGGACAGGGGTGTCCCCAGGGTGGGGGGACAGGGGGACAGGGGTGTCCCCAGGGTGTCCCCAGGGTGGGGGGACAGGGGGACATTGGGGACAGGGGGACAGGGGTGTCCCCAAGGTGGGGGGGGGATATTGGGGACAGGGGGACAGGGGTGTCGCCAGGGTGGGGGGACAGTGGGGACAGGGGGGACATGGGTGTCCCCAAGGTGGGGGGACATCGGGGACAGGGGGACAGGGGGACAGGGGGACAGGGGTGTCCCCGGGGTGGGGATATTGGGGACAGGGGGACAGGGGTGTCCCCAGGGTGTCCCCAGGGTGTCCCCAGGGTGGGGGGACAGGGGGACATTGGGGACAGGGGGACAGGGGTGTCCCCAGGGTGGGGGGACAGGGGGACAGGGGTGTCCCCAGGGTGTCCCCAGGGTGTCCCCAGGGTGGGGGGACAGGGGGACATTGGGGACAGGGGGACAGGGGTGTCCCCAGGGTGGGGGGACAGGGGGACAGGGGGACAGGGGGACAGGGGTGTCCCCAGGGTGTCCCCAGGGTGGGGGGATATCGGGGACAGGGGGACATGGGTGTCCCCAGGGTGTCGCCAGGGTGTCCCCAGGGTGGGGGGACATTGGGGACAGGGGTGTCCCCAGGGTGGGGGGACATTGGGGACAGGGGTGTCCCCAGGGTGTCCCTGGGGTGGGGGGACAGGGGGACAGGAGGACATGGGTGCCTCCAGGGTGTCCCCAGGGTGGGGGGACAGGGGGACATTGGGGACAGGGGACATGGGTGTCCCCAGGGTGTCCCCAGGGTGTCCCCAGGGTGTCCCCAGGGTGGGGGGACAGGGGGATGGGGGACACGGGTGTCCCCAAGGTGGGGGGACAGGGGGACAGGGGTGTCCCCAGGATGGGGGGACAGTGGGGACAGGGGGGACATGGGTGTCCCCAAGGTGTCCCCAGGGTGTCGCCAGGGTGTCCCCAGTGTGTGGGGACAGGGGGACAGAGGGACATGGGTGTCCCCAGGGTGTCCCCAGGGTGTCCCCAGGGTGTGGGGACAGGGGGACAGGGGGACATGGGTGTCCCCAAGGTGGGGGGACATTGGGAACAGGGGGACAGGGGTGTCCCCAGGGTGTCCCCGGGGTTTGGGGACAGGGGGACAGGGGTGTCCCCGGGGTGTCCCCGAGGTGTCCCCAGGGTGTGGGGACAGGGGGACAGGGGACATGGGTGTCCCCGGGGTGGGGGGACAGGGGGACATGGGTGTCCCCGGGGTGTCCCCGGGGTGGGGGGACAGGGGGACATCGGGGACAGGGGGACATGGGTGTCCCCAGGGTGTCCCCAGGGTGGGGGGACGTCGGGTACGGGGGACATGGGTGTCCCCAGGGTGGGGGAACATTGGGGACAGGGGGACAGGGGTGTTGCCAGGGTGTCCCCAGGGTGGGGGAACATCGGGGACAGGGGTACAGGGGTGTCCCCGGGGTGTCCCCGAGGTGTCCCCAGGGTGTGGGGACAGGGGGACAGGGGGACAGGGGTGTCCCCGGGGTGGGGGGACAGAGGGACATGGGTGTCCCCAGGGTGGTCCCTGTCTCTGGGTGTGTCCCTGTCCCTGCCCCCAGGTGTGTCTCAGGTGTGTCCCAGGTGTGCCCCAGATGTGCCCCAGGGTGTCCCAGGTGTGTCCCAGGTGTGACACAGGTGTGTCCCAGGGGTGTCCCCAGGTTTGTCCCAGGTGTGTCCCAGGTGTCCCCAGGTGTCCCCAGGGTGTCCCAGGTGTGTCCCAGGTGTCCCCAGGTGTCCCCAGGTGTCCCAGGTGTGTCCCAGGTGTGTCCCTGTCCCTGTCCCTGTCCCTGTCCCTGTCCCCAGGTGCTGCCCCCAAAGCTGCTCCACCTCCTGCCGGGACCTCCCCCCCTTCCTGGGGCATCTCCGGTGGCCCTTCAAGGTGTCCCCATTGTCCTCATTGTCCCCAAGTGTCCCCAGGGGTCCCCAGGGGCCCTTCAAGGTGTCCTAAAGGTGCCCCCAGGTGTCCCAGGTGTCCCAGGGGTGTCCCCAAGGTGTCCCCAGTGTGTCCCCAGGGTGTCCCAGGTGTCCCCAGATGTCCCCAGGGTGTCCCAGGGGTGTCCCAGGTGCCCCCAGGGTGTCTCCAGGGTGTCCCCAGGGTGTCCCAGGTGTCCCCAGCTGTCCCCAGGGGCCCTTCAAGGTGTCCCAGGTGTCCCAGGGGTGTCCCCAGGTGTCCCCAAGGTGTCCCCAGTGTGTCCCCAGGGTGTCCCAGGTGTCCCCAGCTGTCCCCAGGGGCCCTTCAAGGTGTGCTCCAGGTGTCCCCAGGGTGTCCCCAGGGTGTCCCAGGTGTCCCCAGCTGTCCCCAGGGGCCCTTCAAGGTGTGCTCCAGGTGTCCCCAGGGTGTCCCCAGGGTGTCCCAGGTGTCCCCAGCTGTCCCCAGGGGCCCTTCAAGGTGTGCTCCAGGTGTCCCCAGGTGTCCCCAGGGTGTCCCCAGGTGCCCCCAGGTGTCCTCAGGTGTCCCCAGGGTGTCCCCAGGGTGTCCCCAGGTGTCCCCAGGTGTCCCCAGGACCCCCGGGTCGGTGCCCAGGGTCATCCCTGTCACCCCCAGCGTGTCACCCATCCCCCCCAGGCTGTCCCCAAAGTGTCCCCTGTCCCCCTGGGGTGTCCCCAAAGTGTCCCCTGTCCCTCTGGGGTGTCCCCAGGGGGCTCTTGGAGGGTCTCAGGGGGGGTCTCGGGGTCCCAGGGGATCTCGAGGGGGGTCCTTGGGGACTTTTGGGGACATGGGGGGGGTCCCAGGAAGGGTCTGGGGGGGGCCTGTCTGAAGATTGGGGATGTGGGGGGGGATCTTGGGGGGTCCCTGGAGGGTCTGGGGGGCTCTGGGGTGGTTGGGGGGGGGGGTTGGGGACAACGGGGGCTCCCAGGGGGTCTGGGCTGGGGGGGCTCCAGTGATTCCCAAGGGGTCCCTGGGGTGGGGTCTTGGGGGGTTTCCAGGGGGGGTCTGAGCCCCCCGTGCCCCCCCAGGGAGCCCCACCCCGGGTTCGTGTGGGGGCTGAGCTCCAAGGACCTGCGGGGCCGGGACCCGACCTGCCAGGACCTGAGCCCAGAGCCCGCTCGGGGAGCGGAAGGGACAGCCAGAGGTACCTGGAATGCTCACCTGGACCCCAAAATACACACCTGGACCCCAAAATGATCACCTGGACCCCAAAATGCACACCTGGGCCCCAAAATGCACACCTGGACCCCAAAATGCTCACCTGGACCCCAAAATACACACCTGGAACCCAAAATACACACCTGGACCCCAAAATACACACCTGGACCCCAAAATGATCACCTGGACCCCGAAACGCACACCTGGAACCCAAAATGCACACCTGGAACCCAAAATGCACACCTGGACCCCAAAATGCTCACCTGGACCCCGAAACGCACATCTGGAACCCAAAATGCACACCTGGAACCCAAAATGATCACCTGGAACCCAAAATGCTCACCTGGACCCCAAAATGCTCACCTGGACCCCAAAATGATCACCTGGAACCCAAAATGACCACCTGGACCCCAAAATACACACCTGGACCCCAAAATGATCACCTGGAACCCAAAATGACCACCTGGACCCCAAAATACACACCTGGACCCCACAATGCTCACCTGGAACCCGAAATGCACACCTGGACCCCAAAATGCTCACTTGGACCCCAAAATGCTCACCTGGACCCCAAAAGGCTCACCTGGAACCTGAAATGCACACCTGGACCCCAAAATACACACCTGGAACCCAAAATGCTCACCTGGACCCCAAAATGCACACCTGGAACCCAAAATGCTCACTTGGACCCCAAAATGCTCACCTGGACCCCAAAAGGCTCACCTGGAACCTGAAATGCACACCTGGACCCCAAAATACACACCTGGAACCCGAAATGCTCACCTAGACCCCAAAATGCTCACCTGGACCCCAAAATACACACCTGGAACCCAAAATGCTCACCTGGAACCCAAACACACACCTGGACCCCAAAATGCTCACCTGGACCCTAAAATGCACATCTGGACCCCAAACACACACCTGGACCCCAAAATGCTCACTTGGACCCCAAAATGCTCACCTGGACCCCAAAATACTCACCTGAACCCCAAAATGCTCACCTGGACCCCAAAATACACACCTGGAACCCAAAATGCACACCTGTACCCCAAAATGCTCACCTGAACCCCAAAATACACACCTGGAACCCAAAATGCTCACCTGGAACCCAAAATGCACACCTGGACCCCAAAATGCTCACCTGGACCCCAAACACACACCTGGACCCCAAAATGCTCACCTGGACCCCAAACACACACCTGGACCCCAAAATACTCACCTGAACCCCAAAATGCTCACCTGAACCCCAAAATGCACACCTGGACCCCACAATGCTCACCTGGACCCCAAAATGCTCACCTGGACCCCAAACACACACCTGAACCCCAAAATACTCACCTGAACCCCAAAATGCACACCTGGACCCCAAACACACACCTGGACCCCAAAATGCACACCTGGGGTTTTGGGGTGTCCCAGGGCGCTGTTTGGGGGTCCCAGGGGAGGGACCCCAAAACAAAGGGGGGGGGGGGCCCCCAAAACCCCCGAGGGGTCCCCAACCCCCCCCCCCCGCCCCCCAAAGTTTCGTTGTGTTTGGGACAAATCAATAAAGTTTTGGTAAAAAACCTGGTTTGGAAATTTTGGGGTCCTCCCAAAGGGGGGGTTCCCGTGGGTTTGGGGGCGCTCTGGGGTTTGGGGGGGGGGTGGGGTCACTTTTGGGGTTCCCAGGCACGTGAAGGTTTGGGGGGCGCTTGGAAGGGGGGGTTGCCACGAGTTTGGGGGGGGACCTTGGAAATCGGGGGGACCCCAATGGGTTTGGGGTGACCCCAGGGGTTTGGGGGGCCTGGAATTGGGGTGACCCCAGGGGTTTGGGGGGCCTGGAATTGGGGCGACCTCATGGGTTTGGGGTGTCCATGGCTCAGGGGGTCCTTGGGTTTGGGGTGACCCTGTGGGTTTGGGGTGACCCCAACGGGCTCAGGGGGTCCTTGGGTTTGGGGTGACCCTGTGGGTTTGGGGTGACCCCAACGGGCTCAGGGGGTCCTTGGGTTTGGGGTAACCCCAATGGGTTTGGGGTGTCCATGGCTCAGGGGGTCCTTGGCTTTGGGGTGACCCTGTGGGTTTGGGGTGACCCCAAAGGGCTCAGGGGGTCCTTGGGTTTGGGGCGACCCCAGGGGTTTGGGGGGCCTGGAATTGGGGTGACCCCGTGGGTTTGGGGTGACCCCAAAGGGCTCAGGGGGTCCTTGGGTTTGGGGTGACCCCAATGGGCTCAGGGGGTCCTTGGTTTTGGGGCGACCCCAGGAGTTTGGGGGGCCTGGAATTGGGGTGACCCCAGGGATTTGGGGTGTCCATGGCTTAGGGGGTCCTTGGGTTTGGGATAACCCCAAAGGGCTCAGGGGGTCCTTGGGTTTGGGGTGACCCCAATGGGTTTGGGGTGTCCATGGCTTTGGGGGGCCTGGAATTGGGGTAACCCCATGGGTTTGGGGTGACCCCAATGGGCTCAGGGGGTCCTTGGCTTTGGGGTGACCCCGTGGGTTTGGGGTGACCCCAGCGGGCTCAGAGGGTCCTTGGGTTTGGGGTGTCCATGGGTTTGGGGTGACCCCAACGGGCTCAGGGGGTCCTTGGGTTTGGGGCGACCCCAGGGGTTTGGGGGGCCTGGAATTGGGGTGACCCCAGGGGTTTGGGGTGACCCCAACGGTCTCAGGGGGTCCTTGGGTTTGGGGTGACCCCAATGGGTTTGGGGTGTCCATGGCTTTGGGGTGACCCCAATGGGTTTGGGGTGTCCATGGGTTTGGGGTGACCCCAGGGGTTTGGGGTGACCCCAATGGGTTTGGGGTGTCCATGGCTTTGGGGTGACCCCAGGGGTTTGGGGTGACCCCAATGGGCTCAGGGGGTCCTTGGGTTTGGGGTGACCCCAATGGGTTTGGGGTGTCCATAGGTTTGGGGTGACCCCAGGGGTTTGGGGTGACTCCAACGGGCTCAGGGGGTCCTTGGGTTTGGGGTGACCCCAATGGGTTTGGGGTGTCCATAGGTTTGGGGTGACCCCAGGGGTTTGGGGTGACCCCAAAGGGCTCAGGAGGTCCTTGGGTTTGGGGTAACCCCATGGGTTTGGGGTGACCCCATGGGTTTGGGGTGTCCATGGGTTTGGGGGGGCCTGGAATTGGGGGTGACCCCAATGGGTTTGGGGGGATGTGGGCTGGGGGACCCCCATGAGTTTTCGGGGGGTCCCAGTGGGTCTGGGGAGCCCGTAGGGGTGGGGACCCCATGATTTTGGGGGGATCACTGGGAATTGGGGGGACCCCAATGGGTTTGGGGTGTCCATGGGTTTGGGGGGCCTGGAATTGGGGTAACCCCATGGGTTTGGGGTGACCCCAAAGGACTCAGGGGGTCCTGGAATTGGGGTGACGCCAGGGGTTTGGGGTGTCCATGGCTCAGGGGGTCCTTGGGTTTGGGGTGACCCCAATGGGTTTGGGGTGTCCATAGGTTTGGGGTGACCCCAGGGGTTTGGGGTGACCCCAATGGGCTCAGGGGGTCCTGGAATTGGGGTGACCCCAATGGGTTTGGGGTGACCCCAATGGGTTTGGGGTGTCCATGGCTTTGGGGGGGCCTGGAATTGGGGTGACCCCATGGGTTTGGGGTGACCCCACGAGTTTGGGGTGACCCCAATGGGCTCAGGGGGTCCTTGGGTTTGGGATGACCCCAATGGGTTTGGGCTGTCCATGGGTTTGGGGTGACCCCAATGGGTTTGGGGTGTCCATAGGTTTGGGGTGACCCCAGGGGTTTGGGGTGACCCCAACGGGCTCAGGGGGTCCTTGGCTTTGGGGTGACCCCAATGGGTTTGGGGTGAGCCCCCGAGCTTGGGGTGACCCCAACGGGCTCAGGGGGTCCTTGGGTTCGGGGTGACCCCATTTTGGGGGGGCAGCCCGGGGGGGGAAGGGGAACTCCGGGGGCGGGGCTCCGCTCGGGGGGCGTGGCCTCCCACAGGGGGCGTGGCCTCCCCACACCGGGCGTGGTTTAACCAATGAGCGCGGCTTTGTCCGGTGGGCGTGGCCTCCCCGGGTGGGCGTGGCCTCACCGCGAAGGGGGCGGGGCGATAGGGGTGGGCGGGGCTTCTCCGCCGGGCTCTGTCCGTCTCCTCCGCTTTGTGGGCGGGGCTTAGCGCGGCCCTGGGCGGGGCTTAGCGCGGCCCTAGGCGGGGCTTAGCGCGGCCCTGGGCGGGGCTTAGCGCGGCCGTGGGCGTGGCTTAGCCGGCCGTGGGCGGGGCCTGCCGTGGGCGCGGCCTCGCGGGGCGGCTCCACCCCGAGGCGCGCGCGCGCGGCGGCCGCCGCTCCTCCTCCGAGCGGGCGCGCGCGGGCGGGGCGGGGGCGGAGGAGGAGGAGGAGGAGGAGGAGGAGGAGGAGGAAGGGGCGCGGGAGGGGGGGGCCGGCGGTGCCGCGGGGGGGGGGGCCATGGCGGTGCCGCCGCCGCCGCCGCCGGGCCCCGAGCAGGCCCCGCGGTACCAGGAGTGGATCCTGGACACCATCGACTCTCTGCGTTCGCGCAAGGCGCGGCCGGACCTGGAGCGCATCTGCCGCATGGTGCGGCGGCGGCACGGCCCCGAGCCCGAGCGCACCCGTGCCGAGCTGGAGAAGCTGATCCAGCAGCGCGCCGTGCTCCGCGTCTCCTACAAGGGCAGCATCTCGTACCGCAACGCCGCCCGCGTGCAGCCGCCGCGCCGCCCGCCGCCGCCCGCCCGCCGCCCGCCGCCCGTCAGCCTCCGCGACACCGCGCGGCTGCTCGGCGGCGACGGCCGCCTCACCCGCGGCCGCCTCCAGGGCTCGGCCGCGCCCGGCGGCGGCGGGGGGGGCGGCCGGGGCGGCCCCCGGGGCGGGCGGCGGCGGCGGCGGCGGCGGCGGCGGCGGCGGCGGAGCGGGCGGCGGGGCCCGGCCCGAGCGCACCCGGCTGGGCGCCATCGCCACGGCCCGCGGGGAGCGCGGGAGAGCGGCCGCGGGGAGGGCGCGGAAGGTGAGGAGGGGGCGTGAGGGGGAGCGCGGCGAGGGGCTGAGGGGAGCGGGGGGCCCGGGGATTGTGAGGGGGGGGAGCGCGGGAAGTTGGGGGGAGACGTGAGGCGGCTGAGAGGAATGGGGGTCGTGAGGGGGCAGCGAGGGCTGAGGGGAGCCTGAGGGGCTGAGGAGGGGGGGGCATCGAAAGGCGGGCGTCATGAGAGGGGCTGAGGGGAACGGGGGCTGCGGGGGTCGTGAAGGGGCGCCGGGGGTGGGAGGGGAGGGGAGCGGGAGTCGTGAGGAGGAGCGCGGGAAGGGGGGCAGCGATGAGGGGCTGAGGGGAATGGGGGTACCGGGGGTCGTGAGGGGGCACCGAGGGGGGGGCTGAGAGGACCCTGAGGGGTCCGGAGGTCGTGAGGGGGAGAGCGGGAAGCGGGGGGAGCCCGGGGTGGTGAGGGGGCACCGGGAGCGGGGGAGTCATGAGGGGCAGAGGGCCCGGGGGGGCTCTGGGGAGGGGTCCGGGGGTCGTGAGGGGGAGCGCGGGAAGGGGGGGAGAGATGAGGGGCTGAGGGGAATGGGGGTCCGGGGGGGCTGAGGGGTCCGGGGGTCGTGAGGGAGAGCGCGGGAAGGGGGGAAACGATGAGGGGCCGAGGGGAATGGGGGCACCGGGGGGGCTGAGGGGATCCTGAGAGGACTGGGGGGGGTCCGAGGGTCGTGAGGGAGAACCAGGGGGAGAGCGAGCCCTGAGGGGAGCGGGGCCCTCTCTGAGGGGGGACCCTGGGGAAGGGGCCGGGGGTCGTGAGGGAGAACCGGGGGAGAGCGAGCCCTGAGGGGAACGGGGCCCTCTGTGAGGGGGGACCCTGAGGGGACCCTGGGGAAGGGGCCGGGGGTCGTGAGGGGGCACC
This sequence comes from Aphelocoma californica, assembly GCA_028536675.1. Taxonomy (NCBI): domain Eukaryota; kingdom Metazoa; phylum Chordata; class Aves; order Passeriformes; family Corvidae; genus Aphelocoma; species Aphelocoma californica. The sequence continues at coordinate 65,699 of JAQMYR010000684.1, read as the reverse complement.
GGGGGGGGGGGGGATCTCAGGGGCTGAGGCGTTCGGGGGTCGTGAGGGGGCACCGGGGGGAGGCTCTGAGGGGATCCTGAGAGGATTGAGGGGGGTCCGAGGGTCGTGAGGGGGAACCGGGGGGAGAGCGAGCCCTGAGGGGAACGGGGCCCTCTGTGAGGGGGGACCCTGGGGAAGGGGCCGGGGGTCGTGAGGGGGCACCGGGGGGGGGGATCTGAGGGGCTGAGGCGTTCGGGGGTCGTGAGGGGGAACCGGGGGGGGGGGTCTGAGGGGCTGAAGCGTTCGGGGGTCGTGAGGGGGCACCGGGGGGGGGGGGTCTGAGGGGATCCTGAGAGGATTGGGGGGGGGTCCGAGGGTCGTGAGGGAGAACCGGGGGGGGATCTGAGGGGCTTGAGGCGTTCGGGGGTCGTGAGGGGGAACCGGGGGGGGATCTGAGGGGCTTGAGGCGTTCGGGGGTCGTGAGGGGGCACCGGGGGGAGAGCGAGCCCTGAGGGGAACGGGGCCCTCTGTGAGGGGGGACCCTGAGGGGACCCTGGGGAAGGGGCCGGGGGTCGTGAGGGAGAACCGGGGGGGGGGGGATCTGAGGGGCTGAGGCGTTCGGGGGTCGTGAGGGGGCACCGGGGGGGGGTCTGAGAGCATCCTGAGAGGATTGAGGGGGGTCCGAGGGTCGTGAGGGGGAACCGGGGAAAGAGCGAGCCCTGAGGGGAGCGGGGCCCTCTGTGAGGGGGGACCCTGGGGAAGGGGCCGGGGGTCGTGAGGGAGAACCGGGGGGGGGGGATCTGAGGGGCTGAAGCGTTCGGGGGTCGTGAGGGGGCACCGGGGGAGGCTCTGAGGGGATCCTGAGAGGACTGGGGGGGTCCGGGGGTCGTGAGGGGGAACCGGGGGGAGAGCGAGCCCTGAGGGGAACGGGGCCCTCTGTGAGGGGGGACCCTGAGGGGACCCTGGGGAAGGGGCCGGGGGTCGTGAGGGGCACCGGGGGGGGGATCTGAGGGGCTGAGGCGTTCGGGGGTCGTGAGGGGGCACCGGGGGGGGGATCTGAGGGGCTGAAGCGTTCGGGGGTCGTGAGGGGGCACCGGGGGGAGAGCGAGCCCTGAGGGGAACGGGGCCCTCTGTGAGGGGGGACCCTGAGGGGACCCTGGGGAAGGGGCCGGGGGTCGTGAGGGGGCACCGGGGGGGGGGGTCTGAGGGGATCCTGAGAGGACTGGGGGGGTCCGGGGGTCGTGAGGGGGAACCGGGGGGAGAGCGAGCCCTGAGGGGAGCGGGGCCCTCTGTGAGGGGGGACCCTGGGGAAGGGGCCGGGGGTCGTGAGGGGGCACCGGGGGGGGGATCTGAGGGGCTGAGGCGTTCGGGGGTCGTGAGGGGGCACCGGGGGGGGGATCTGAGGGGCTTGAGGCGTTCGGGGGTCGTGAGGGAGAACCGGGGGGGGATCTGAGGGGCTGAGGAGTTCGGGGGTCGTGAGGGGGCACCGGGGACCCTGAGGGCATGGAGGGGACCGGGGGGGGGCTCTGGGGGGGTGACCCTGAGGGGCTTCAGGGGCACTGGGGACAGGAAGGCTGAGGGGGCATTGGGGACCCCTGAAGGGGTGGTGGGGACACAGGGGGGCTTAAGTGGGTTGGGGGGATCTGGTGGAGGGGGAGGGGGACACGGGACACAGGGAAAGGGGTTTGGGGGGGCTGAAGGGACTTGGGGAGGGCCCCTGAGAGGACTGGGACAGCTGAGGGGACTTGGGGGGGGTCCCCTGAGGAGATTTGGGGGGGCTGAGGGTCCTGAGGGGGGTTGGGGAGACCCTCTAGGGGACCCCTGAGGGAACTGGGGGGGCCCTGAGGACGTGGGGGGGGGGAGACCCTGAGGGGACAGCGGAGACCCCAAGGGGATGTTGGGGACCCCCAAGAGGATTTGGGTGACCTGGAGAGGGGGGAACAGGGACTGGGGGACGGGAGGGGACCCCTGAGGGGGCTGTGGGGAGCCCTGAGGGGGCTGTGGGGGTCCCCAAGAGCCAGGACTGGATGGGGGGGGGGGGCTGGGGTTTGGGGGGGGGGGGACAGTGACAGGGATGGGTGACAGCTCTGGGGGGAAAGTGCAGAATTGGGGTGTCCTGGGGTTGGGGGGCCCTGCAGAACTGGGGGGTTCATTTTTGGGGGTGTCCCGGGTTTGGGGAGCCCTGCAGGACTGGGGGGTTCATTTTTGGGGGACCCTGCAGGACTGGGGGCTTCATTTTGGGGGAATCCTGGGTTTGGGGGGTCCTGCAGGACTGGGGGGTTCATTTTTGGGGGGCCCTGGGTTTGGGGGGCCCTGTAGGACTGGGGGCTTCATTTTTGGGGGGCCCTGGGTTTGGGGGGCCCTGCAGGACTGGAGGGTTCATTTTTGGGGGTGTCCTGGGTTTGGGGGGCCCTGCAGGACTGGGGGGTTCATTTTTGGGGGTGTCCCGGGTTTGGGGGGCCCTGCAGAACTGGGGGGTTCATTTTTGGGGGTGTCCCGGGTTTGGGGGGCCCTGTAGGACTGGGGGGTTCATTTTTGGGGGGCCCTGCAGGACTGGCGGGTTCATTTTTGGGGGTCCCTGCAGGACTGGGGGCTTCATTTTTGGGGGGTGTCCTGGGTTTGGGGGGCCCTGCAGGACTGGGGGGTTCATTTTTGGGGGATCCCAGCTTTGGGGGGCCCTGCAGGACTGGGGGTGTTGTGATTTTTTGGGGGGCCCTGCAGGACTTGGGGCTTCATTTTTGGGGGGTGTTCTTGGGTTGGGGGGCCCTGCAGGACTGGGGAGTTCATTTTTGGGGTATCCCGGGTTTGGGGGGCCCCGCAGGACTGGGGGATTCATTTTTGGGGGGCCCTGCAGGACTGGGGGCTTCATTTTGGGGGTGTCCCGTGTTTGGGGAGCCCTGCAGGACTGGGGAGTTCATTTTTGGGGGGTGTCCCAGCTTTGGGGGGCCCCGCAGGACTGGAGGTGTTGTGATTTTTTGGGGGGCCCTGCAGGACTGGGGGGTTCATTTTTGGGGGATCCCAGCTTTGGGGGGCCCTGCAGGCCTGGGGGGTTCATTTTTGGGGGGTGTCCCGGGTTTGGGGGGGCCTTGCAGGCCTAGGGAGTTCATTTTTGGGGGGCCCTGCAGGACTGGGGGTTCATTTTTGGGGGATCCCAGCTTTTGGGGGGCCCTGCAGGACTGGGGGGTTCATTTTTGGGGGGCCCCGCAGGACTGGGGGTGTTGTGATTTTTTGGGGGGTGCTCTCCCCCTCCCCTGAGCTCGACCTGCACCTCCGGAACCCCTATTTTGGGGTGGGGCCGGAGCCTTTAGGGTCAGGGCTGTACATTTTTGGGGGGGCTGTAGCTTTTCGGGGGCGGGGGGGGGGGCTCCATCTCCTGGGGTCCCCTGTGGTGATGGTGGTGGGGGGTGTGGGGGTGGTGCGACCTTCCCGCTGATTTTCGGGGTCCCCCCCTCCCCCTTTCCAGCCCCCCTGCAGCAGCAGCGAGGCCTCGGCGCGGGAGGAGGAGGAGGAGGAGGAGGATGAGGACGAGGAAGACGAGGACGGGACGGGCTCCGAGGCCTCGGAGGACGCGGGGCCCCCCCGGCAGCTGAACGGGGAGGGTCGGGGGGGGCCCCCCCTGCGCCCCCCGGGGCAGCCGCCCCCCGAGAGGCCCCCCCAGCCCAAGGCCTGCGCCCCGGGCGAGGGCGGCTGCCAGCACATGGCCCCCCTCAAAAAGGAGGGGGCCTTCGGGCAGCCCGACAGAGCAGGTGCCGAGGGGAGGGAGGGAGGTTTGGGGGTGCTGGGGGTGGTTTGGGGGGTGATGGAGCTGTTTTGGGGGTGCTGAGGGAGGTTTGGGGGTGCTGGGGGGTGGTTTGGAGGTGGTGGGGGGTGGTTTGGGGGTGGTGGGGGGTGGTTTTGGGGTGGTGGGGGTGGTTTGGGAGTGATGGGGCGGTTTGGGGGTGATGAGGGAGGTTTGGGGGTGCTGGGGGGTGGTTTGGGGGTGCTGGCGGGCGGTTTGGGGTGGTGGGGGTGGTTTGGGGGTGCTGAGAGAGGTTTGGGGGGTGATGAGGGAGATTTGGGGGGTGATGGAGCTGTTTTGGGGGTGCTGAGGGAGGTTTGGGGGTGCTGGGGGCGGTTTTGGGGGTGATGAGGGAGGTTTGGGGGTGCTGGGGGGTGGTTTGGGGGTGGTGGGGGGAGTTTGGGGGTGGTGGGAGCTGTTTGGGGGTGCTGGGGGTGGTTTGGGGGTGGTGGGGGCGGTTTGGGGGTGATGAGGGAGGTTTGGGGGTGCTGGGGGGTGGTTTGGGGGTGGTGGGGGGAGGTTTGGGGTGGTGGGGGGCGGTTTGGGGGGTGATGAGGGCAGTGTGGGGGTGCTGAGGGAGGTTTGGGGGTGGTGGGGGGCGGTTTGGGGTGGTGGGGGGTGGTTTTGGGGGTGGTGGGGGCGGTTTGGGGGTGCTGGAGGGTGGTTTGGGGGGTGATGAGGGAGGTTTGGGGGTGCTGGGGGGTGGTTTGGGGGTGGTGGGGGGTGGTTTTGGGGGTGATGAGGGAGGTTTGGGGGTGCTGGGGGGTGGTTTTGGGGTGGTGGGGGCGGTTTGGGGGTGGTGGGGGTGCTTTGGGGGTGCTGGAGGGTGGTTTGGGGGTGCTGGGGGGTGGTTTGGGGGGTGATGGAGCTGTTTTGGGGGTGCTGGGGGCAGTGTGGGGGTGGTGGGGGGAGGTTTGGGGGGTGATGAGGGCAGTTTGGAGGGTGGTGGGGGTGGTTTGGGGTGCTGGGGGCGGTTTTGAGGGTGGTGGGGGGAGGTTTGGGGTGGTGGGGGGCGGTTTGGGGGTGCGGGGGGTGGTTTGGGGGGTGATGAGGGCAGTTTGGGGGGTGGTGGGAGCAGTTTGGGGGTGCTGGGGGGTGGTTTTGGGGTGGTGGGGGCGGTTTGGGAGTGATGGGGCGGTTTGGGGGTGGTGGGGGGAGGTTTGGGGGGTGATGGAGCTGTTTTGGGGGTGCTGGGGGTGGTTTGGGGTGGTGGGGGGCGGTTTTGGGGGTGCTGGGGGCGGTTTGGGTGTGCTGGGGGTGGTTTGGGGGGTGATGAGGGGCAGTTTGGGGGTGCTGGGGGGTGGTTTGGGGGTGCTGGGGGTGGTTTGGGGGTGCTGGGGGGCGGTTTGGGGGTGCTGGGGGCGGTTTTGGGGGTGAGGAGGGCAGTTTGGGGGTGGTGGGGGCCATTTTGGGGGTGCTGGGAGCTGTTCTGGGGGGTGCTGGGAGCTGTTTTGAGGGTGCTGGGGATGGTTTCGGGGTGCTGGGGGCAGTTTGGGGTTGCTGGGGGCAGTTTTGGGGTGGTGGGGGCATTTTGGGGGTGATGGGGGCGGTTTTGGGGTGGTGGGAGCTGTTTTGGGGTGGGGGGAGCTGTTTTGGGGGTGGTGGAGCCATTTTGGGGGTGATGGGGGCAGTTTGGGGGTGTTGAGGACAGTTTGGGGGTGCTGGGGGCAGTTTGGGGGTGCTGAGGGCAGTTTGGGGGTGCTGGGGGCAGTTTGGGGGGTGATGGGAGCTGTTTTGGGGGTGCTGGGGGCGGTTTGGGGGTGCTGGGAGCAGGGGGTTTAAGTTTGGGGGTGGTGGGGTCAGTTTGGGGGTGGGGGGTCAGTTTGGGGTGGGGGGGTCAGTCTAGGTTGTGGGGGTCAGTTTGGGGTTTGGGGGTCATTTTGGGGTGGGGGGGTCAGTCGGGGTCAGTTTGGGGTGTGGGGTCAGTTTGGGGGGGGGGTCAGTCTGGGGGGGTCAGTCTGGGGGTCAGTCTGGGGGTCAGTTTGGGGTGTGGGGGTCAGTTTGGGGTGTGGGGTCAGTTTGGGGTGTGGGGGGTCAGTCTGGGGTGTGGGGGTCAGTCTGGGGGTCAGTCTGGGGGTCAGTTTGGGGTGTGGGGGTCAGTTTGGGGTGTGGGGTCAGTTTGGGGTGGGGGGGTCAGTCTGGGGGTCAGTTTGGGGGGTGGGGGTCAGTTTGGGGTGTGGGGGTCAGTCGGGGGGTCATTTTGGGGTGTGGGGTCAGTTTAGGGGTGGGGGGTCAGTCTGGGGGTCAGTCTGGGGTGTGGGGGTCAGTGTGGGGTGTGGGGGGTCAGTTTGGGGTGTGGGGGGTCAGTGTGGGGGTCATTTTGGGGTGGGGGGTCAGTTTGGGGTGTGGGGTCAGTTTAGGGGTGTGGGGGTCAGTCTGGGGGTCAGTTTGGGGTGTGGGGTCAGTCTGGGGGTCAGTTTGGGGTGTGGGGGGTCAGTTTGGGGTGTGGGGGGTCAGTTTGGGGTGTGGGGTCAGTTTAGGGGTGTGGGGGTCAGTCTGGGGGTCAGTTTGGGGTGTGGGGTCAGTTTGGGGTGTGGGGGTCAGTCTGGGGGTCAGTTTGGGGTGTGGGGGGTCAGTTTGGGGTGTGGGGTCAGTTTAGGGGTGTGGGGGTCAGTCTGGGGGTCAGTTTAGGGGTGTGGGGTCAGTTTAGGGGTGGGGGGTCAGTTTGGGGTGTGGGGTCAGTTTAGGGGTGTGGGGTCAGTTTGGGGTGTGGGGTCAGTTTAGGGGTGTGGGGTCAGTTTAGGGGTCAGTTTGGGGTGTGGGGTCAGTTTGGGGTGTGGGGGTCAGTGTGGGGTGTGGGGTCAGTTTAGGGGTCAGTGTGGGGTGTGGGGGTCAGTCTGGGGGTCAGTTTAGGGGTGTGGGGTCAGTTTAGGGGTCAGTTTGGGGTGGGGGGTCAGTTTGGGGTGTGGGGGGTCAGTTTGGGGTGTGGGGTCAGTTTAGGGGTGGGGGGTGTGGGGTCAGTTTGGGGTGTGGGGTCAGTTTAGGGGTGTGGGGTCAGTTTAGGGGTCAGTTTGGGGTGTGGGGTCAGTTTGGGGTGTGGGGTCAGTTTAGGGGTGTGGGGGTCAGTTTAGGGGTGTGGGGTCAGTCTGGGGGTCAGTTTGGGGTGTGGGGTCAGTTTAGGGGTGTGGGGTCAGTTTAGGGGTGGGGGGTCAGTTTAGGGGTGTGGGGTCAGTTTGGGGTGGGGGGTCAGTTTAGGGGTGGGGGGTCAGTCTGGGGGTCAGTTTGGGGTGTGGGGGTTAGTTTGGGGGGGGTCAGTCTGGGGGTCAGTTTGGGGTGTGGGGTCAGTTTAGGGGTGTGGGGGTCAGTCTGGGGGTCAGTTTGGGGTGTGGGGTCAGTTTGGGGTGGGGGGTCAGTCTGGGGGTCAGTTTGGGGTGTGGGGTCAGTTTGGGGGTCAGTCTGGGGGTCAGTTTGGGGTGTGGGGTCAGTTTGGGGTGTGGGGTCAGTTTAGGGGTGTGGGGTCAGTTTGGGGTGTGGGGTCAGTCTGGGGGTCAGTTTGGGGTGTGGGGTCAGTGTGGGGGTCAGTTTGGGGTGTGGGGTCAGTTTAGGGGTCAGTTTAGGGGTGTGGGGTCAGTTTGCGGTGTGGGGTCAGTTTGGGGTGTGGGGTCAGTCTGGGGGTCAGTTTGGGGTGTGGGGTCAGTTTAGGGGTGTGGGGTCAGTTTAGGGGTGTGGGGTCAGTTTGGGGTGTGGGGTCAGTTTAGGGGTCAGTTTAGGGGTGTGGGGTCAGTTTGGGGTGTGGGGTCAGTTTGGGGTGTGGGGTCAGTGTGGGGGTGACGCGGTGCTGTCCCCGCAGTGTCCCCGGCGCTGGTGGGGGCAGAGCCCTCGGTGCCGCTGTCCCCGGGCCGGCCGGGCCCCCAGGCGGCCGAGGGGGCCCCGTTCAGCTGCACGTGAGTCGGGGGCCAGCGGCCCCTCGTGTCCCCCTGGGCCACCCAGTGCCCCCCAGTGTCCCTCTGTGTCACCCAGTGTCCCCTTGTGTCACCCAGTGCCCCTTTGTGTCCCACCCAGTGTCCCCTTGTGTCACCCAGCGGCCCCTCGTGTCCCCCTGGGCCACCCAGTGTCCCCTTGTGTCACCCAGTGTCCCCCAGTGTCCCCTTGTGTCACCCAGTGTCCCTCTGTGCCACCCGGTGTCCCCTTGTGTCACCCAGTGTCCCCCAGTGTCCCCTTGTGTCACCCAGTGTCCCTCTGTGCCACCCGGTGTCCCCTTGTGTCACCCAGTGTCCCCTTGTGTCACCCAGCGGCCCCTCATGTCCTTCTGTGTCACCCCAGCATCCCGTGTCCCACCCAGTGCCCCCTTGTGTCCCACCCAGTGTCCCACCCTGTGTCGCCTTGTGTCACCCAGTGTCCCCCTGTGTCCGTGTCACCCAGTGTCCCCTGTGTCACCCAATGCCCCCTTGTATCCTTCTGTGTCACCCTAGTGTCCCCTTGTGTCACCCAGTGTCCCCTTGTGTCCCCCTGTGTCACCCAGTGTCCCCTTGTGTCCCTTTGTGTCCCACCCAGTGTCTCTCCGTGTCACCCCAGTGTCCCTCTGTGTCCCCTCGTGTCCCTTTGTGCCACCCAGTGCCCCCTTGTGTCCCACCCAGTGTCCCTCTGTGTCCCCCTGCATCACCCAGTGTCCCCTTGTGTCCGTGTCACCCAGTGTCCCCTTGTGTCACCCAGCGGCCCCTCGTGTCCCCCTGGGTCACCCAGTGCCCCCTTGTGTCACCCAGTGTCCCCCAGTGTCCCCTTGTGTCACCCAGTGTCCCTCTGTGCCACCCGGTGTCCCCTTGTGTCACCCAGTGTCCCCTTGTGTCACCCAGTGTCCCCCTGTGTCCGTGTCACCCAGTGTCCCCTGTGTCACCCAATGCCCCCTTGTATCCTTCTGTGTCACCCTAGTGTCCCATTGTGTCACCCAGTGTCCCCTTGTGTCCCCCTGTGTCACCCAGTGTCCACTTGTGTCCCTTTGTGTCCCACCCAGTGTCCCTCTGTGTCACCCCAGCATCCCCTTGGGTCCCTCTGTGTCACCCCAGTGTCCCCTTGTGTCCCCTTGTGTCACCCAGTGTCCCTCTGTGTCCCACCCAGTGTCCCACCCTGTGTCCCCCTGTGTCACCCAGCGGCCCCTTGTATCCCTCTGTGTCACCCCAGTGTCCCCTCCTGTCCCTTCGTGTCACCCAGGGTCCCCTTGTGTCACCCCAGTGCCCCCTCGTGTCCCTTTGTGTCCCACCCAGTGTCCCCCTGTGTCACCCCAGTGTCCCCATGTGTCACCCCAGTGTCCCCATGTGTCACCCAAGTGTCCCCTCATGTCCCCCTGTGTCACCCCAGTGTCCCCCTGTGTCACCCCAGTGTCCCCTTGGGTCCCTTTGTGTCACCCCAGTGTCCCCTCATGTCCCTCTGTGTCACTCAGTGTCCCCTTGGGTCCCACCCAGTGTCCCCTTGTGTCACCCTGTGTCCCCCATGTCCCACCCAGTGTCCCCCAGTGTCCCCTTGGGTCCCACCCAGTGTCCCCTTGTGTCACCCTGTGTCCCCCATGTCCCACCCAGTGTCCCCCTGTGTCCCCCCATGTCCCACCCAGTGTCCCCCTGTGTCCCCCAGTGTCCCTCTGTGTCCCCCCATGTCCCACCCAGTGTCCCCTTGTGTCACCCCAGTGTCCCCCAGAGTCCCCCAGTGTCCCTCTGTGTCCCCCATGTCCCACCCAGTGTCCCCCTGACCGTTGTCTCCGTGTCCCCCTCGATGTCCCCCCGTCCCTGTGTCACCCCCCGCTGTGCTGTGACCGTGTCCCTGCAGCGTCCCCTGTCCCAGTCACCGTGTCCTGCTGTCCCCCTGTCCTGCTGTCCCGCTGTCTCTCTGTCCTGCTGTCCCTCTGTCCTGCTGTCCCCCTGTCCTGCTGTCCCGCTGTCTCTCTGTCCCGCTGTCTCTCTGTCCTGCTGTCCCCCTGTCCCCCCCGGTGGCGCTGTCTGGGTGTCCCCCGGGTGTCCCCGTGCCGGTGACGCTGTCCCCGTGTCCCCAGGGCCGGGCGGAAGGACAAGGCCGTGGACCCGGTGGAGTGGTCAGTGCGGGACGTGGTGGAGTATTTCACCGAGGCCGGCTTCCCCGAGCAGGCCGGGGCCTTCCAGGAGCAGGTGGGGCCACCCCTGTCACCCCTGTCACCCCTGGGTGTCCCTCCATGGGCAGCTGGGGTCACCCCTGTCACCCCTGTCACCCCTGTCCCCTCTGGGTGTCCCTCCAGGGGCAGCTGGGGCCACCCCTGTCACCCCTGTCCCCTCTGGGTGTCCCTCCAGGGGCAGCTGGGGTCACCCCTGTCACCCCTGTCCCCTCTGGGTGTCCCTCCAGGGGCAGCTGGGGCCACCCCTGTCACCCCTGTCCCCTCTGGGTGTCCCTCCAGGGGCAGCTGGGGTCACCCCTGTCACCCCTGTCCCCTCTGGGTGTCCCTCCAGGGGCAGCTGGGGCCACCCCTGTCACCCCTGTCCCCTCTGGGTGTCCCTCCAGGGGCAGCTGGGGTCACCCCTGTCACCCCTGTCCCCTCTGGGTGTCCCTCCAGGGGCAGCTGGGGCCACCCCTGTCACCCCTGTCCCCTCTGGGTGTCCCTCCATGGGCAGCTGGGGTCACCCCTGTCACCCCTGTCACCCCTGTCACCCCTGTCACCCCTGGGTGTCCCTCCATGGGCAGGTGGGGCCACCCCTGTCCCCTCTGGCAGGTGTCCCTCCATGGGCAGGTGGGGCCACCCCTGTCACCCCTGGGTGTCCCTCCAGGGGCAGCTGGGGTCACCCCTGCCACCCCTGTCCCCTCTGGGTGTCCCTCCATGGGCAGCTGGGGTCACCCCTGCCACCCCTGTCACCCCTGGGTGTCCCTCCAGGAGCAGCTGGGGCCACCCCTGTCACCCCTGTCCCCTCTGGGTGTCCCTCCAGGGGCAGCTGGGGTCACCCCTGTCACCCCTGTCCCCTCTGGGTGTCCCTCCATGGGCAGGTGGGGCCACCCCTGTCACCCCTGTCCCCTCTGGGTGTCCCTCCATGGGCAGGTGGGGCCACCCCTGTCCCCTCTGGGTGTCCCTCCAGGGGCAGCTGGGGTCACCCCTGTCACCCCTGTCCCCTCTGGGTGTCCCTCCAGGAGCAGGTGGGGTCACCCCTGTCACCCCTGTCACCCCTGGGTGTCCCTCCAGGAGCAGGTGGGGTCACCCCTGTCACCCCTGTCCCCTCTGGGTGTCCCTCCAGGGGCAGGTGGGGCCACCCCTGTCACCCCTGTCACCCCTGTCACCCCTGTCACCCCTGGGTGTCCCTCCATGGGCAGGTGGGGCCACCCCTGTCCCCTCTGGGTGTCCCTCCAGGGGCAGCTGGGGTCACTCCTGTCCCCTCTGGGTGTCCCTCCAGGGGCAGGTGGGGCCACCCCTGTCACCCCTGTCACCCCTGTCACCCCTGTCACCCCTGGGTGTCCCTCCAGGAGCAGGTGGGGCCACCCCTGTCACCCCTGTCCCCTCTGGGTGTCCCTCCAGGGGCAGGTGGGGCCACCCCTGTCACCCCTGGGTGTCCCTCCAGGGGCAGCTGGGGCCACCCCTGTCACCCTTGTCACCCCTGGGTGTCCCTCCATGGGCAGGTGGGGTCACCCCTGTCACCCCTGTCCCCTCTGGGTGTCCCTCCAGGGGCAGCTGGGGCCACCCCTGTCACCCCCAGTGTCCCCACAGTGTCCCCAGGGCTCCCTCAAGAACAACCCCCCCCCCCAATTTCTCCATGTCCCCTCCGTCCCTGGGGGTGTCCCCTCCATCTCTGGGGGTGTCCCCTCCGTCCCTGGGGGTGTCCCCTCCGTCCCTGGGGGTGTCCCCAAGTTGTCCCCCGTATTTTCCCCACAGACCCCCCCGCCCCTCCCCATCCCCTGGGCCACCCCGGAGCCCATCCCCCCCTCCCCATGGCTGTCCCCTCACTGTCCCCCACTGTGGGGTGTCCCCTCATGGCCCCCATGTCCCTTTGTCCCCGCAGGTGTCCCCACACCCCATTTCCCCCACAGACACCCCCACCCCTCCTCACCCCACCCTCCTCCATCGCCCAGGGCTGCTCCGGCTTCCATCCCCCGCTGTCCCCTCTGGGGGTGTCCCTGCTGTCCCCTCCCCTGCTGTCCCCTCCCCCGCTGTCCCCTCTGGGGGTGTCCCCAGGAGATCGACAGCAGCTCGGCACTGCTGATGCAGAGGGGCTGATGTGCTCAGGGGCTCTCCATCCCCCTGTGTCCCATGGGTGTCCCATGGGTGTCCCCTGTCCCCTGGGTGTCCCTTGGGTGTCCCCGGGGTGTCCCTGTGGCTGTCCCCTGTCCCCTGGCTGTCCCCTGTCCCTCTGTGTCCCTCACTGTCCCCACTGTCCCCAGGAGATCGATGGCAGCTCGCTGCTGCTGATGTAGAGGGGCCGATGTGCTCAGGGGCTCTCCATCCCCCTGTGTCCCATGGGTGCCCCTGTCCCCTGGGTGTCCCTTGGGTGTCCCCTGGGTGCCCCCTGTCCCCTGGGTGTCCCCTGGGTGTCCCCTGTCCCTTACTGTCCCTCTGTGTCCCTCACTGTCCCCGCTGTCCCTGTCTGTCCCCAGGAGAAGGACAGCAGCTCGGCACTGCTGATGCAGAGGGGCTGATGTGCTCAGGGGCTCTCCATCCGCCTGGGTCCCATGGGTGTCCCCTGTCCCCTGGGTGTCCCCTGGCTGTCCCTTGGGTGTCCCCTGGCTGTCCCCTGTCCCTCTGTGTCCCTCACTGTCCCCGCTGTCCCCAGGAGATCGACGGCAAGTCGCTGCTGCTGATGCAGAGGGCCGACGTGCTCACGGGGCTCTCCATCCGCCTGGGCCCCGCGCTCAAGATCTACGAGTACCACGTGAAGCTGCTGCAGCGCAGCCACTTCCAGGACGAGGAGCCCCCCCCGGAGCCCTTCCCGGCCTGAACCCCCCCCCCAGACCCGGGGGGACACCCCCAGACCCGGGGGGACACCCCCAGACCCACTGGGACACCCCCAGACCCACTGGGGCACCCCGGTATCCGGGAGGGCTCCTCCCCCCCCCGCTGCTGCACACAGAGACTTTGGGGGGTGGGCAAGGGGGGGTCCCACCCCTTTTTTTTTGGGGGGGGGGGTCTCCCCTCTCTTTGGGGGGAGCTCCCATCGCTACTTTGGGGGGGGCATCGCCTCTCTTTAGGGTCCCGCCTCTATTTTTGGGGGGGTCCCACCCTTCTTTGAGGGATCCCATCTCTCTCTCTGAGGGGGTCTCATCTCTATTTTTGGGGGGGGTCCCATCTCTACCCCCCCCTATTTTGGGGGTCCCACCCCTTTTTGAGGGGGGGGTCTCTCTTTTGGGGGGGGGCACTTCTCTAGGGGGACACTCCTCTTTTGGGGGGGGGTCCCACCCCTCTTTTGGGGTGGCTTCTCTTTTGGGGGGGGTCCCACCCCTTATTTGGGGGGGTTGCCTCTCTTTTGGGGGGGGGTCCCACCCCTCTTTTGGGGGAGGGGTTTCTCTTTGGGGGACCCCTCTTTTAGGGGGTCACGTCTCTTCGGAGGGGGCCCACCCCTCTCTTTTGGGGCTCACCCCTCTTTTTGGGGGGGGGGTCACCTCTCTATGGGGCACACTGGGGGTGGGGACACCCCACTCCTTGTGGGGGTCACCCATCTTTTGGGGGGGGGGGTGTCACCTTCTTTTGGGGGGGGGGTCACCCCTCCTTGAGGGAGCGCCCCCTTTTTAGGGGATCCCCCTTTTCTTTGGGGGGGGGGGGATTTTTACCATGGGGGGAGGGGGTTGGGGGGGGCTCTGCCCGGAGATGTTTTAACCTTCCCCAGCCTGTGCCCCCTCCCCTCCACCCCCCCTCCCCAAATTGGGGTGCGGCCCCCCCCCACCCCTAAACCCCCCCCCCCCCGCAGTCTGTGCCCCTCCCCCCTTCCCCGGGCCTGGCTCGTTTTGGGTTTTTTTAAAGAAAAACGGAAAAAAATAAAATGGATAAATAGAAAACCTGGGGGCGTCTTTTGGGGGGGGGGTGTGATATCCCGCCCCTCCCCCCCCCCCATTTGGGGGGGTTTGGGTGGAATTGGGGGGGATTTGGGGGTGGGCTCGGGGAACCCCCCCCAGTGAGGGGAGGGTGCTGCGCATGCGCCGGTCCTCCTGGCCGCCAGGGGGCGCCTGCGCCGCTCGCCCCCCCGCCACGGGGGAGCCCCACCGCTCCTCTGCGCATGCGCCGGTCCTCCTGCCCGCCAGGGGGCACCTACACCACTCGCCCCCTGACGGGGCCCCCTCCGCCCCTCTGCGCATGCGCCGGTTCCGATGTGAGGCCGCCACGTTCCCTACGGCGGCCGCCAGGGCCCAAAAGGCCCGCTCCGTAAACGAGCCTCGGCTGCCCCAAAATACCCCCAGCGGCCCTAAACTGCCCCAAACACCCCTAAAACAGCCTCGGGCTTCACTAAAGGAGCCACAACTGCCCCCAAACCGGCCTAAACTGCCCCAAAACCAGCCTCAGACGCCACTAAAGCCATAAATACACCAAAACTGCCCCAAACACCCCTAAAACAGCCTCGGGCTTGACTAACGGAGCCACAACTGCCCCCAAACCGGCCTAAACTGCCCCAAAACAGCCTCAGACGCCACTGAAGCCATAAATACCCCAAAACTGCCCCAAACACCCCCTAATGTGCTTCGAACCGCTCTAAAACATCCTCAGCCCCCCCATACGACCCTCCCGACCCCCAGAAGCCCTAAAAAAGCCGTAATTCCCCCCAAACGCCGCTAAACCCCCAAAAATGTTTATTTAGGAATCGCGCCCCCCCCCACCGTGCCCCCCTACGGCGGCCGGTGAGGTCCAGAAGACCCCGCCCCGCGGGCCCCGCGCATGCGCAGACGCTGTTCTAGAGGAAGATGGCGGCGTCCTGTGCCCTGGTTCTCTTCCCCCCCCCCCAAACTACGGCGGCTGAGGAGGCCAATAAACCTCTGTACGTTACCCCCCCCTTGTCTGCCCCGTGTCCCTCGTTCATACGGCGGCCGGAGAGGCCCAAAAGCCCCTGTGTTCCCCCCATCCCCCTCCCCCGAATCAGCTCCGCCTTCGCTTCCCTACGGCGGCCGGACAGGCCCAAAGCCCCTCCGCTGCGCGCATGCGCAATGCTCGTTCCCCGTGAAGATGGCGGTGCCCGCCTGTTCTCCTTTCGTACGGCGGCCAGCGAGGCCAAAAGGCCGGCGTGCCCTTTCCGCACACCTGTGGCGTTCCTACAGCGGCCAAAGGGACCCCAACCCCCCCCCCCCCGGCCTCCCTTCAGCTCCCCCCATCTACAGCGGCCGGTGAGGCTCAGAACACCCGCCCGTTGCTCCGCGCATGCGCAGTGGCTGCCGCATGGAAAAGATGGCGGCGCCCTGAACCCCAAGAGCGCTTTGCGCCTGCGCGGTGCCCGCTGTAGGGAAAAGATGGCGGCGCCCTGAACCCCCAGGAACGCTCTGCGCCTGCGCAGTGCCCGCTGTGAGGTAAAGATGGCGGCGCCCTGAACACCAGCAGCGTTCCGCGCCTTCGCAGTGCCGCTGCAGGAAAAGATGGCGGCGCCCGGAACCCCAAGAGCGCTCTGCGCCTGCGCCCCAGTACGGGGGGAAAAGATGGCGGTGCCCAGAACCCCCCCAAGAGCGCTCTGCGCTTGCGCAGTGCCCCTGCAGGGAAAAGATGGCGGCGCCCCAGACCCCCAGGAACACTCTGCGCCTGCACAGAGTTTGCCGCAGGGAAAAGATGGCGGCGCCCTGAACCCCCGAGAGCGCTTTGCGCTTGCGCAGTGCCGCTGTAGGAAAATATGGCGGCGCCCAGAACACTCAAGAGCGCTCTGCGCCTGCGCGCCAGTACGGGGGGAAAAGATGGCGGTGCCCAGAACCCCCCCAAGAGCGCTCTGCGCTTGCGCAGTGCCCGCCGTAGGAAAAGATGGCGGCGCCCTGAACCCCCCCAGGAACGCTCCGCGCCTGCGCAGTGCCGCTGCAGGGCAAAAATGGCGGCGCCCCAGACCCCCCAGGACCACTGCGCCTGCACAGAGTTCGCTGCAGGGAAAAGATGGCGGCGCCCTGAACCCCCGAGAGCGCTTTGCGCTTGCGCAGTGCCGCTGTAGGAAAATATGGCGGCGCCCAGAACACTCAAGAGCGCTCTGCGCCTGCGCAGTGCCCGCTGTAAAGTAAAGATGGCGGCGCCCTGAACACCAACAGCGTTCCGCGCCTGCGCAGTGCCCGCTGCAGGGAAAAGATGGCGGCGCCCTGAACCCCCAGGAACGCTCCGCGCCTGCGCAGTGCCGCTGTACGGTAAAGATGGCGGCGCCCCAGACCCCCAGGAACACTCTGCGCCTGCACAGAGTTCGCTGCAGGGAAAAGATGGCGGCGCCCTGAACCCCCAAGAGCGCTTTGCGCTTGCGCAGTGCCGCTGCAGGAAAAGATGGCGGCGCCCGGAACCTCAAGCGCGCTCTGCGCCTGCGCACCAGTACGGGGGGAAAAGATGGCGGTGCCCAGAACCCCCCCAAGAGCGCTCTGCGCCTGCGCAGTGCCCGCCGTAGGAAAAGATGGCGGCGCCCTGAACCCCCCCCCCAGGAACGCTCCGCGCCTGCGCAGTGCCGCTGCGGGGCAAAAATGGCGGCGCCCTGAACCCCCAGGAACGCTCCGCGCCTGCGCAGTGCCCGCTGTGAGGTAAAGATGGCGGCGCCCAGCCCCTCCACCCCTCTCCGCGCCTGCGCAGTGCCGCTGCAGGGCAAAAATGGCGGCGCCCTGAACCACCAGGAACGCTCCGCGCCTGCGCAGTGCCGCCGTACGGTTAAAGATGGCGGCGCCCAGCCCCTCCACCCCTCTCCGCGCCTGCGCAGTGCCGCCGTACGCTTAAAGATGGCGGCGCCCAGCCCCTCCACCCCTCTCCGCGCCTGCGCACTGCCGCCGTACGCTTAAAGATGGCGGCGCCCAGCCCCTCCACCCCTCTCCGCGCCTGCGCAGTGCCCGCTGCAGCGCAAAGATGGCGGCGCCCTCCCTCCCTACGGCGGCCGGCGGGGGCCGCAAGCCCCGCCCCGCGCGGGCGCGGCGCATGCGCGGCGCGGGGGGGGAAGATGGCGGCGTCCTCGCTGGAGCAGAAGCTGTCGCGGCTGGAGGCGAAGCTGAAGCAGGAGAACCGCGAGGCGCGGCGGAGAATCGACCTCAACCTCGACATCGGCCCCGCCCGCGCCCGCCCCAGTACGGGGGGACCGGGGAGGGACCGGGGGGGGACCGGGGAGGGACCGGGGAGGGAGCGGGGGGGGACCGGGGAGGGAGCGGGGGGAGCGGCCCCGGGGGTGGGGGGGGGAGGCCGCGGGGAGGGGGGGGGGGGAGGGGAGGGCGCTGTGAGGGGCTGAGGGGGGGGTGGGGGGGGTGGGGGGCGGCCTAGGCAGGTTTGGGGAGATTTGGGGCGGTTGGGAAGGTTTGGGGCGGTTTGGGGCGATTTGGGGAGATTTGGGAAGGTTTGGGGAGATTTGGGGAGATTTTGGGCAGTCTAGGGAGATTTGGGGGGGTTGGGGCGGTTTGGGGCAGATTTGGGGCGGTTTAGGGCCATTTTGGGGCAGTTTAGGGAGATTTGGGGCAATTTGGGGCAATTTGGGGAGGTTTGGGGCAGTTTAGGGCAATTTGGGGCGATTTGGGGAGATTTGAGGAGATTTGGGGCGATTTGGGGCGGTTTAGGGAGGTTTAGGGAGGTTTGGGGAGATTTGGGGCGGTTTGGGGAGATTTGGGGCAGTTTAGGGAGGTTTGGGGCGATTTGGGGCAGGTTGGGAAGGTTTGGGGCGGTTTGGGGCGATTTGGGGAGATTTGGGGAGATTTGGGGAGATTTTGGGCAGTTTAGGGAGATTTGGGGAGATTTGGGAAGATTTGGGGCGGTTTGGGGAGATTTTGGGGGGGTTGGGGCGGTTTAGGGCCATTTTGGGGCAGTTTAGGGAGATTTGGGGAGATTTTGGGCGGTTTAGGGAGGTTTGGGGAGATTTGGGGCAGTTTGGGGAGATTTGGGGAGGTTTGAGGAGATTTGGGGCGGTTTGGGGAGGTTTAGGGAGATTTGGGGAGGTTTGGGGCAGGTTTGGGGCGGTTTAGGGCCATTTTGGGGCGATTTGGGGCAGGTTGGGGAGATTTGGGGCGGTTTAGGGCCATTTTGGGGCAGTTTAGGGAGATTTGGGGCGATTTGGGACAGTTTAGGGCCATTTTGGGGCGGTTTAGGGAGACTTGGGGCAGGTTGGGAAGATTTGGGGCGGTTTAGGGAGGTTTGGGGAGATTTGGGGCGGTTTGGGGCGGTTTGGGGCAGTTTAGGGAGATTGGGGGCGATTTGGGGAGATTTGAGGAGATTTGGGGCAGTTTGGGGCGATTTGGGGAGATTTGAGGAGATTTGGGGCAGTTTGGGGAGATTTGGGGAGATTTGAGGAGATTTGGGGCAGTTTAGGGCCATTTTGGGGCGGTTTAGGGAGAATTGGGGAGGTTTGGGGAGATTTGGGGAGGTTTGGAAAGATTTGGGGCGGTTTGGGGAGATTTGGGGAGATTTGGGGCAGTTTAGGGAGGTTTGGGGCGATTTGGGGCAGTTTAGGGAGATTTGGGGCAGGTTGGGAAGATTTGGGGAGGTTTGGGGAGATTTGGGGCGATTTGGGGCGATTTGGGGCGGTTTAGGGCCATTTTGGGGCAGTTTGGGACGATTTGGGGCGGTTTGCGGAGATTTGGGGAGGTTTGGGGCGATTTTGGGGCAGTTTAGGGAGGTTTGGGGCAGGTTTGGGGAGATTTGGGGAGGTTTGGGGCGGTTTGGGGCGATTTGGGGTAGTTTAGGGCGATTTGGGGAGATTTGGGGCGGTTTTAGGGCCATTTTGGGGCAGTTTAGGGAGATTTGGGGCAGGTTTGGGGCGGTTTGGGGAGATTTGGGGCGGTTTGGGGCGATTTTGGAGATTGGGGGAGATTTGGGGCAGTTCAGGGCAATTTAGGGCGGTTTGGGGAGATTTGGGGCGGTTTAGGGAGATTTGGGGCGATTTTGGGGCAGTTTAGGGAGGTTTGGGGAGATTTGGGGAGATTTGAGATTTGGGGCAGTTTAGGGCCATTTTGGGGTGGTTTGGGGAGATTTGGGGCGGTTTAGGGCCATTTTGGGGTGGTTTGGGGAGATTTGGGGCGGTTTAGGGCCATTTTGGGGCAGTTTGGGGAGATTTAGGGAGATTTGGGGAGATTTTGGGGCGGTTCTGGGATGTTTGGGGAGCTTCGGGGATGTTTGGGGCAGTTTCGGGCCGTTTTGGGGCCGTTCAGGGTTGTTCGGGGGGTTTGGGGTTTTTGGGGCAGTTTCGGGAGATTTGGGGCCGTTCTGGGGTGTTTGGGGCAGTTCAGGGATTTTTCGGGGAGTCCTGGGTCGTTTGGGGGTTTTGGGGCAGTTTAGGGACATTTTTGGGGCGATTCTGGGTTCTTGGGGGTTTTTTGGGGCAGTTTAGGGATTTTTGGGGCAGTTTGGGGCCATTTTGGGGCCGTTCTGGGTTGCCTGGGACGGGTTTGGGGCAGTTTAGGGATATTTTGGGGCAGTTCTGGGATGTTGGGGGGGTTCAGGAGTTTTGGGGCGGTTCTGGGTTGTTTGGGGCAGGTTTGGGGTTTTTTGGGGCAGTTTGGGGCCATTTTGGGGCCGTTCTGGGCTGTTTGGGGGGTTTGGGGATGTTTGGGGCAGTTTAGGAATTTTTGGGGCGGTTCTGGGGTCTTGGGGGGTTTGGGGCAGTTCTGGGACATTTTGGGGCGGTTTAGGGAGATTTGGGGCGGTTTTGGGTTGTCTGGGGCAGGTTTGGGGTGTTTGGGGCAGTTTAGGGACATTTGGGGCGATTCTGGGTTCTTGGGGGTTTTTTGGGGCAGTTTAGGGCCATTTTGGGGCAGTTCTGGGTTGTTCGGAGGTTTTTGGGGCAGTTTAGGGATTTTTGGGGCAGTTTGGGGCCATTTTGGGGCTGTTCTGGGTTGCCTGGGACGGTTTGGGGCAGTTTAGGGATATTTTGGGGCAGTTCTGGGATGTTGGGGGGGTTCGGGAGTTTTGGGGCAGTTTGGGGCCATTTTGGGGCGGTTTGGGTTGTTTGGGGCAGTTCAGGGACATTTGGGGTGATTCTGGGTTGTTTGGGGTTTTTTGGGGCACTTTAGGGATTTTTGGGGCAGTTTGGGGCCATTTGGGGCGGTTCTGGGTTGTTTGGGGTAGTTTTGGGGTGTTTGGGGCAGTTTAGGGATTTTTGGGGCAGTTTGGGGCCATTTTGGGGCCGTTCTGGGTTGTCTGGGGTAGTTTTGGGGTGTTTGGGGCAGTTTAGGGATTTTTGGGGTGGTTCTGGGGTGTTGGGGGGTTTTGGGGCGGTTTAGGGAGATTTTGGGGCGGTTTAGGGAGATTTGGGGCGGTTCTGGGGTTTTTGGGGCAGTTTTGGGCCATCTTGGGGCAGTTCTGGGTTTTGGGGGGGGGTTCAGGGGTTTTGGGGTAGTTTCGGGACATTTGGGGCGATTCTGGGTTGTTGGGGGTTTTTTGGGGCGGTTTAGGGCCATTTTGGGGCAGTTCTGGGTTGTTTGGGGCAGTTCTGGGACATTTTGGGGCGGTTCGAGGGGTTCGGGGATGTTTGGGGCAGTTTGGGGCCGTTCTGGGTTGTTTGGGGAAGTTTAGGGATTTTTCGGGAGTCTTGGGTCGTTTGGGGGTTTTTGGGGCAGTTTGGGGCCATTTTGGGGCCGTTCTGGGCTGTTTGGGGGTGTTTGGGGCAGTTTAGGGATTTTTGGGGCAGTTTAGGGATTTTTGGGGCAGTTCTGGGCTGTTTGGGACTTTTGGGGTTGTTCAGGGATTTTTGGGGCCATTCTGGTTGTTCGAGGAGGTTCGGGGGTGTTTG
>JAQMYR010000684.1:0-45061 GCA_028536675.1 Aphelocoma californica | reverse complement strand
GCAGAACTCAAACTGGGAGGGGCAGAACTCAAACTGGGAGGGGCAGAACTCAAACTGGGAGGGGCATTAATTAAACTGGGGGGGGGGAGGGGACCGAAATTTGGGGGACGGGGCTGAAATTGGGGGGTGGGGGAGGGGCGGGGAGGGAACTGGGAGGGAGGAAACGAATTTGGGGGGGGGGGAGGGGCAGGAATCCAATGGGGGAGGGGCAGGAAGGGATTGGGGGGGGGAGGGGGATTGAAATGGGGGGTGGGGGAGGGGCTTCAATTTGGAAAGGGGAGGGGGAGGGGAAAAGTGGGGGGGGGGGGAAGGGGGCAGCTCCCCCTCCCCCACCCCCCCCCTCCCCTCCCCCAGCCTGGAAAATTCCGGATGAACCCAGAAAATCCCTGGGGGGGGGGGGAGGGGAGGGGGAGGGGAGATGGGAGAGGGGGGTGGGACCCCTCCCCCCCCCCAAAAAAATCCCATTCCCGCCCCCCTCCCCCACCCCAGAGCCCCCCCAAAAACCCCACGGGGACCCCCCCCCCCATCCCCCCAAATTCCTGCGCTGGGTTTGGGGCAGTCCCAGTGCTCCCAGTACAGCCCCAGCGCTCCCAGTACAGTCCCAGTGCTCCCAGTACAGTCCCAGTGCTCCCAGTACAGCCCCAGTGCTCCCAGTACAGCCCCAGTGCTCCCAGTACAGCCCCAGTGTTCCCAGTACAGCCCCAGCGCTCCCAGTACAGCCCCAGTGTTCCCAGTACAGTCCCAGTGTTCCCAGTACACTCCCAGCGCTCCCAGTACAGTCCCAGTGCTCCCAGTACAGTCCCAGTGCTCCCAGTACAGCCCCAGCGCTCCCAGTACAGCCCCAGCGCTCCCAGTACACTCCCAGCGCTCCCAGTACAGCCCCAGTGCTCCCAGTACAGCCCCAGTGCTCCCAGTACAGCCCCAGTGCTCCCAGTACAGCCCCAGCGCTCCCAGTACACTCCCAGTGCTCCCAGTACAGCCCCAGTGCTCCCAGTACACCCCAGTGCTCCCAGTACACTCCCAGTGCTCCCAGTACAGCCCCAGCGCTCCCAGTACACTCCCAGTGCTCCCAGTACAGCCCCAGCGCTCCCAGTACAGTCCCAGTGCTCCCAGTACAGCCCCAGTGCTCCCAGTACAGCCCCAGCGCTCCCAGTACACTCCCAGTGCTCCCAGTACAGCCCCAGCGCTCCCAGTACAGTCCCAGTGCTCCCAGTACACTCCCAGTGCTCCCAGTACAGCCCCAGCGCTCCCAGTACACTCCCAGCGCTCCCAGTACAGCCCCAGCGCTCCCAGTACAGCCCCAGTGCTCCCAGTACAGCCCCAGTGCTCCCAGTACAGTCCCAGTGCTCCCAGTACACTCCCAGTGCTCCCAGTACAGCCCCAGTGCTCCCAGTACAGCCCCAGCGCTCCCAGTACACTCCCAGCGCTCCCAGTACAGCCCCAGCGCTCCCAGTACACTCCCAGCGCTCCCAGTACAGCCCCAGCGTTCCCAGTACAGCCCCAGTGTTCCCAGTACAGCCCCAGTGCTCCCAGTACACTCCCAGTGCTCCCAGTACAGCCCCAGTGCTCCCAGTACAGCCCCAGCGCTCCCAGTACACTCCCAGTGCTCCCAGTACAGCCCCAGCGCTCCCAGTACAGCCCCAGTGCTCCCAGTACACTCCCAGTGCTCCCAGTACAGCCCCAGCGTTCCCAGTACAGCCCCAGCGTTCCCAGTACAGCCCCAGTGTTCCCAGTACAGTCCCAGTTTTCCCAGTACACTCCCAGTGCTCCCAGTACAGCCCCAGTGTTCCCAGTACACTCCCAGCGCTCCCAGTACAGCCCCAGTGTTCCCTGTACACTCCCAGCGCTCCCAGTACAGCCCCAGTGCTCCCAGTACACTCCCAGCGCTCCCAGTACACTCCCAGTGCTCCCAGTACAGCCCCAGTGTTCCCAGTACACTCCCAGCGCTCCCAGTACAGCCCCAGCGCTCCCAGTACACTCCCAGTTTTCCCAGTACAGCCCCAGTGCTCCCAGTACACTCCCAGCGCTCCCAGTACACTCCCAGTGTTCCCAGTACAGCCCCAGCGCTCCCAGTACACTCCCAGCGCTCCCAGTACAGCCCCAGTGCTCCCAGTACACTCCCAGTGCTCCCAGTACAGCCCCAGCGCTCCCAGTACACTCCCAGTGTTCCCAGTACAGCCCCAGTGCTCCCAGTACACTCCCAGTGCTCCCAGTACAGCCCCAGTGCTCCCAGTACACTCCCAGTGCTCCCAGTACAGCCCCAGCGCTCCCAGTACAGTCCCAGTGCTCCCAGTACACTCCCAGTGCTCCCAGTACACTCCCAGTGCTCCCAGTACAGCCCCAGTGCTCCCAGTACACTCCCAGTGCTCCCAGTACAGTCCCAGTGCTCCCAGTACAGCCCCAGCGCTCCCAGTACAGTCCCAGTGCTCCCAGTACACTCCCAGTGCTCCCAGTACACTCCCAGCGTTCCCAGTACAGCCCCAGCGCTCCCAGTACACTCCCAGTGCTCCCAGTACACTCCCAGCGCTCCCAGTACAGCCCCAGTGCTCCCAGTACAGCCCCAGCGCTCCCAGTACAGCCCCAGTGTTCCCAGTACAGCCCCAGTGCTCCCAGTACAGCCCCAGTGTTCCCAGTACAGCCCCAGTGCTCCCAGTACAGCCCCAGTGCTCCCAGTACACTCCCAGTGCTCCCAGTACAGTCCCAGTGCTCCCAGTACAGCCCCAGCGCTCCCAGTACAGTCCCAGTGCTCCCAGTACACTCCCAGTGCTCCCAGTACACTCCCAGCGTTCCCAGTACAGCCCCAGCGCTCCCAGTACACTCCCAGTGCTCCCAGTACACTCCCAGCGCTCCCAGTACAGCCCCAGTGCTCCCAGTACAGCCCCAGTGCTCCCAGTACAGCCCCAGCGCTCCCAGTACAGCCCCAGTGCTCCCAGTACAGCCCCCCCAGCCCCCCCAAATTACCAGAGACCCCCCCTTAATTCCCTTCCCAGCCCCCAAAATGGCCCCGACCCCACGGAAAGGCCCAGAACGGCCCCAAAATGGCCCCAAAATGCCCCAAAATGGCCCTAAATGGCCCCAAAAACCACCCAACAACCCAAACCACCCCAAAATGGCCCCAAAAAGCCCCAAACTGCCCCAAAACTGCCCCAAAAACCACCCAACAACCCAAACCACCCCAAAATGGCCCTAAACTGCCCCAAAAACCCCAAAACCATCCCAGAACAACCCAGAGCTGCCCCAAAATGTCCCCAAACCGCCCCAAAAAGCCCCAACACCCCAGAACTGCCCCAAAAATCCCCAAACTGCCCCAAACACCCCAAAACAACCCAGAACGGCCCCAAAATGGCCCCAAACTGCCCCAAAAATCCCTAAACTGCCCCAAACATCCCCGAACCACCCAAAACGGCCCCAAAATGGCCCTAAACTGCCCCAAAAAAACCCCAAACGACCCAGAATCACCCCAAATGTCCCGAAACTGCCCCAAAACCCCTGAACCCCCCCCAAACCCCAGAACTGCCCCAAAAATCCCTAAACTGCCCCAAACACCCCAAAACTACCCCAAACAACCCAGAACGGCCCCAAAATGGCCCCAAACTGCCCCAAAAATCCCTAAACTGCCCCAAAAAACCCCCAACAACCCAGAATTGCCCCAAATGTCCCTAAACTGCCCCAAAACCCCTGAACCTCCCCCAACATCCCAGAATGGCCCCAAAATGGCCCTAAACTGCCCCAAACATCCTCGAACTGCCCCAAAATGTCCCAGAACTGCCCCAAAAAGCCCCAACAAACCCAGAACCGCCCCAAACCTGCCCCAAACATCCCTGAACCCCCCAAACAACCCAGAACGGCCCCAAAATGGCCCCAAACTGCCCCAAAACTGTCCCTAAGCTGCCCCAAAAGAGCCCAAATTTGTCCTCAGGACCCCCTCCCCCCACCCCCCCGGCCCCACAACCAACCCAGAACGGCCCCAAAACGGCCCTAAACTGCCCCAAAAACCACCCAACAACCCAGAACCGCCCCAAACCTGCCCCAAACACCCCAAAACTACCCCAAACAACCCAGAGCTGCCCCAAAATGGCCCGAAACTGCCCCAAATGTCCCCAAACCGCCCCAAACATCCCCAAACAACCCAGAACGGCCCCAAATGTCCCTAAACTGCCCCAAAACCCCTGAATCCCCCCAAACCCCAGAACTGCCCCAAAAATCCTTAAACTGCCCCAAACACCCCAAAACTACCCCAAACAATCCAGAACGGCCCCAAATGGCCCCAAACTGCCCCAAAAAAACCCCCAACAACCCAGAATCGCCCCAAATGTCCCTAAACTGCCCCAAAACCCCCGAACCTCCCCCAACATCCCAGAATGGCCCCAAAATGGCCCCAAACTGCCCCAAAAATCCCTAAACTGCCCCAAAAAACCCCGAACACCCCAGAACTGCCCCAAAAATCCCTGAACAACCCAAAAAGCCCCAAACAACCCAGAACGGCCCCAAAATGGCCCCAAACTGCCCCAAAAAACCCTAAAGTGCCCCAAAAAAACCCAACAATCCAGAACCGCCCCAAATGTCCCTAAACTACCCCAAAACCCCTGAACCTCCCCCCAAAACCCAGAACTGCCCCAAGATGGCCCTAAAATACCCCAAAAATCCCTAAACTGCCCCAAAAAACCCCCAAACAACCCAGAACGGCCCCAAAATGGCCCCAAACTGCCCCAAAAATCCCTAAACTGCCCCAAAAAACCCCAAACGACCCAGAATCACCCCAAATGTCCCGAAACTGCCCCAAAACCCCTGAACCCCCCCCAACCCCAGAACTGCCCCAAAAATCCCTAAACTGCCCCAAACACCCCAAAACTACCCCAAACAATCCAGAACTGCCCCAAAATGGCCCCAAACTGCCCCAAAAATCCCTAAACTGCCCCAAAAAACCCCCAACAACCCAGAACTGCCCCAAAAATCCCTGAACAACCCAAAAAGCCCCAAACAGCCCAGAACGGCCCCAAAATGGCCCCAAACTGCCCCAAAAAACCCCAAACGACCCAGAACCGTTCCAAAAATCCCTAAACTGCCCCAAAAACCTCCAAAGAACCCAGAACGGCCCCAAATGCCCCTAAAATACCCCAAACGACCCAGGAGTCCCCGAAAAATCCCCAAAACTGCCCCAAACAACCCAGAACGGCCCCAAAATGGCCCCAAACTGCCCCAAACCTGCCCCAAACATCCCCGAACCCCTCGAACCGCCCCAAAATGTCCCAGAACTGCCCCAAACCCCCCAAACAACCCAGAACTGCCCCAAAATGGCCCGAAACTGCCCCAAAAAGCCCCAAACCTGCCCCAAAAATCCCTAAACTGCACCAAAAACCCCCAACAACCCAGAATCGCCCCAAATGTCCCTAAACTGCCCCAAAACCCCTGAACCTCCCCCAACATCCCAGAATGGCCCCAAAATGGCCCTAAACTGCCCCAAACATCCTCGAACTGCCCCAAAATGTCCCAGAACTGCCCCAAAATGGCCCTAAACCGCCCCAAAAAGCCCCAACAACCCAGAACTGCCCCAAAAATCCCCAAACTGCCCCAAACACCCCAAAACTACCCCAGACAACCCAGAGCTGCCCCAAAATGGCCCCAAACTGCCCCAAAAATCCCTAAAGTGCCCCAAAAAACCCCGAACCACCCAAAACGGCCCCAAAATGGCCCTAAACTGCCCCAAAAAACCCCAAACGACCCAGAATCACCCCAAATGTCCCTGAACTGCCCCAAACAACCCAGAACGGCCCCAAAATGGCCCCAAACTGCCCCAAAAAGCCCCAAGACCC
This sequence comes from Aphelocoma californica, assembly GCA_028536675.1. Taxonomy (NCBI): domain Eukaryota; kingdom Metazoa; phylum Chordata; class Aves; order Passeriformes; family Corvidae; genus Aphelocoma; species Aphelocoma californica. The sequence continues at coordinate 39,248 of JAQMYR010000684.1, read as the reverse complement.
CAGAACCGCCCCAAACATCCCTAAACTGCCCCAAAAATCCAGGAACCCCCCGAACACCCCAGAACCCGCCCCAAATCTTCCTAAACTGCCCCAAAATGGCCCCAAACACCCCCGAACCTCCTCGAACAACCCAGAACGGCCCCAAAAATCCCTGAACAACCCCAAAAGTCCCAAACAGCCCAGAACTGCCCCAAAAATCCCTAAACTTCCCCGAACAACCCAGAACGGCCCTAAAATGGCCCCAAACTGCCCCAAACATCCCCGAACCCCTCGAACCGCCCCAAAATGTCCCAGAACTGCCCCAAACCCCCCAAACACCCCTGAACCGCCCCAAACCTGCCCCAAACACCCCAAAACTACCCCAAACAACCCAGAGCTGCCCCAAAATGGCCCGAAACTGCCCCAAATGTCCCCAAACTGCCCCAAACATCCCCGAACCACCCAAAACGGCCCCAAAATGGCCCTAAACTGCCCCAAAAAACCCCAAACCTGCCCCAAACAACCCAGAACTGCCCCAAAAAACCCCCAACAACCCAGAATTGCCCCAAATGTCCCTAAACTACCCCAAACACCCCAAACCTGCCCCAAAAACCTCCGAACAGCCCAGAACGGCCCCAAAATGGCCCCAAACTGCCCCAAAAAACCCCCAACAACCCAGAATTGCCCCAAATGTCCCTAAACTGCCCCAAAACCCCTGAACCTCCCCCAACATCCCAGAATGGCCCCAAAATGGCCCCAAACTGCCCCAAACCCCCCAAACAACCCAGAACTGCCCAAAAATCCCTAAACCGCCCCAAAAACCCCCAAACGACCCAGGACTCCCCGAAAAATCCCTGAACTGCCCCAAACACCCCAGAACCGCCCCAAATGGCCCTAAACTGCCCCAAAAACCCCGAACCCCCCGAACAACCCTGAACGGCCCCAAAATGGCCCCAAACTGCCCCAAACATCCCCGAAGCTCCCCAAACATCCCAGAACCGCCCCAAAATCTCCCCAAATCTCCCCAAACCGCCCAAATCGCCCCAAAACTCCCTAAATCTCCCCAAACCGCCCCAAATCGCCCTAAACTGCCCCAAATCGCCCCAAATCTCCGCAAACCGCCCCAAATCTTCCTAAACTGCCCCAAAATGGCCCTAAACCGCCCCAAATCTCCGCAAACCTCCCTAAATCTCCCCAAATCGCCCCAAACCTTCCCAACCTGCCCCAAATCGCCCCCAATCTCCCCAAACTGCCCCAAATCTCCCCAAATCTCCCCAAACCTCCCCAAACCGCCCCAAATCTCCCCAAACCGCCCTAAATCTTCCCAAATCTCCCTAAACTGCCCCAAAATGGCCCTAAACCGCCCCAAACCGCCCCAAATCTCCTCAAATCTCCCCAAATCGCCCCAAATTGCCCTAAACCTCCCCAAACCGCCCCAAACCTCCCCAAATCTCCCTAAATTGCCCCAAATCTCCCCAAACCTGCCCCAAACCGCCCCAAATCTCCCCAAATCTCCCCAAACCGCCCCAAATCGCCCTAAACTGCCCCAAATCGCCCCAAATCTCCGCAAACCGCCCCAAATCTTCCCAAACTGCCCCAAAATGGCCCTAAACCGCCCCAAATCTCCCCAAATCTCCCCAAACCGCCCCAAACCGCCCCAAATCTCCCCAATCTCCCCAAACCGCCCCAAATCTTCCCAACCTGCCCCAAGTCTCCCTAAACCGCCCCAAAATGGCCCTAAACTGTCCCAAATCGCCCCAAATCTCCCTAAACTGCCCCAAAATGGCCCTAAACCGCCCCAAACCGCCCCAAACCTCCCCAAACCTGCCCCAAATCTCCCCAAATCTCTCTAAACTGCCCCAAATCTCCCCAAACCGCCCCAAACCGCCCCAAATCTCCCTAAACTGCCCCAAATCTCCCCAAACCGCCCCAAATCGCCCTAAACTGCCCCAAAATGGCCCTAAACCGCCCCAAACCTCCCCAAATCTCCCCAAATCTCCCTAAACTGCCCAAAATCTCCCCAAATCTCCCCAAATCTCCCCAAATCGCCCCAAACCGCCCCAAACCTTCCCAACCTGCCCCAAATCGCCCCAAACCTCCCTAAACTGCCCCAAATCTCCCCAAACCTCCCCAATTCTCCCTAAACCGCCCCAAAATGGCCCTAAACTGCCCCAAATCTCCTCAAATCTCCCCAAACCTCCCTAAACCGCCCCAAATCTTCCCAACCTGCCCCAAATCTCCCTAAACTGCCCCAAATCTCCCCAAACCTGCCCCAAACCGCCCCAAATCTCCCCAAATCTCCCCAAACCGCCCCAAATCGCCCCAAAACTCCCTAAATCTCCCCAAACCGCCCCAAATCGCCCTAAACTGCCCCAAATCGCCCCAAATCTCCGCAAACCGCCCCAAATCTTCCCAACCTGCCCCAAAATGGCCCTAAACCGCCCCAAATCTCCGCAAACCTCCCTAAATCTCCCCAAATCGCCCCAAACCTTCCCAACCTGCCCCAAATCTCCCCAAATCTCCCCAAACCTCCCCAAACCGCCCCAAATCGCCCCAAATCTCCCTAAACTGCCCCAAAATGGCCCTAAACCGCCCCAAACCGCCCCAAATCTCCTCAAATCTCCCCAAATCGCCCCAAATTGCCCTAAACCTCCCCAAACCGCCCCAAACCTCCCCAAATCTCCCTAAACTGCCCCAAAACCGCCCCAAATCTCCCCAAATCGCCCCAAACCTCCCCAAATCTCCCCAAACCTACCTAGGCCGCCCCCCGCCCCCCCCACCCCCCCCTCAGCCCCTCACAGCGCCCTCCCCTCCCCCCCCCCCCCTCCCCGCGGCCTCCCCCCCCCCCACCCCCGGGGCCGCTCCCCCCGCTCCCCCCCCGGTTCCCCCCCGGTCCCTCCCCGCTCCCTCCCCGCTCCCCCCCCGCTCCCCCCCGGTCCCCCCGTACTGGGGCGGGCGCGGGCGGGGCCGATGTCGAGGTTGAGGTCGATTCTCCGCCGCGCCTCGCGGTTCTCCTGCTTCAGCTTCGCCTCCAGCCGCGACAGCTTCTGCTCCAGCGAGGACGCCGCCATCTTCCCCCCCCGCGCCGCGCATGCGCCGCGCCCGCGCGGGGCGGGGCTTGAGGCCCCCGCCGGCCGCCGTACGGAGGGAGGGCGCCGCCATCTTTGCGCTGCAGCGGGCACTGCGCAGGCGCGGAGAGGGGTGGAGGGGCTGGGCGCCGCCATCTTTAAGCGTACGGCGGCACTGCGCAGGCGCGGAGAGGGGTGGAGGGGCTGGGCGCCGCCATCTTTAACCGTACGGCGGCACTGCGCAGGCGCAGAGCGTTCCGGGGGATTCAGGGCGCCGCCATTTTTGCCCTGCAGCGGGCACTGCGCAGGCGCGGAGCGTACCTGGGGGGGTTCAGGGCGCCGCCATCTTTTCCTACGGCGGGCACTGCGCAAGCGCAGAGCGCTCTTGGGGGGGGGTTCTGGGCACCGCCATCTTTTCCCCCCTCCGTACTGGGGCGCAGGCGCAGAGCGCTCTTGGGGTTCCGGGCGCCGCCATCTTTTCCTGCAGCGGCACTGCGCAAGCGCAAAGCGCTCTTGGGGTTTCAGGGCGCCGCCATCTTTTCCCTGCAGCGAACTCTGTGCAGGCGCAGAGTGTTCCTGGGGGTCTGGGGTGCCGCCATCTTTTCCCTGCAGGGGCCCTGCGCAAGCGCAGAGCGCTCTTGGGGGGCTTCAGGGCGCCGCCATCTTTTTCCTGCAGCGGCACTGCGGAAGCGCAGAGCGCTCTTGAGTGTTCTGGGCGCCGCCATCTTTTCCCTGCAGCGGGCACTGCGCAGGCGCGGAACGCTGTTGGTGTTCTGGGCGCCGCCATCTTTACTTTACAGCGGGCACTGCGCAGGCGCAGAGCGCTCTTGGGGGTTCAGGGCGCCGCCATCTTTTCCCTGCAGCGAACTCTGTGCAGGCGCAGAGTGTTCCTGGGGGTCTGGGGCGCCGCCATCTTTTCCCTGCAGGGGCACTGCGCAAGCGCAGAGCGCTCTTGGGGGGGTCCTGGGCACCGCCATCTTTTCCCCCCGTACTGGGGCGCAGGCGCAGAGCGCTCTTGGGGTTCCTAGCGCCGCCATCTTTACCTCACAGCGGGCACTGCGCAGGCGCAGAGCGTTCCTGGGGGGTTCTGGGCACCGCCATCTTCCCCCCCCCCCCCCCCCCCCCGTACTGGGGCGCAGGCGCAGAGTGCTCTTGGGGTTCTGGGCGCCGCCATCTTTTCCCCGCAGCGGCACTGCGAAGGCGCAGGGCGCTCTTGGGGGTTCAGGGCGCCGCCATTTTTGCCCTGCAGCGGGCACTGCGCAGGCGCGGAACGCTGTTGGTGTTCAGGGCGCCGCCATCTTTACTTTACAGCGAGCACTGCGCAGGCGCAGAGCGCTCTTGAGTGTTCTGGGCGCCGCCATATTTTCCTACAGCGGCACTGCGCAAGCGCAAAGCGCTCTTGGGGTTTCAGGGCGCCGCCATCTTTTCCCTGCGGCAAACTCTGTGCAGGCGCAGAGTGTTCCTGGGGGTCTGGGGCGCCGCCATCTTTTCCCTGCAGCGGCACTGCGCAAGCGCAGAGCGCTCTTGGGGGGGTCCTGGGCACCGCCATCTTTTCCCCCCGTACTGGGGCGCAGGCGCAGAGCGCTCTTGGGGTTCCGGGCGCCGCCATCTTTTCCTGCAGCGGCACTGCGAAGGCGCAGAGCGCTCTTGGGGTTCAGGGCGCCGCCATCTTTACCTCACAGCGGGCACCGCGCAGGCGCAAAGCGCTCTTGGGGTTCAGGGCGCCGCCATCTTCCCCCTGTGGCAGCCATTGCGCATGCGCGGAGTAACGGGCGGGTGTTCTGAGCCTCACCGGCCGCTGTAGATGGGGGGAGCTGAAGGGAGGCCGAGGGGGGGGGGTTTGGGGTCCCTTTGGCCGCTTTAGGAACGCCAAAATGTGTGCGGAAAGGGCACGCCGGCCTTTTGGCCTCGCTGGCCGCCGTACGAAAGGAGGACAGGCGGGCGCCGCCATCTTCACGGGGAACGGGCATTGCGCATGCGCGCAGCGGAGGGGCTTTGGGCCTGTCCGGCCGCCGTAGGGAAGCGAAGGCGGAGCTGATTCGGGGGAGGGGAGAACACAGGGGCTTTTGGGCCTCTCCGGCCGCCGTAAGAACGAGGGACACGGGGCAGACAAGGGGGGGTAACGTACAGAGGTTTATTGGCCTCCTCAGCCGCCGTAGTTTGGGGGGGGGGGGGAAGAGAACCAGGGCACAGGACGCCGCCATCTTCCTCTAGAACAGCGTCTGCGCATGCGCGGGGCCCGCGGGGCGGGGTCTTCTGGACCTCACCGGCCGCCGTAGGGGGGCACGGTGGGGGGGCCGATTCCTAAATAAACATTTTTGGGGTTTTAGCGGCGTTTGGGGGTAATTACGGCTTTTTTAGGGCTTCTGGGGGTCGGGAGGGTCGTTTGGGGGGGCTGAGGATGTTTTAGAGCGGTTCGAAGCACATTAGGGGGTGTTTGGGGCAGTTTTGGGGTATTTATGGCTTCAGTGGCGTCTGAGGCTGTTTTGGGGCAGTTTAGGCCGGTTTGGGGGCAGCTGTGGCTCCTTTAGTCAAGCCCGAGGCTGTTTTAGGGGTGTTTGGGGCAGTTGAGGGTTATTTATGGCTTCAGTGGCGTCTGAGGCTGGTTTTGGGGCAGTTTAGGCCGGTTTGGGGGCAGTTGTGGCTCCTTTAGTGAAGCCCGAGGCTGTTTTAGGGGTGTTTGGGGCAGTTTAGGGCCGCTGGGGGTATTTTGGGGCAGCCGAGGCTCGTTTACTGAGCGGGCCTTTTGGGCCCTGGCGGCCGCCGTAGGGAACGTGGCGGCCTCACATCGGAGCCGGCGCATGCGCAGAGGGGCGGAGGGGGCCCCGTGAGGGGGCGAGCGGTGTTGGTGCCCCCTGGCGGGCAGGAGGACCGGCGCATGCGCAGAGGAGCCGAGGGGGCGCCCCCCGTGGCGGGGGGGCGAGCGGCGCAGACGCCCCCTGGCGGCCAGGAGGACCGGCGCATGCGCAGAGGAGCGGTGGGGGCTCCCCCGTGGCGGGGGGCGAGCGGCGCAGGCGCCCCCTGGCGGCCAGGAGGACCGGCGCATGCGCAGCACCCTCCCCTCACTGGGGGGGGTTCCCCGAGCCCCACCCCCAAATCCCCCCCAATTCCACCCAAACCCCCCCAAATGGGGGGGGGGGGAGGGGCGGGATATCACACCCCCCCCCCAAAAGACGCCCCCAGGTTTTCTATTTATCCATTTTATTTTTTTCCGTTTTTCTTTAAAAAAACCCAAAACGAGCCAGGCCCGGGGAAGGGGGGAGGGGCACAGACTGCGGGGGGGGGGGGGTTTAGGGGTGGGGGGGGGCCGCACCCCAATTTGGGGAGGGGGGGTGGAGGGGAGGGGGCACAGGCTGGGGAAGGTTAAAACATCTCCGGGCAGAGCCCCCCCCAACCCCCTCCCCCCATGGTAAAAATCCCCCCCCCCCAAAGAAAAGGGGGATCCCCTAAAAAGGGGGCGCTCCCTCAAGGAGGGGTGACCCCCCCCCCAAAAGAAGGTGACACCCCCCCCCCCCCCAAAAGATGGGTGACCCCCACAAGGAGTGGGGTGTCCCCACCCCCAGTGTGCCCCATAGAGAGGTGACCCCCCCCCCCAAAAAGAGGGGTGAGCCCCAAAAGAGAGGGGTGGGCCCCTCCGAAGAGACGTGACCCCCTAAAAGAGGGGTCCCCCAAAGAGAAACCCCTCCCCCAAAAGAGGGGTGGGACCCCCCCCAAAAGAGAGGCAACCCCCCCAAATAAGGGGTGGGACCCCCCCAAAAGAGAAGCCACCCCAAAAGAGGGGTGGGACCCCCCCCCAAAAGAGGAGTGTCCCCCTAGAGAAGTGCCCCCCCCCCAAAAGAGAGACCCCCCCCTCAAAAAGGGGTGGGACCCCCAAAATAGGGGGGGGTAGAGATGGGACCCCCCCAAAAATAGAGATGAGACCCCCTCAGAGAGAGATGGGATCCCTCAAAGAAGGGTGGGACCCCCCCAAAAATAGAGGCGGGACCCTAAAGAGAGGCGATGCCCCCCCCAAAGTAGCGATGGGAGCCCCCCCCAAAGAGAGGGGAGACCCCCCCCCCCAAAAAAAAGGGGTGGGACCCCCCCTTGCCCACCCCCCAAAGTCTCTGTGTGCAGCAGCAGGGGGGGGGAGGAGCCCTCCCGGATACCGGGGTGCCCCAGTGGGTCTGGGGGTGTCCCAGTGGGTCTGGGGGTGTCCCAGTGGGTCTGGGGGTGTCCCCCCGGGTCTGGGGGGGGGGTTCAGGCCGGGAAGGGCTCCGGGGGGGGCTCCTCGTCCTGGAAGTGGCTGCGCTGCAGCAGCTTCACGTGGTACTCGTAGATCTTGAGCGCGGGGCCCAGGCGGATGGAGAGCCCCGTGAGCACGTCGGCCCTCTGCATCAGCAGCAGCGACTTGCCGTCGATCTCCTGGGGACAGCGGGGACAGTGAGGGACACAGAGGGACAGGGGACACCCAAGGGACACCCAAGGGACAGCCAGGGGACACCCAGGGGACAGCCAGGGGACAGGGGCACCCATGGGACACAGGGGGATGGAGAGCCCCTGAGCACGTCGGCCCCTCTGCATCAGCAGCAGCGACTTGCCGTCGATCTCCTGGGGACAGCGGGGACAGTGAGGCACACAGAGGGACACAGAGGGACAGGGGACAGCCAGGGGACAGCCAGGGGACACCCAGGGGACAGGGGACAGCCACAGGGACACCCAGGGGACACCCAGGGGACAGCCAGGGGACACCCAGGGGACAGGGGCACCCATGGGACACGGGGATGGAGAGCCCCTGAGCACATCAGCCCCTCTGCATCAGCAGTGCCGAGCTGCTGTCCTTCTCCTGGGGACAGACAGGGACAGCGGGGACAGTGAGGGACACAGAGGGACAGTAAGGGACAGGGGACAGCCAGGGGACAGCCAGGGGACACCCAGGGGACACCCAGGGGACAGGGGCACCCATGGGACACAGGGGGATAGAGAGCCCCTGAGCACATCGGCCCCTCTGCATCAGCAGCAGTGAGCTGCCGTCGATCTCCTGGGGACAGTGAGGGATAGTGAGGAACAGGGGACACCCAAGGGACAGCCAAGGGACAGGGGACAGCCACAGGGACACCCAGGGGACAGGGGACACCCATGGGACACAGGGGGATGGAGAGCCCCTGAGCACATCGGCCCCTCTGCATCAGCAGCAGCGAGCTGCCATCGATCTCCTGGGGACAGCGGGGACAGTGAGGGACACAGAGGGACAGGGGACAGCCAGGGGACACCCAGGGGACAGCCAGGGGACAGGGGGCACCCATGGGACACAGGGGGATGGAGAGCCCCTGAGCACATCAGCCCCTCTGCATCAGCAGTGCCGAGCTGCTGTCCTTCTCCTGGGGACAGACAGGGACAGTGGGGACAGTGAGGGACACAGAGGGACAGGGGACAGCCAGGGGACAGGGGGCACCCATGGGACACAGGGGGATGGAGAGCCCTGTGAGCACGTCAGCCCCTCCTCATCAGCAGTGCCGAGCTGCTGTCCTTCTTCTGGGGACAGTGGGGACAGTGAGGGACACCCAGGGGACACCCAAGGGACAGCCAAGGGACAGGGGACAGCCACAGGGACACCCAGGGGACAGGGGACACCCATGGGACACAGGGGGATGGAGAGCCCCTGAGCACATCAGCCCCTCTGCATCAGCAGCAGCGAGCTGCCATCGATCTCCTGGGGACAGTGGGGACAGTGAGGGACACAGAGGGACAGAGAGGGACAGGGGACAGCCAGGGGACACCCAAGGGACACCCAGGGGACAGGGGCACCCATGGGACACAGGGGGATGGAGAGCCCCTGAGCACGTCAGCCCCTCTGCATCTGCAGCAGCGAGCTGCTGTCCTTCTCCTGGGGACAGTGGGGACAGTGAGGGACAGGGGACACCCAGGGGACAGCCAAGGGACACCCAGGGGACACCCATGGGACACAGGGGGATGGAGAGCCCCTGAGCACGTCAGCCCCTCTGCATCAGCAGTGCCGAGCTGCTGTCCTTCTCCTGGGGACAGTGAGGGACAGGGGACACCCAAGGGACACCCAAGGGACACCCAGGGGACACCCAGGGGACACAGGGGGATGGAGAGCCCCTGAGCACGTCAGCCCCTCTGCATCTGCAGCAGCGACCTGCTGTCGGTTTCCTGGGGACAGCGAGGGACAGAGAGGGACAGGGGACATCCAGGGGACACCCAGGGGACACCCAGGGGACACCCAGGGGACAGGGGGCACCCGAGGGACACCCAGGGGACAGGAGACACCCGAGGGACACCCATGGGACACAGGCGGATGGAGAGCCCCTGAGCACGTTGGCCCCTCTGCATCAGCAGTGCCAAGCTGCCATCGATCTCCTGGGGACACCCCCAGAGGGGACAGCAGGGGAGGGGACAGCAGGGACACCCCCAGAGGGGACAGCGGGGGAGGGGACAGCAGGGACACCCCCAGAGGGGACAGCGGGGGATGGAAGCCGGAGCAGCCCTGGGCAATGGAGGAGGGTGGGGTGAGGAGGGGTGGGGGTGTCTGTGGGGGAAATGGGGTGTGGGGACACCTGCGGGGACAAAGGGACACGGGGGCCATGAGGGGGCACCCCACAGTGGGGGACAGTGAGGGGACAGCCATGGGGAGGGGGGGATGGGCTCCGGGGTGGCCCAGGGGATGGGGAGGGGCGGGGGGGTCTGTGGGGAAAATACGGGGGACAACTTGGGGACACCCCCAGGGATGGAGGGGACACCCCCAGGGACGGAGGGGACACCCCCAGGGACGGAGGGGACACCCCCAGGAACAGAGGGGACATGGAGAAATTGGGGGGGGATGTTCTTGAGGGAGCCCTGGGGACACTGTGGAGACACTGGGGGTGACAGGGGTGGCCCCACCTGCCCATGGAGGGACACCCAGAGGGGACAGGGGTGACAGGGGTGACAGGGGTGGCCCCACCTGCCCATGGAGGGACACCCAGGGGTGACAGGGGTGACAGGGGTGGCCCCACCTGCCCATGGAGGGACACCCAGGGGTGACAGGGGTTGCCCCAGCTGCCCCTGGAGGGACACCCAGAGGGGACAGGGGTGACAGGGGTGGCCCCACCTGCCCATGGAGGGACACCCAGAGGGGACAGGGGTGACCCCAGCTGCCCCTGGAGGGACACCCAGGGGTGACAGGGGTGACCCCACCTGCTCCTGGAGGGACACCCAGGGGTGACGGGGGTGACCCCACCTGCCCCTGGAGGGACACCCAGGGGTGACAGGGGTGACAGGGGTGGCCCCAGCTGCCCCTGGAGGGACACCCAGAGGGGACAGGGGTGACAGGGGTGGCCCCACCTGCCCATGGAGGGACACCCAGGGGTGACAGGGGTGACAGGGGTGACCCCAGCTGCCCCTGGAGGGACACCCAGGGGTGACAGGGGTGGCCCCACCTGCCCCTGGAGGGACACCCAGGGGTGACAGGGGTGACAGGGGTGGCCCCACCTGCCCATGGAGGGACACCCAGGGGTGACAGTGGTGACAGGGGTGGCCCCAGCTGCCCCTGGAGGGACACCCAGAGGGGACAGGGGTGACAGGGGTGACCCCACCTGCTCCTGGAGGGACACCCAGGGGTGACAGGGGTGGCCCCACCTGCTCCTGGAAGGACACCCAGGGGTGACAGGGGTGACAGGGGTGACCCCAGCTGCCCCTGGAGGGACACCCAGAGGGGACAGGGGTGACCCCAGCTGCCCCTGGAGGGACACCCAGGGGTGACAGGGGTGACAGGGGTGGCCCCACCTGCTCCTGGAGGGACACCCAGAGGGGACAGGGGTGACAGGGGTGACCCCACCTGCTCCTGGAGGGACACCCAGAGGGGACAGGGGTGACAGGGGTGGCCCCACCTGCCCATGGAGGGACACCCAGAGGGGACAGGGGTGACAGGGGTGGCCCCACCTGCTCCTGGAGGGACACCCAGGGGTGACAGGGGTGACAGGGGTGACCCCAGCTGCCCATGGAGGGACACCCAGGGGTGACAGGGGTGACAGGGGTGGCCCCACCTGCCCATGGAGGGACACCCAGGGGTGACAGGGGTGACAGGGGTGACAGGGGTGGCCCCACCTGCCCCTGGAGGGACACCCAGAGGGGACAGGAGTGACCCCAGCTGCCCCTGGAGGGACACCCAGAGGGGACAGGGGTGACCCCAGCTGCCCCTGGAGGGACACCCAGGGGTGACAGGGGTGACCCCACCTGCTCCTGGAGGGACACCCAGGGGTGACGGGGGTGACAGGGGTGGCCCCAGCTGCCCCTGGAGGGACACCCAGAGGGGACAGGGGTGACAGGGGTGACCCCACCTGCTCCTGGAGGGACACCCAGGGGTGACAGGGGTGGCCCCACCTGCTCCTGGAAGGACACCCAGGGGTGACAGGGGTGACAGGGGTGACCCCAGCTGCCCCTGGAGGGACACCCAGAGGGGACAGGGGTGACCCCAGCTGCCCCTGGAGGGACACCCAGGGGTGACAGGGGTGACAGGGGTGGCCCCACCTGCTCCTGGAGGGACACCCAGAGGGGACAGGGGTGACAGGGGTGACCCCAGCTGCCCATGGAGGGACACCCAGAGGGGACAGGGGTGACAGGGGTGGCCCCACCTGCTCCTGGAGGGACACCCAGGGGTGACAGGGGTGACAGGGGTGACCCCAGCTGCCCATGGAGGGACACCCAGGGGTGACAGGGGTGACAGGGGTGACAGGGGTGACAGGGGTGGCCCCACCTGCCCCTGGAGGGACACCCAGAGGGGACAGGAGTGACCCCAGCTGCCCCTGGAGGGACACCCAGAGGGGACAGGGGTGACCCCAGCTGCCCCTGGAGGGACACCCAGAGGGGACAGGGGTGACCCCAGCTGCCCCTGGAGGGACACCCAGAGGGGACAGGGGTGACAGGGGTGACCCCACCTGCTCCTGGAGGGACACCCAGGGGTGACAGGGGTGACAGGGGTGACCCCAGCTGCCCATGGAGGGACACCCAGAGGGGACAGGGGTGACAGGGGTGACCCCACCTGCCCCTGGAGGGACACCCAGGGGTGACAGGGGTGACAGGGGTGGCCCCACCTGCCCATGGAGGGACACCCAGAGGGGACAGGGGTGACAGGGGTGGCCCCACCTGCTCCTGGAGGGACACCCAGGGGTGACAGGGGTGACAGGGGTGACCCCAGCTGCCCATGGAGGGACACCCAGGGGTGACAGGGGTGACAGGGGTGACAGGGGTGACAGGGGTGGCCCCACCTGCCCCTGGAGGGACACCCAGAGGGGACAGGAGTGACCCCAGCTGCCCCTGGAGGGACACCCAGAGGGGACAGGGGTGACCCCAGCTGCCCCTGGAGGGACACCCAGAGGGGACAGGGGTGACCCCAGCTGCCCCTGGAGGGACACCCAGAGGGGACAGGGGTGACAGGGGTGACCCCACCTGCTCCTGGAGGGACACCCAGGGGTGACAGGGGTGACAGGGGTGACCCCAGCTGCCCATGGAGGGACACCCAGAGGGGACAGGGGTGACAGGGGTGACCCCACCTGCCCCTGGAGGGACACCCAGGGGTGACAGGGGTGACAGGGGTGGCCCCACCTGCCCATGGAGGGACACCCAGAGGGGACAGGGGTGACAGGGGTGGCCCCAGCTGCCCATGGAGGGACACCCAGGGGTGACAGGGGTGGCAGGGGTGGCCCCACCTGCTCCTGGAAGGCCCCGGCCTGCTCGGGGAAGCCGGCCTCGGTGAAATACTCCACCACGTCCCGCACTGACCACTCCACCGGGTCCACGGCCTTGTCCTTCCGCCCGGCCCTGGGGACACGGGGACAGCGTCACCGGCACGGGGACACCCGGGGGACACCCAGACAGCGCCACCGGGGGGGACAGGGGGACAGCGGGACAGAGAGACAGCGGGACAGCAGGACAGGGGGACAGCAGGACACGGTGACTGGGACAGGGGACGCTGCAGGGACACGGTCACAGCACAGCGGGGGGTGACACAGGGACGGGGGGACATCGAGGGGGACACGGAGACAACGGTCAGGGGGACACTGGGTGGGACATGGGGGACACAGAGGGACACTGGGGGACACTGGGGTGACACAAGGGGACACTGGGTGGGACATGGGGGGACACAGAGGGACACTGGGGGACACAGGGGGACACTGGGTGGGACATGGGGGGACACTGGGTGGCACAGAGGGACACTGGGGGACACAGGGTGACACAAGGGGACACTGGGTGGGACCCAAGGGGACACTGAGTGACACAGAGGGACATGAGGGGACACTGGGGTGACACAAAGGGACCCAAGGGGACACTGGGGTGACACAGGGGGACACTGGGGTGACACAGGGGGACATGAGGGGACACTTGGGTGACACATGGGGACACTGGGGTGACACATGGGGACACTGGGGTGACACAGGGGGACACTGGGTGGGACACAAAGGGACACGAGGGGGCACTGGGGTGACACAAGGGGACCCTGGGTGACACGAAGGGACAGGAGGGGACACTGGGGTGACACAGAGGGATACAAGGGGCCGCTGGGTGACACAGGGGGACACAGGGTGGGACACCGGGTGGGACACAGAGGGACACTGGGTGACACAAGGGGACACAAGGGGACACTGGGGTGACACAGAGGGACCCAAGGGGATGCTGGGGTGACACAGAGGGACACTGGGTGGGACACAAAGGGACACAAGGGGACACTGGGTGACACAGGGGGACACAAGGGGACACTGGGTGACACAAGGGGACACTAGGGTGACACAGAAGGATACAAGGGGGCATTGGGTGACACAGGGGACACTGGGTGACACGGACACAGGGGGACACTGGGTGACACAAGGGGACACAGGGTGGGACACTGGGTGGGACACAAGGGGGCACTGGGTGGCACAAAGGGACACGAGGGGACACAGAGGGACACTGGGGTGACACGGAGAGACACTGGGTGGGACACAAAGGGACACAACAGGACACTGGGTGACACAAGGGGCCGCTGGGTGACACAAGGGGGCACTGGGTGGCACAGGGGGACACGAGGGGCTTGCTGGGTGACACGAGGGGCTGCTGGGTGACACAAAGGGACACAGGGGGACACTGGGGTGACACAGAGGGACCCAAGGGGATGCTGGGGTGACACAGAGGGACACTGGGTGGGACACAAAGGGACACAAGGGGACACTGGGTGACACAGGGGGACACTGGGTGGGACACTGGGTGACACGGAGACACAGGGTGGGACACTGGGTGACACAAGGGGACACTGGGTGACACAGGGGGACACAGGGTGGGACACTGGGTGGGACACGAGGGGGCACTGGGTGACACAAAGGGACACGAGGGGACACAGAGGGACACTGGGGTGACACAGGGGGACACGAGGGGACACTGGGTGACACAGGGGGACACTGGGTGACACAGAGGGACACTGGAGGACACTGGGGTGACACAGAGGGACATGAGGGGCCGCTGGGTGGCACAAGGGGACACTGGGTGACACAGAGGGACACTGGGTGGCCCAGGGGGACACGAGGGGCCGCTGGGTGGCACAGGGGGACACTGGGGTGACACAGAGGGACACGAGGGGACACTGGGTGACACAAGGGGACCCTGGGTGACACAGAGGGACACTGGAGGACACTGGGGTGACACAGAGGGACACAAGGGGACACTGAGTGACACAGGGGGACACTGGGTGACACAGGGGACACTGGGGTGACACAGAAGGATACAAGGGGGCATTGGGTGACACAAAGGGACACGAGAGGACACAGAGAGACACTGGGGTGACACAGAGGGACACAAGGGGACACTGGGGTGACACAGAGGGACACAAGGGGACACTGGGTGACACAAGGGGACACTACGGTGACACAGAGGGACACGAGGGAACACTGGGTGGGACACGAGGGGCTGCTGGGTGACACAAGGGGACACTGGGTGACACAAGGGGACACCGGGTGGGACACTGGGTGGGACACAAGGGGGCACTGGGTGACACAGGGGGACACTGGGGTGACACAGAGGGACACGAGGGGCTGCTGGGTGACACAAGGGGACACTGGGTGGGACACTGGGTGGGACACAAGGGGGCACTGGGTGACACAGAGGGACACGAGGGGACACTGGGTGGGACACGGGGACCCTGGGTGACACAGAGGGACACAGGGGGACACTGGGTGACACTGGGTGACACAAGGGGACACTGGGGTGACACAGAGGGACACTGGAGGACACTGGGGTGACACAGAGGGACATGAGGGGCCGCTGGGTGGCACAGGGGGACACTGGGTGACACAGAGGGACACTGGGTGACACAAGGGGACACTGGGTGACACAGAGGGACATGAAGGGACACAGAAGGACACGAGGGGACACTGGGTGGGACACGGGATGCTGGGGTGACACAGAAGGACATGAGGGGCCGCTGGGTGACACAAGGGGACACCGGGTGGCACAGAGGGACACTGGGTGACACAAGGGGACACTGGGGGACACTGGGTGACACAAGGGGGCACTGGGTGGCACAAGGGGGCACTGGGTGACACAAGGGGACACCGGGTGGCACAGAGGGACACTGGGTGACACAAGGGGGCACTGGGTGGCACAAGGGGGCACTGGGTGACACAAGGGGACACCGGGTGGCACAGAGGGACACTGGGTGACACAAGGGGACACCGGGTGGGACACTGGGTGGGACACAAGGGGGCACTGGGTGACACAGGGGGACACTGGGGTGACACAGAGGGACACGAGGGGCTGCTGGGTGACACAAGGGGACACTGGGTGGGACACTGGGTGGGACACAAGGGGGCACTGGGTGACACAGAGGGACACGAGGGGACACTGGGTGGGACACGGGGACCCTGGGTGACACAGAGGGACACAGGGGGACACTGGGTGACACTGGGTGACACAAGGGGACACTGGGGTGACACAGAGGGACACTGGAGGACACTGGGGTGACACAGAGGGACATGAGGGGCCGCTGGGTGGCACAGGGGGACACTGGGTGACACAGAGGGACACTGGGTGACACAAGGGGACACTGGGTGACACAGAGGGACATGAAGGGACACAGAAGGACACGAGGGGACACTGGGTGGGACACGGGATGCTGGGGTGACACAGAAGGACATGAGGGGCCGCTGGGTGACACAAGGGGACACCGGGTGGCACAGAGGGACACTGGGTGACACAAGGGGACACTGGGGGACACTGGGTGACACAAGGGGGCACTGGGTGGCACAAGGGGGCACTGGGTGACACAAGGGGACACCGGGTGGCACAGAGGGACACTGGGTGACACAAGGGGGCACTGGGTGGCACAAGGGGGCACTGGGTGACACAAGGGGACACCGGGTGGCACAGAGGGACACTGGGTGACACAAGGGGACACCGGGTGGGACACTGGGTGGGACACAAGGGGGCACTGGGTGACACAGGGGGACACTGGGGTGACACAGAGGGACACGAGGGGCTGCTGGGTGACACAAGGGGACACTGGGTGGGACACTGGGTGGGACACAAGGGGGCACTGGGTGACACAGAGGGACACGAGGGGACACTGGGTGGGACACGGGGACCCTGGGTGACACAGAGGGACACAGGGGGACACTGGGTGACACTGGGTGACACAAGGGGGCACTGGGTGGCCCAGGGGGACACGAGGGGCCGCTGGCCCCCGACTCACGTGCAGCTGAACGGGGCCCCCTCGGCCGCCTGGGGGCCCGGCCGGCCCGGGGACAGCGGCACCGAGGGCTCTGCCCCCACCAGCGCCGGGGACACTGCGGGGACAGCACCGCGTCACCCCCACACTGACCCCACACCCCAAACTGACCCCACACCCCAAACTGACCCCCAGACTGACCCCCACACCCCTAAACTGACCCCACACCCCTAAACTGACCCCACACCCCAAACTGACCCCACACCCCAAACTGACCCCCAGACTGACCCCCACACCCCAGACTGACCCCACACCCCAAACTGACCCCACACCCCAAACTGACCCCCAGACTGACCCCCACACCCCAAACTGACCCCACACCCCAAACTGACCCCCACACCCCAAACTGACCCCACACCCCAAACTGACCCCCAGACTGACCCCACACCCCAAACTGACCCCACACCCCTAAACTGACCCCCACACCCCAAACTGACCCCACACCCCAAACTGACCCCCAGACTGACCCCACACCCCAAACTGACCCCTAAACTGACCCCACACCCCTAAACTGACCCCACACCCCTAAACTGACCCCTAAACTGACCCCACACCCCTAAACTGACCCCACACCCCAAACTGACCCCCACACCCCTAAACTGACCCCACACCCCAAACTGACCCCACACCCCAAACTGACCCCCACACTGACCCCCCACCCCCAAACTGACCCCACACCCCTAAACTGACCCCACACCCCAAACTGACCCCACACCCCAAACTGACCCCCACACCCCAAACTGACCCCCACACCCCAAAATGACCCCCAGACTGACCCCCACACCCCAAACTGACCCCCCCACCCCAAACTGACCCCCCACCCCAAAATGACCCCCACACTGACCCCCACACCCCAAACTGACCCCCAGGCTGACCCCACACCCCAAACTGACCCCACACCCCAAACTGACCCCTAAACTGACCCCCACACCCCTAAACTGACCCCACACCCCAAACTGACCCCCAGACTGACCCCCCCCAAACTGACCCCCACACCCCAAACTGACCCCCAGACTGACCCCACACCCCAAACTGACCCCGAGACTGACCCCCCACCCCTAAACTGACCCCCCACCCCAAACTGACCCCACACCCCAAACTGACCTCCAGACTGACCCCACACCCCTAAACTGACCCCACACCCCAAACTGACCCCACACCCCAAACTGACCCCCCACACCCCAAACTGACCCCCAGACTGACCCCCCCCCAAACTGACCCCCACACCCTAAACTGACCCCACACCCCAAACTGACCCCCCACACCCCAAACTGACCCCCAAACTGACCCCACACCCCAAACTGACCCCCAGACTGACCCCCACACCCCTAAACTGACCCCACACCCCAAACTGACCCCCACACCCCAAACTGACCCCTAAACTGACCCCACACCCCAAACTGACCCCCACACCCCAAACTGACCCCTAAACTGACCCCACACCCCTAAACTGACCCCACACCCCAAACTGACCCCACACCCCAAACTGACCCCCCACACCCCAAACTGACCCCCAAACTGACCCCACACCCCTAAACTGACCCCACACCCCAAACTGACCCCCAGACTGACCCCCACACCCCTAAACTGACCCCACACCCCAAACTGACCCCCACACCCCAAACTGACCCCTAAACTGACCCCACACCCCTAAACTGACCCCCACACCCCAAACTGACCCCACACCCCAAACTGACCCCCACACCCCAAAATGACCCCCAGACTGACCCCCCACCCCTAAACTGACCCCACACCCCAAACTGACCCCACACCCCAAACTGACCCCACACCCCAAAATGACCCCCCAAACTGACCCCCCACCCCTAAACTGACCTCACACCCCAAACTGACCCCCAGACTGACCCCCCACCCCAAACCTCCCCCCAGCACCCCAAACTGCCCCCAGCAACCCCAAAACAGCTCCCACCACCCCCAACTCCTCCCACCACCCCAAAACTGCCCTCAGCACCCCCAAAATGGCTCCACCACCCCCAAAACAGTTCCCCCCACCCCCAAACCGCCCCCCACCACCCCCAAACCTCCCTCATCACCCCCAAAACCACCCCCACCACCCCCACACTGCCCTCATCACCCCCCAAACCGCCCCCCACCACCCCCAAACCACCCCCACCACCCCCAAACCTCCCCCCAGCACCCCCAAAGCACCCCCAGCACCCCCAAACCACCCCCACCACCCTCCAAACCACCCCCCGCACCCCCAAACTGCTCCCACCACCCCCCAAGAAGGCTCTCACCACCCCTAAACCACCCCAGCACCCCCAAAACAGCTCCATCACCCCCTAAACCGCCCCCCAGCACCCCAAAACCACCCCCCAGCACCCCCAAACCTCCCTCATCACCCCCAAACCGCCCCCCACCACCCCCAAACCTCCCCCCAGCACTCCCAAACCGCCCCCACCACCCCCAAACTGCTCCCACCACCCCCAAACCACCAAAGCACCCCCAAAACAGCTCCATCACCCCCCAAACCTCCCTCAGCACCCCCAAACCACCCCCAGCACCCCCACACTGCCCTCATCACCCCCCAAACCACCCCCACCACTCCCAAACCACCCCCCAGCACCCCCAAACCACCCTCAGTACCCCCAAAACAGCTCCATCACCCCCCAAACCACCCCCCAGCACCCCCAAAACAGCTCCCACCACCCCAAAACGGCTCCCACCACCCCAAAACCACCCCCAGCACCCCCAAACCTCCCCCCAGCACTCCCAAACCACCCCCACCACCCCCAAAACCACCCTCACCACCCCCAAACTGCCCCCACCACCCCCAAACCTCCCTCATCACCCCCAAACCGCCCCCCACCACCCCCAAACCTCCCTCAGCACCCCCAAACCACCCCCAGCACCCCCACACTGCCCTCATCACCCCCAAAACCACCCCCCACCACCCCCAAACCACCCCCAGCACCCCCAAAACCACCCCCACCACCCCCAAACCTCCCTCATCACCCCCAAACCACCCCCACCACCCCCACACTGCCCTCATCACCCCCCAAACCACCCCCCACCACCTCCAAACCACCCCCAGCACCCCCAAACCTCCCTCAGCACCCCCAAACCACCCCCAGCACCCCCCAAACCACCCCCCACCACCTCCAAACCACCCCCCACCACCCCAAAATGGCTCCCAGAACCCCAAAACCACCCCCCACCACCCCCAAACCACCCCCCACCACCCCCAAACCTCCCCCAGCACCCCCAAACCTCCCTCCCCCCCCTCGGCACCTGCTCTGTCGGGCTGCCCGAAGGCCCCCTCCTTTTTGAGGGGGGCCATGTGCTGGCAGCCGCCCTCGCCCGGGGCGCAGGCCTTGGGCTGGGGGGGCCTCTCGGGGGGCGGCTGCCCCGGGGGGCGCAGGGGGGGCCCCCCCCGACCCTCCCCGTTCAGCTGCCGGGGGGGCCCCGCGTCCTCCGAGGCCTCGGAGCCCGTCCCGTCCTCGTCTTCCTCGTCCTCATCCTCCTCCTCCTCCTCCTCCTCCCGCGCCGAGGCCTCGCTGCTGCTGCAGGGGGGCTGGAAAGGGGGAGGGGGGGACCCCGAAAATCAGCGGGAAGGTCGCACCACCCCCACACCCCCCTCCCCCCATCACCACCACAGGGGACCCCAGGAGATGGAGCCCCCCCCCCCCCGCCCCCGAAAAGCTACAGCCCCCCAAAAATGTACAGCCCTGACCCTAAAGGCTCCGGCCCCACCCCAAAATAGGGGTTCCGGAGGTGCAGGTCGAGCTCAGGGGAGGGGGAGAGCACCCCCCAAAAAATCACAACACCCCCAGTTCTGCGGGGCCCCCCAAAAATGAACCCCCCAGTCCTGCAGGGCCCCCCAAACCCAGGGCCCCCCAAAAATGAACCCCCCCAGGCCTGCAGGGCCCCCCAAAGCTGGGATCCCCCAAAAATGAACCCCCCAGTCCTGCGGGGACCCCAAAAGCTGGGACACCCCCCAAAAATGAACCCCCCAGTCCTACAGGGCCCCCCAAAGCTGGGATCCCCCAAAAATGAACTCCCCCAGGCCTGCAGGGCCCCCTAAAAAATCACAACACCCCCAGTTCTGAGGGGCCCCCCAAAGCTGGGACACCCCCCAAAAATGAACCCCCCAGTTCTGCAGGGCCCCCCAAAGCTGGGATCCCCCAAAAATGAACCCCTCAGTCCTGCAGGGCCCCCCAAAGCCGGGATCCCCCAAAAATGAACCCCCCAGGCCTGCAGGGCCCCCCAAAGCCGGGATCCCCCAAAAAATGAACCCCCCAGTCCTGCAGGGCCCCCCAAAAGCTGGGACACCCCCAAAATGAACCCCCCAGTCCTGCAGGGCCCCCCAAACCCGGGACACCCCCCAAAAATGAACCCCCCAGTCCTGCAGGGCCCCCCAAACCCAGGACACCCCAAAAATGAACCCCCCAGTCCTGCGGGGCCCCCCAAACCCAGGACACCCCAAAAATGAACCCCCCAGTCCTACAGGGCCCCCCAAACCCAGGACACCCCCAAAATGAACCCCCCAGTTCTGCAGGGCCCCCCAAACCCGGGACACCCCCAAAAATGATCCCCCCAGTCCTACAGGGCCCCCCAAAAATGAACTCCCCAGGCCTGCAAGGCCCCCCAAACCCGGGACACCCCCCAAAATGAACCCCCCCAGTCCTGCAGGGCCCCCCAAAAATGAACTCCGCAGTCCTGTGGGGCCCCCCTAAGCTGGGATCCCCCAAAAATGAACCCCCCAGGCCTGCAGGGCCCCCCAAAAATGAACCCCCCAGGCCTGCAGGGCCCCCCAACCCCAGGGCCCCCCAAAAATGAACCCCCCAGTCCTACAGGGCCCCCCAACCCCAGGACACCCCAATTCTGCACTTTCCCCCCAGAGCTGTCACCCATCCCTGTCATTGTCCCCCCCCCCAACCCCCCAGCCCCCCCCCCATCCAGTCCTGGCTCTTGGGGACCCCCACAGCCCCCTCGGGGGTCCCCTCCCGTCCCCCAGTCCCTGTTCCCCCCTCTCCAGGTCACCCAAATCCTCTTGGGGGTCCCCAACATCCCCTTGGGGTCTCCGCTGTCCCCTCAGGGTCTCCCCCCCCCACATCCTCAGGGTCCCCCCAGTTCCCTCAGGGGTCCCCTAGAGGGTCTCCCCAACCCCCCTCAGGGCCCTCAGCCCCCCCAAATCTCCTCAGGGGACCCCCCCCAAGTCCCCTCAGCTGTCCCAGTCCCCTCAGGGGCCCTCCCCAAGTCCCTTCAGCCCCCCCAAACTCCTTTCCCTGTGTCCCGTGTCCCCCTCCCCCTCCACCAGATCCCCTCAACCCTCTTAAGCCCCCCTGTGTCCCCACCACCCCTTCAGGGGTTCCCAATGCCCCCTCAGCCTTCCTGTCCCCAGTGCCCCTGAAGCCCCTCAGGGTCACCCCCCAGAGCCCCCCCCCGGTCCCCTCCATGCCCTCAGGGTCCCCGGTGCCCCCTCACGACCCCCGAACTCCTCAGCCCCTCAAATCCCCCCCCCGGTGCCCCCTCACGACCCCCGAACGCCTCAAGCCCCTCAGATCCCCCCCCGGTTCTCCCTCACGACCCTCGGACCCCCCCTCAATCCTCTCAGGATCCCCTCAGAGCCTCCCCCCGGTGCCCCCTCACGACCCCCGAACTCCTCAGCCCCTCAGATCCCCCCCCCGATGCCCCCTCACGACCCCCGAACGCCTCAGCCCCTCAGATCCCCCCCCCGGTTCTCCCTCACGACCCCCGGCCCCTTCCCCAGGGTCCCCCCTCACAGAGGGCCCCGTTCCCCTCAGGGCTCGCTCTCCCCTCGGTTCCCCCTCACGACCCTCGGACCCCCCCCCAATCCTCTCAGGATCCCCTCAGAGCCTCCCCCCGGTGCCCCCTCACGACCCCCGAACTCCTCAGCCCCTCAGATCCCCCCCCCGATGCCCCCTCACGACCCCCGAACGCCTCAGCCCCTCAGATCCCCCCCCCGGTTCTCCCTCACGACCCCCGGCCCCTTCCCCAGGGTCCCCCCTCAGAGAGGGCCCCGTTCCCCTCAGGGCTCGCTCTCCCCTCGGTTCCCCCTCACGACCCTCGGACCCCCCCCCAATCCTCTCAGGATCCCCTCAGACCCCCCCCCCGGTGCCCCCTCACGACCCCCGAACGCCTCAGCCCCTCAGATCCCCCCCCCCCGGTGCCCCCTCACGACCCCCGGCCCCTTCCCCAGGGTCCCCCCTCACAGAGGGCCCCGCTCCCCTCAGGGCTCGCTCTCCCCCCGGTTCCCCCTCACGACCCTCGGACCCCCCCCCAATCCTCTCAGGATCCCCTCAGACCCCCCCCCCGGTGCCCCCTCACGACCCCCGAACGCCTCAGCCCCTCAGATCCCCCCCCGGTTCTCCCTCACGACCCCCGGCCCCTTCCCCAGGGTCCCCTCAGGGTCCCCCCTCACAGAGGGCCCCGCTCCCCTCAGGGCTCGCTCTCCCCCGGTTCTCCCTCACGACCCTCGGACCCCCCCTCAATCCTCTCAGGATCCCCTCAGATCCCCCCCCCGGTGCCCCCTCACGACCCCCGAACGCCTCAGCCCCTCAGATCCCCCCCCCCCCCGGTTCTCCCTCACGACCCTCGGACCCCCCCCAATCCTCTCAGGATCCCCTCAGACCCCCCCCCCGGTGCCCCCTCACGACCCCCGAACTCCTCAGCCCCTCAGATCCCCCCCCCCCCGGTTCTCCCTCACGACCCCCGGCCCCTTCCCCAGGGTCCCCTCAGGGTCCCCCCTCACAGAGGGCCCCGTTCCCCTCAGGGCTCGCTCTCCCCCCGGTTCCCCCTCACGACCCTCGGACCCCCCTCAATCCTCTCAGGATCCCCTCAGATCCCCCCCCCGATGCCCCCTCACGACCCCCGAACGCCTCAGCCCCTCAGATCCCCCCCCCGGTGCCCCCTCACGACCCCCGGCCCCTTCCCCAGGGTCCCCTCAGGGTCCCCCCTCAGAGAGGGCCCCGCTCCCCTCAGGGCTCGCTCTCCCCCTGGTTCTCCCTCACGACCCTCGGACCCCCCTCAATCCTCTCAGGATCCCCTCAGATCCACCCCCCGGTGCCCCCTCACGACCCCCGGGCCCCTCCGTTCCTCTCAGCCCCCCCCAAAACTCCCGGTCCCTCCCGCGCTCTCCCTCACGACCCTCGGACCCCTCAGGATCCCCTCAGCCCCCCCGGTGCCCCCATTCCCCTCAGCCCCTCATCGTTTCCCCCCTTCCCGCGCTCCCTCTCACGACCCCCGGACCCCTCAGCCCCCTCGGTGCCCCCTCACGACCCCCGGACCCCCATTCCCCTCAGCCCCTCATCTCTCCCCCCCTTCCCGCGCTCCCCCTCACGACCCCCGGACCCCTCCCCAGAGCCCCCCCGGGCCCTCTGCCCCTCATGACTCCCCCGCTCCCGGTGCCCCCTCACCACCCCGGGCTCCCCCCGCTTCCCGCGCTCCCCCTCACGACCTCCGGACCCCTCAGGGTCCCCTCAGCCCTCCCCCGGTGCCCCCTCACGACCCCCGGTACCCCCATTCCCCTCAGCCCCTCATCGCTGCCCCCCTTCCCGCGCTCCTCCTCACGACTCCCGCTCCCCTCCCCTCCCACCCCCGGCGCCCCTTCACGACCCCCGCAGCCCCCGTTCCCCTCAGCCCCTCTCATGACGCCCGCCTTTCGATGCTTCCCCCTCCTCAGCCCCTCAGGCTCCCCTCAGCCCTCGCTGCCCCCTCACGACCCCCATTCCTCTCAGCCGCCTCACGTCTCCCCCCAACTTCCCGCGCTCCCCCCCCTCACAATCCCCGGGCCCCCCGCTCCCCTCGGCCCCTCGCCGCGCTCCCCCTCACGCCCCCTCCTCACCTTCCGCGCCCTCCCCGCGGCCGCTCTCCCGCGCTCCCCGCGGGCCGTGGCGATGGCGCCCAGCCGGGTGCGCTCGGGCCGGGCCCCGCCGCCCGCTCCGCCGCCGCCGCCGCCGCCGCCGCCGCCGCCGCCGCCCGCCCCGGGGGCCGCCCCGGCCGCCCCCCCGCCGCCGCCGGGCGCGGCCGAGCCCTGGAGGCGGCCGCGGGTGAGGCGGCCGTCGCCGCCGAGCAGCCGCGCGGTGTCGCGGAGGCTGACGGGCGGCGGGCGGCGGGCGGGCGGCGGCGGGCGGCGCGGCGGCTGCACGCGGGCGGCGTTGCGGTACGAGATGCTGCCCTTGTAGGAGACGCGGAGCACGGCGCGCTGCTGGATCAGCTTCTCCAGCTCGGCACGGGTGCGCTCGGGCTCGGGGCCGTGCCGCCGCCGCACCATGCGGCAGATGCGCTCCAGGTCCGGCCGCGCCTTGCGCGAACGCAGAGAGTCGATGGTGTCCAGGATCCACTCCTGGTACCGCGGGGCCTGCTCGGGGCCCGGCGGCGGCGGCGGCGGCACCGCCATGGCCCCCCCCCCGCGGCACCGCCGGCCCCCCCCTCCCGCGCCCCTTCCTCCTCCTCCTCCTCCTCCTCCTCCTCCTCCTCCTCCGCCCCCGCCCCGCCCGCGCGCGCCCGCTCGGAGGAGGAGCGGCGGCCGCCGCGCGCGCGCGCCTCGGGGTGGAGCCGCCCCGCGCGGCCGCGCCCACGGCAGGCCCCGCCCACGGCCGGCTAAGCCCCGCCCAGGGCCGCGCTAAGCCCCGCCCAGGGCCGCGCTAAGCCACGCCCACGGCCGCGCTAAGCCCCGCCCACGGCCGGCTAAGCCCCGCCCACGGCCGGCTAAGCCCCGCCCAGGGCCGCGCTAAGCCCCGCCCACAAAGCGGAGGAGACGGACAGAGCCCGGCGGAGAAGCCCCGCCCACCCCCATCGCCCCGCCCCCTCCGCGGTGAGGCCACGCCCACCCGGGGAGGCCACGCCCACCGGACAAAGCCGCGCTCATTGGTTAAACCACGCCCGCTGTGGGGAGGCCACGCCCCCTGCGGGAGGCCACGCCCCTGTGGGAGGCCACGCCCACCGAGCGGAGCCCCGCCCCCGGAGTTACCCCCCCCCCGGGCTGCCCCCCTAAAATGGGGTCACCCCAATTCCAGGACCCCCTGAGCCCGTTGGGGTCACCCCAAGCTCGGGAGCTCACCCCAAACCCATTGGGGTCACCCCAAAGCCAAGGACCCCCTGAGCCCGCTGGGGTCACCCCAAACTCGTGGGGTCACCCCAAACCCATGGGGTTACCCCAATTCCAGGCCCCCCCAAAGCCATGGACACCCGAAACCCCTGGGGTCACCCCAAACCTATGGACACCCCAAACCCATTGGGGTCACCCCAAAGCCAAGGACCCCCTGAGCCCGTTGGGGTCACCCCAAACTCATGGGGTCACCCCAAACCCATGGGGTCACCCCAATTCCAGGCCCCCCAAAGCCATGGACACCCCAAATCCCTGGGGTCACCCCAATTCCAGGACCCCCTGAGCCCATTGGGGTCACCCCAAACCCATGGGGTTACCCCAATTCCAGGCCACCCCAAACCCATGGACACCCCAAACCCATTGGGGTCACCCCAAACCCAAGGACCCCCTGAGCCATGGACACCCCAAACCCCTGGGGTCACCCCAATTCCAGGACCCCCTGAGCCCTTTGGGGTGACCCCAAACCCCTGGGGTCACCCCAAAGCCATGGACACCCCAAACCCATTGGGGTCACCCCAAACCCCTGGGGTCACCCCAAAGCCATGGACACCCCAAACCCATTGGGGTCACCCCAAACCCAAGGACCCCCTGAGCCATGGACACCCCAAACCCATTGGGGTCACCCCAATTCCAGGCCCCCCAAACCCCTGGGGTTGCCCCAAACCCAAGGACCCCCTGAGCCCTTTGGGGTCACCCCAATTCCCGGCCCCCCCAAAGCCATGGACACCCCAAACCCACGGGGTCACCCCAAACCCACGGGGTCACCCCAAAGCCAAGGACCCCCTGAGCCCGTTGGGGTCACCCCAAACCCACGGGGTCACCCCAAACCCATGGGGTCACCCAATTCCAGGGCCCCCAAACCCATGGACACCCCAAAACCAAGGACCCCCTGAGCCCTTTGGGGTTATCCCAAACCCAAGGACCCCCTGAGCCATGGACACCCCAAATCCCTGGCGTCACCCCAATTCCAGGACCCCCTGAGCCCTTTGGGGTCACCCCAAACCCATGGGGTTACCCCAATTCCAGGCCCCCCCAAACCCATGGACACCCCAAAACCAAGGACCCCCTGAGCCCGCTGGGGTCACCCCAAACCCAAGGACACCCTGAGCCATGGACACCCCAAATCCCTGGGGTCACCCCAATTCCAGGCCCCCCCTAAAATGGGGTCACCCCAATTCCAGGCCCCCCAAACTCCTGGGGTCGCCCCAAACCCAAGGACCCCCTGAGCCCGTTGGGGTCACCCCAAACCCACAGGGTCACCCCAAACCCCTGGCGTCACCCCAATTCCAGGACCCCCTGAGCCCTTTGGGGTCACCCCAAACCCACGGGGTTACCCCAATTCCAGGCCCCCCCAAACCCATGGACACCCCAAACCCATTGGGGTCACCCCAAAACCAAGGACACCCTGAGCCATGGACACCCCAAACCCACGGGGTCACCCCAATTCCAGGCCCCCCAAACCCATGGGGTCACCCCAAACCCAAGGACCCCCTGAGCCCGTTGGGGTCACCCCAAACCCATGGACACCCCAAATCCATCGGGGTCACCCCAATTCCAGGACCCCTTGAGCCCACTGGGGTCACCCCAAACCCATGGGGTCACCCCAATTCCAGGCCCCTCAAAGCCATGGACACCCCAAACCCATTGGGGTCACCCCAAACCCAAGGACCCCCTGAGCCCGTTGGGGTCACCCCAAACCCACGGGGTCACCCCAAACCCATGGGGTCACCCCAATTCCAGGCCCCCCAAACCCACGGAGTCACCCCAAACCTATGGACACCCCAAACCCATGGGGTCACCCCAATTCCAGGCCCCCCAAACCCCTGGGGTCGCCCCAAACCCAAGGACCCCCTGAGCCCTTTGGGGTCACCCCAAACCCACGGGGTCACCCCAATTCCAGGCCCCCCAAACCCCTGGGGTCGCCCCAAACCCATTGGGGTCCCCCCGATTTCCAAGGTCCCCCCCCAAACTCACGGCAACCCCCCCCTTCCAAGCGCCCCCCAAACCTTCACGTGCCTGGGAACCCCAAAAGTGACCCCACCCCCCCCCCCCCCAAACCCCAGAGCGCCCCCAAACCCACGGGAACCCCCCCTTTGGGAGGACCCCAAAATTTCCAAACCAGGTTTTTTACCAAAACTTTATTGATTTGTCCCAAACACAACGAAACTTTGGGGGGCGGGGGGCGGTTGGGGACCCCTCGGGGGTTTTGGGGGCCCCCCCCCCCTTTGTTTTGGGGTCCCTCCCCTGGGAACCCCAAACAGCGCCCTGGGACACCCCAAAACCCCAGGGGAGCATTTTGGGGTCCAGGTGCGTGTTTGGGGTCCAGGTGAGCATTTTGGGGTTCAGGTGAGCATTTTGGGGTCCAGGTGCGTGTTTGGGGTCCAGGTGAGCATTTTGGGGTTCAGGTGAGTATTTTGGGGTCCAGGTGTGTGTTTGGGGTCCAGGTGAGCATTTCGGGTTCCAGGTGTGCATTTTGGGTTCCAGATGTGCATTTTGGGGTCCAGGTGAGCATTTTGGGGTCCAGGTGTGTGTTTGGGGTCCAGGTGAGTATTTTGGGGTTCAGGTGAGCATTTTGGGGTCCAGGTGTGCCTTTCATGTTCCAGGTGTGCATTTTGGGGTCCAGGTGTGTGTTTGGGGTCCAGGTGTGCATTTTGGGGTCCAGATGTGCATTTTGGGGTCCAGGTGAGCATTTTGGGGTCCACGTGATCATTTCAGGTTCCAGGTGTGCATTTCGGGGTCCAGGTGTGTGTTCGGGGTCCAGATGTGCGTTTCGGGGTCCAGGTGAGCATTTTGGGGTCCAGGTGAGTATTTTGGGGTCCAGGTGTGTGTTTGGGGTCCAGGTGTGCATTTTGGGTTCCAGGTGTGCATTTTGGGTTCCAGATGTGTGTTTCGGGGTCCAGGTGAGCATTTTGGGGTCCAGGTGTGTGTTTCGGGGTCCAGGTGAGCATTTTGGGGTCCAGGTGATCATTTTGGGTTCCAGGTGATCATTTTGGGGTCCAGGTGTGCATTTTGGGTTCCAGATGTGCGTTTCGGGGTCCAGGTGAGCATTTCGGGGTCCAGGTGAGTATTTTGGGGTCCAGGTGATCATTTTGGGGTCCAGGTGTGTATTTTGGGGTCCAGGTGATCATTTTGGGGTCCAGGTGAGCATTTTGGGTTCCAGGTGAGCATTTTGGGGTCCAGGTGAGCATTTTGGGGTCCAGGTGTGTATTTTGGGGTCCAGGTGATCATTTTGGGTTCCAGGTGAGCATTTTGGGGTCCAGGTGAGCATTTCAGGTTCCAGGTGATCATTTCGGGGTCCAGGTGATCATTTTGGCATCCAGGTGAGTATTTTGGGTTCCAGGTGAGCATTTTGGGGTCCAGGTGAGCATTTTGGGGTCCAGGTGATCATTTTGGGGTCCAGGTGAGCATTTTGGGTTCCAGGTGAGCATTTTGGGGTCCAGGTGTGTATTTTGGGGTCCAGGTGAGCATTCCAGGTACCTCCGGGTGTCCCTTCCGCTCCCCGAGCGGGCTCTGGGCTCAGGTCCTGGCAGGTCGGGTCCCGGCCCCGCAGGTCCTTGGAGCTCAGCCCCCACACGAACCCGGGGTGGGGCTCCCTGGGGGGGCACGGGGGGGGCTCAGACCCCCCCTGGAAACCCCCCAAGACCCCACCCCAGGGACCCCTTGGGAATCACTGGAGCCCCCCCAGCCCAGACCCCCTGGGAGCCCCCGTTGTCCCCAACCCCCCCCCCCCCCAACCACCCCAGAGCCCCCCAGACCCTCCAGGGACCCCCCAAGATCCCCCCCCACATCCCCAATCTTCAGACAGGCCCCCCTCAGACCCTCCCTGGACCCCCCCATGTCCCCAAAAGTCCCCAAGGACCCCCCCCCGAGATCCCCTGGGACCCCAAGACCCCCCCTGAGACCCTCCAAGAGCCCCCTGGGGACACCCCAGAGGGACAGGGGACACTTGGGGACAGCCTGGGGGGGATGGGTGACACGCTGGGGGTGACAGGGATGACCCTGGGCACCGTCCCGGGGGTCCTGGGGACACCTGGGGACACCTGGGAACACCTGGGGACACCCCTGGGACACCTGGGACACCTGGGGACACCCTGGGGACACCCTGGGGACACCTGGGGACACCCTGGGGACACCCTGGGGACACCTGAGGACACCTGGGGGCACCTGGGGACACCCTGGGGACACCCTGGGGACACCTGGGACACCTTGGGGACACCCTGGGGACACCTGGAGCACACCTTGAAGGGCCCCTGGGGACAGCTGGGGACACCTGGGACACCCTGGGGACACCCTGGAGACACCCTGGGGGCACCTGGGACACCCCTGGGACACCTGGGGGCACCCTGGGACACCCTGGGGACACCTGGGACACCTGGGACACCCCTGGGACACCCCTGGGACACCCTGGGGACACCCCTGGGGACACCTTGGGGACACCCCTGGGACACCTGGGACACCTGGGGGCACCTTTAGGACACCTTGAAGGGCCCCTGGGGACCCCTGGGGACACTTGGGGACAATGAGGACAATGGGGACACCTTGAAGGGCCACCGGAGGTGCCCCAGGAAGGGGGGGAGGTCCCGGCAGGAGGTGGAGCAGCTTTGGGGGCAGCACCTGGGGACAGGGACAGGGACAGGGACACACTTGGGACACCCTGGGGACACCTGGGGACACCTGGGACACACCTGGGACACCCTGGGGACACCTGGGGACACCTGGGACACACCTGGGACAAACCTGGGGACACCCCTGGGACACACCTGTGTCACACCTGGGACACACCTGGGACACCCTGGGGCACATCTGGGGCACACCTGGGACACACCTGAGACACACCTGGGGGCAGGGACAGGGACACACCCAGAGACAGGGACCACCCTGGGGACACCCATGTCCCTCTGTCCCCCCACCCTGGGGACACCCCTGTCCCCCTGTCCCCCTGTCCCCACACCTTGGGGACACCCTGGGGACACCCTGGGGACACCCATGTCCCCCTGTCCCCAATGTCCCCCCACCCTGGGAACACCCTGGGGGCACCCATGTCCTCCCCCTGTCCCCCCCCCCCCCCGGGGACACCCTGGGGACACCCCTGTCCCCCTGTCCCCAATATCCCCCCACACCCCGGGGACACCCATGTCCCCTGTCCCCCTGTCCCCACACCCTGGGGACACCCTGGGGACACCCTGGGGACACCCATGTCCCCCCTGTCCCCACTGTCCCCCCATCCTGGGGACACCCCTGTCCCCCTGTCCCCCCACCTTGGGGACACCCTAGGGACACCCTGGGGACACCCATGTCCCCCTGTCCCCAATGTCCCCCCACCCTGGGAACACCCTGGGGGCACCCATGTCCTCCCCCTGTCCCCCCCCCCCCGGGGACACCCTGGGGACACCTTGGGGACACCCATGTCCCCCCTGTCCCCACTGTCCCCCCATCCTGGGGACACCCCCATCCCCCTGTCCCCCCACCCTGGGGACACCCTGGGGGCACCCATGTCCTCCTGTCCCCCTGTCCCCCCCCCCCCGGGGACACCCTGGGGACACCCCTGTCCCCGATGTCCCCCCACCTTGGGGACACCCCTGTCCCCCTGTCCCCAATATCCCCCCACACCCCGGGGACACCCATGTCCCCCGTCCCCCTGTCCCCACACCCTGGGGACACCCCGGGGACACTCTGGTGACACCCATGTCCCCTGTCCCCGATGTCCCCCTGTCCCCCCACCCCGGGGACTCCCCTGTCCCCCTGTCCCCCCACCCTGGGGACACCCTGGCGACACCCTGGGGACACCCATGTCCCCTGTCCCCAATGTCCCCCTGTCCCCCCACCCTGGGGACACCCTGGCGACACCCTGGGGACACCCATGTCCTCCTGTCCCCCCTGTCCCCACACCCTGGGGACACCCTGGGGACACCCCTGTCCCCCTGTCCCCAATGTCCCCCTGTCCCCCCACCCTGGGGACACCCCTGTCCCCCTGTCCCCCCTGTCCCCCTGTCCCCGATGTCCCCCTGTCCCCCCACCCTGGGGACACCCTGGGGACACCCTGGGGACACCCATGTCCCCCCTGTCCCCCTGTCCCCCCCCCCGGGGACACCCCTGTCCCCCTGTCCCCAATGTCCCCCCCCCACCCCGGGGACACCCCTGTCCCCTCCTCTGTCCCCCCTCCGTGCTGGGTTTGTCCCCCCCACGTCCCCCCGGCTGTCCCTCATGTCCCCCCCCCCCCCCCCGTCCCCTGTGCGTCCCCAACCGCGGGGACCCCAAAACCCCAAAAGCACCGAGGGGGGGGGGGGACAGGGACAGCAGCGGAGGGGGGTCCCTGGGGACACTGAGGGGTCCTGGAGGGTACGGGAGTGTCCCAAAGGGGACAGGGGACACCCCAAAAGGGACGGGGGGCACCCCAAAAAAACAGAGACCCCTGAAAATGACAGGGGGCACCCCAAAAGGGATGGGGACACCCTAAAGGGGACAGGGGACACCCCAAAAGGGACGGGGGGCACCCCAAAGGGACAGGGGGTACCCCAAAAGGGACAGGGGGCACCCCAAAAAAACAGAGACCCCCGAAAATGACAGGGGACACCCCAAAAGGGATGGGGACACCCTAAAGGGGACAGGGGGCACCCTAAAGGGACACGGGGCGCCCTAAAGGGGACACGGGGCACCTCAAAAGGGACAGGGGGCACCCCAAAAGGGACAGGGGGCACCCTAAAGGGGACAGGGGGCACCCCAAAGGGACAGGGGACACCCTAAAGGGACAGGGGGCACCCCAAAAGGGACAGGGGGCACCCTAAAGGGGACAGGGGGCACCCCAAAAGGGACAGGGGACACCCCAAAAGGGACAAGGGACACCCTAAAGGGGACAGGAGGCACCCTAAAGGGGACAGGGGACACCCCAAAAGGGACAGGGGACACCCTAAAGGGGACAGGGGGCACCTCAAAAGGGACAGGGGGCACCCCAAAAAAACAGTGACCCCCGAAAATGACAGGGGGCACCCCAAAAGGGACAGGGGACACCCTAAAGGGACAGGGGGCACCCCAAAAGGGACACGGCGCGCTCTAAAGGGACAGGGGACACCCCAAAAAAACAGAGACCCCTGAAAATGACAGGGGGCACCCCAAAAGGGATGGGGACACCCTAAAGGGGACAGGGGACACCCCAAAAGGGACAGGGGGCACCCCAAAAGGGACAGGGGGCACCCCAAAAGGGGACAGGAGGCACCCTAAAGGGACAGGGGACACCCCAAAGGAACAGGGGACACCCCAAAAGGGACAGGGGACACCCTAAAGGGACAGGGGGCACTCTAAAGGGGGCAGGGGACACCCCAAAGGGGACAGGGGGCACCCTAAAGGGGACAGGGGGCACCCCAAAAGGGACAGGGGGCACCCTAAAGGGGACAGGGGGCACTCTAAAGGGACAGGGGACACCCCAAAGGGGACAGGGGACACCCCAAAAGGGACAGGGGGCACCCTAAAGGGGACAGGGGGCACTCTAAAGGGGACAGGGGGCACCCCAAAAGGGACAGGGGGCACCCTAAAGGGGACAGGGGACACCCCAAAGGGGACAGGGGGCACCCTAAAGGGACACGGGGCGCCCTAAAGGGGACAGGGGGCACCCCAAAAGGGACAGGGGGCACCCCAAAAGGGACAGGGGACACCCTAAAGGGACAGGGGGCACCCCAAAAAGACCCTGAATGATGGGAGGGGACGGGGGGGACCCCAAAGGGACACGAAACGGCTCAAGGGAATGTGGGACCCCCCAAAACCACAGAGAAACCCCCCCCCCCCAAAAAGGATTGGGGACCCCCAAAAGGACCCCCAGCGCTGGGAGGGGACCAGGACCCCTCCCCAAGGGACGAGGGACCCCCAAACCCCCCCGGACCCCCCCTCACCGTGTCCGGAGCTGCCGCCCGCCGATGTCCCCCGCCCCTCCCAGTACGGCCCAGTCAGACCAGTGACCCCGCTGGGGGGCGGGAGGGGGGGGGCCGTAACCCCCCTCCCCCGAACGGGGGAAACTGAGGCACGAGCAACGCCCCCCCCCCTCCCCCAAATCAGGACCCCCCTCCCCCACTCAGGGACCTTTGGGAGCGTCCCTTTGCCCCTCCCCCCCCCCCCCCAAAATCAGCGCTCCCCCTGGGGGTCCCCCCCGGTTTTTGGGTCCCGGGGGGGCTCCCCCCGGCCGCGGCCCCCCCCGTAGCGGAGGAAGCGCCCCAAAAGCAGCGCCCAGAGCAGCGCCTGCACCCACAGCTGGAACGGGGGGTCCCAGCCCCCCCCGGGACCCCCGGGGAACATCGCCCACCCCCACCCCCACCCCGCTGTGCCCCCCCCGGGCCCCGGTACCGCCCGTGACCCCCCGGCTTTTGTTCCGGGGAATGGGGGGGGGTCGGGCCTGGCTCGGCCACGCCCCCCGACCCCCCCCCCCAAACCCATCCCGGGGGCACCGGGAGCGCCCCCCCTCCCCCCATCCCCCGGGACCACGCCCCTTTCCTCAGGCCACGCCCCCGTTCCCATGGCAACGGCGCTGTGGTGACGCCCCTTCCGTTAGCCACGCCCCCCGTCGCTATGGCAACTGGCCACGCCCCCTCCGCACAGACCCCGCCCGTCCCCATGGCAACGGCGCGCGCCTCCTGTCCCCATGGCAACGCCGGCGCCACGCCCCCCTCCGCAGGCCACGCCCCCTCCGCAGGCCACGCCCCCCGCCCGGTCCAATGGCAGCGCTCGCTGCCTTCACAGGCCCCGCCCCCTTCCGCAGGCCCCGCCCCCTTCACAGGCCCCGCCCCACGCTGGGGAGGGGGCGACAGCGCCGGGGGGGGGGAGGGGGGACCCCCGACCCTTCCCCGACCCCCGAACCCCCCGGGCAGCCCCTGCCGAGCCCCCCCCCGCTGCCCCAGCGCCTCAGCTCGGGCTGACCCCGGTGCCCCCGGTGCCGACCCCCGCCCCAGCTCGGCCTGACCCCCGTGCTCCCGGTGCCGACCCCCGCCCCAGCTCGGGCTGACCCCGCTGCCCCCGGTGCCGACCCCCGCCCCAGCTCGGGCTGACCCCGGTGCTCCCGGTGCCGACCCCCGCCCCAGCTCGGCCTGACCCCGGTGCCCCCGGTGCCGACCCCCGCCCCAGCTCGGGCTGACCCCGCTGCCCCCGGTGCCGACCCTCTCCCAAGCTCGGCCTGACCCCGGTGCCCCCGGTGCCGACCCCCGCCCCAGCTCGGCCTGACCCCGGTGCCCCCGGTGCCGACCCCCGCCCCAACTCGGGCTGACCCCGGTGGTCCCGGTGCCGACCCCCGCCTCAGCTCGGCCTGACCCCGGTGCTCCCGGCGCCGACCCCCGCCCCAGTTCGGCCTGATCCCGGTGCTCCCGGTGCCGACCCCCGCCCCAGCTCGGCCTGTCCCCGGTGCCCCCGGTGCCGACCCCCGCCCCAGCTCAGCCTGACCCCGCTGCCCCCGGTGCCGACCCCCGCCCCAGCTCGGGCTGACCCCGGTGCCCCCGGTGCCGACCCCCGCCCCAGCTCGGCCTGACCCCGGTGCTCCCGGTGCCGACCCCCGCCCCAGCTCGGCCTGACCCCGGTGCCCCCGGTGCCGACCCTCTCCCAAGCTCGGTCTGACCCCGGTGCTCCCGGTGCCGACCCCCGCCCCAGCTCGGCCTGACCCCGGTGCTCCCGGTGCCGACCCCCGCCTCAGCTCGGCCTGACCCCGCTGCCCCCGGCGCCGACCCCCGCCCCAGTTCGGCCTGATCCCGGTGCTCCCGGTGCCGACCCCCGCCCCAGCTCGGGCTGACCCCGGTGCTCCCGGTGCCGACCCCCGCCCCAGCTCAGCCTGTCCCCGGTGCCCCCGGTGCCGACCCCCGCCCCAGCTCAGCCTGACCCCGGTGCCCCCGGTGCCGACCCCCGCCCCAGCTCGGCCTGACCCCGCTGCCCCCGGTGCCGACCCCCGCCCCAGCTCGGGCTGACCCCGGTGCCCCCGGTGCCGACCCCCGCCCCAGCTCGGGCTGACCCCCGTGCTCCCGGTGCCGACCCCCGCCCCAGCTCGGCCTGACCCCGGTGCCCCCGGTGCCGACCCCCGCCCCAGCTCGGCCTGACCCCGGTGCCCCCGGTGCCGACCCCCGCCCCAGCTCGGTCTGTCCCCGGTGCCCCCGGTGCCGACCCCCGCCCCGCTCCCGGAGCCGCCCTTCGCCCTCCAGTTCCCCCCGTCCCGGCACCTCCGGAGCCCCGGGCCCGCTGCCCCCTCACCGTTCTCGCTGCCCGCTCTCCCCCCGGTCCCCCCCGGTCCCGGGGCTCCCCCGGTTCCCACCCCGAGCTCCCCGGTCCCGCTCCCCCCCCTCACGGCTCTCCATCTCCCCCGCTAGCCCAAGATCCCGGTGTCCCGGTATCCCGCTCACCGCTCTCCCGCTATCGCGATATCCCGGTGCGTGTGCCGCTCTGCGCTCCCCAGCTCCCCGTACCCCGATATCCCGGCGTCTGTCCCGATATCTCTCTCACCTCTCCCCCACTCCGGTGTCCCGATAGCCCGGTGCGTATCCCGGTGCGTATCCCGGTGCGTATCCCGGTGTGTATCGCGGTGTCTATCGCGATATCCCGATGTCCCCTCACCGCTCTCCCGCTCCCGCCGCGTTTCCCCTCACGGCCCCAGGGGCTCCCGCGGGCTCCGCCCGGCCCCGCCCCCAACGCTCATTGGCTGAGCCCCTCGGCCGCCGCCTCCCATTGGCCAGCGCCGTCCTGAGTCCCACCCACCGCCGCTTCCCATTGGTCAGCGCGGCCCTGAGTCCCGCCCCCGCCGCTCCCCCATTGGCCGAGGGGCGGGACCTCGGGCGGGGGCGGGACCAGGAGGGGGCGGGGCATCCGTGATTGACAGGCGGTGGGCGGGGCTGGGTGGGCGAGGGGCGGGGCTTGCACGCCCAGCCCGGGGCATTGCGCGAGGGCTCGTTAATTAACCTCCTTAATTAACCTCCTTAATTAACCTAATGGGGCCCTGCTCTGTGCTCTCTGTCGATTAATCCCCCGTCCCTTCCTATCCGTGTTCAATTAACAAGCGCCTGCGTAATTACCGCAGCTCATTAGCATATGCTAATGTATGGCTGATGACAGCAATTAGCAGAGGTCCTCTTAATTACTCATTAGCGCCGATGGGCCTGCCTGTCAAGTGGCCTCACACCGGCCAGGTCAGATCGTAACCCCCAGCTCATTAACAATCTTCATTAGCGTTTCTCATTAACGCTTCTTCATTAACATTCCCGTTAATGATCCCCTTTATTAAGCCACCTCCCTAAAGCCGCTCATTAGCACCCTCCCTCATTAACACGCCCATCATTAAAGCTCCGCCTCATTCCTGCCCCCCTTCATTAACGCCCCTCATTAGCGCCCCGGCTCATTAGCACTGCCCCTAATGAACCCCCTCGACCGCCCCTCATTTGCACCCCTCATTAAATGTTCATCGCCCCGCCCTCATTAGCATACGCCCTTAATAGAGACGCCCATTAATGCGCCTCATTAACGCTCTCTCATTAACGCTCTCTCATTAGCGCCTCCTCATTAATGCCCCCTCGTTAACACCCCGTTAATTAACGCCCCGTTAATTAACGCCCCTCACGCCCCCGTGGCGTCAGTGACCGTGGGGGGGGGATGGTGGGGGAGGGGCCGGGCAGTGACCGCGGGGGGGCGGGGCCGGGGTGGGGGGAGGGGCGGTGCAGTCCCGGGTGGGGGAGGGGACCCTGCAGTCCCGGGTGGGGGAGGGGCGGTGCAGTCCCGGGTGGGGGAGGGGGGCGGTGCAGTCCCGGGTGGGGGAGGGGTCCCTGCAGTCCCGGTGGCGACCACGGGGGGCAGTGGCGGGGTGGGGGAGGGGCAGTCCCGGTGGTGACCATGGAGGGTGGTCCCGGGGTGGGGGAGGGGCGCGGGGCTGGAGTGGGGTGGGGGAGGGGACCCTGCAGTCCTGGCGGTGACCACGGGGGGGGCGGTGGCGGAATGGGGGAGGGGCAGTCCCGGCGGTGACCACGGTGGGGGTCCCGGGGTGGGGGGAGGGGACCCTGCAGTCCCGGTGATGACCACGGGGGGTGGTCCTGGGGTGGGGGGAGGGGCAGTCCCGGTGGTGACCATGGGGGGTGGTCCCGGGGTGGGGGAGGGGCGCGGGGCCGGGGTGGGGTGGGGGAGGGGACCCTGCAGTCCCGGCAGTGACCACGAGGGGCGGTGGCGGGGTGGGGGAGGGGCAGTACCGGCGGTGACCACGGGGGGGTCCCGGCGGTGGGGTGGGGGAGGGGTCCCTGCAGTCCTGGCGGTGACCACGGGGGGTGGTCCCGGGGTGGTGTGGGGGAGGGGTCCTGGCTGTGACCACGAGGGGGCGGTCTCGGGATGGGGGAGGGGACCCTGCAGTCCCGGCGGTGACCACGGGGGGGCGGTGGCGGGGTGGGGGAGGGGTCCCTGCACTCCCGGCGGTGACCATGGGGGGTGGTCCTGGGGTGGGGGAGGGGCGGTGCAGTCCCGGTGGCGGCCACAAGGGGCGGTGCCGGGGTGGGGGAGGGGCAGTCCCGGTGGTGACCACGGGGGGGGTCCCGGGGTGGTGTGGGGGAGGGGTCCTGGCTGTGACCACGAGGGGGCGGTCTCGGGATGGGGGGAGGGGTCCCTGCAGAACCGGCAGTGACCACGGGGGGTGGTCCTGGGGTGGGGGAGGGGCAGCCCCGGGGGTGACCACGGGGGGGGCGGTCCCTGGGTGGGGGAGGGGTCCCTGCACTCCTGGCGGTGACCGCGGGGGGGGTGGTCCTGGGGTGGGGGAGGGGCAGTCCCGGTGGCGAACACGGGGAGGGGTCCCGGGGTGGGGGAGGGGCGCAGGTCCGGGGTGGGGTGGGGGAGGGGACCCTGCAGTCCCGGCGGTGACCACGGGGGGGGCGGTGCCGGGATGGGGGAGGGGTCTCTGCACACCCAGCGGTGACCGCGGGGGGGCGGTGGCGATCCCGGGGTGGGGGAGGGGGTCCCTGCAGTGCGGCGGTGACCGCGGGGGGCGGTGGCGATCCCGGGGTGGGGGAGGGGTCCCTGCAGTCCCGGCGGTGACCGCGGGGGGCGGTGGCGGGGCCGGGAGGGGCCGGGGTCCCGCAGTGCCGGCGGCCGCCGCCGGGGGGAGCCCGCGGGCGCGGGGGGGGTCCGGGGGGGGTCGCGCCGCGATCGCCGCATGGAGCTGAACCCGCAGGTACCGGGGGGGGGGGGGCGGGGGGCGATGGGGGCTCGGGGGGAACCGGGGGAGGGTCCTGGGGAGGGTCCCGGGGGGGCCGGGGGGGCCCGGTTGGGTCTGGGGGAGCGGCCCCCGCAGCTCCGGGGGGGCCAAGGGGGGGCGGGGGAGGCGCCCCCGGAGGAGCGGAGGGGCCGGGGGGGGGGCGCGGGGGGGGCGCCGGTAAATTGGGGGGGGGGTCGGTGAAAA